>RJVU01047120.1:3016864-3063681 GCA_003731715.1 Anabarilius grahami | reverse complement strand
TTGTAGACTTTTTTTGTTTGTTTGTTCCCAGATGGCACACAGCCTCAAGGCCAAGGGGAATTTGCCTGTTTGTTTTATTGAAAAATCGCAAATATGATAAAAACAGAGAGATGTGTATGCTGAGACAAGAAACACTGATTTTAAAACAACAACTTCTATTTCACTCAGAGGACATTTTTCTCACTGTGTCTAATGCGGTTTTCTGTTCATGTAATAAAATCAAGAGAAGAATTGCATTACAGTTCAGTGCCTTTGGCAAACAGAACCGAATAAGTTTGATTGCTAAATCAGTAGGGACTATTGGCCACATCAATAACTATGTTTGTTTAACAACCTATAACCCACTGAGGCACAAGGACGCCAAACACTGCGAGGCCTCCGCCTGGAAAAAGGGTCGGGCTGTCCACGGAGAGCTCAGAGGGGCCTATAAGATAAGAGGTTTGCCTCATACACACACAGCACAGGCGTGGAAAACCAAAACAGTCCGAACAGGAATGTGTATCCCGAGGGATGGCCGGTCTCTCCCAGAGCCACGGGAGAAAGCAAACCTAGACCAAAACAACTCAGTGTCTCAAGTTTTCTTTTCATTTATCACATTAGAGGCATATTTCACCTCTACAGGACACAATAATGTCATTTATACCCGCTTGGCTTTCAAGTCGCAACACATGAAGATGCAGGCAACGTATGTGTGAAGCGAATCATAGAGGAATTTACTCAAAGCACATAATTTTCTGATTAAGGTACATTTTCTGTATTACTGTAGCTACATCTTGAATTTTTGAGGGGTCCATATTTAATATGACCCAAAATTACCTTTGTTTGGACATATGCAGTTGTAAATTAATATTCAGTTATGGTGGATATTCTGAATAAGGTGTTTAAAACCCAAAAATCTGATTAATACAGGAATATTCCAGTCATTTTATGCAGATTTCAAGAAACTGAAATATTGGCTTAATCTGGTTTAGGTTGTAAATGTATTTACAAAAAGCTTATATAATCGGAATATGGCCATATTCTGATTAATATTGGAATATTTTTGCATGTAAACACATTCAAAAAATAAATTATTCTAAAGTGAAAAAAACTCAAAATGTTATTGTCAATAGTGTAGCAATGTATGAAGCACAGCTCACACAGAAAACCAAGCAGCTTTCTGTTGATCAACTTGAACCCTCATACGAAATTTTCAATAGCGTGGATTCCTATTAAAATGTATTGGGGTGCCGCACATGACATGCAGGAAAAAAAATAGTAGGCTAAATTGATTTACTAAATCGTGCGCACGCTTTACTAAGTCGTTCCCTCGAATTATAAATCATGCGCACGCTTTACTAAATCATTCCCTCAATTTTTAAATTGTGCGCACAATTTACTTATTCGTTCCCTTAATTTATAAATCATGCGCACGCTTTCCTAAATCATTCCCTCAATGTTTAAATCGTGCACACGATTTACTTATTCGTTCCCTCGATTTATTAAATCATTCCCTCAATTTTTAAATCGTGCGCACGATTTACTTATTCGTTCCCTCGATTTATGAATCATGCGCAAGCTTTACTAAGTTGTTCCCTCGATTTATAAATCATGCGCACGATTTACTAAATCATTCCCTCACTTTTTAAATCGTGCGCAAGATTTACTTATTCTTTCCTCGATTTATAAATCATGCGCACGCTTTACTAAGTTGTTCCCTCGATTTATAAATCATGCGCACGATTTACTAAATCGTTCCCTCAATTTTTAAATCATGCGCACGATTTACTAAATCGTTCCCTCAATTTTTAAATCGTGCGCACAATTTACTTATTCGTTCCCTCGATTTATAAATCATGCGCACGCACGCTTTACTAAGTCGTTCCCTCAATTTATAAATCATGCGCACGATTTACTAAATCATTCTCTAAATTTTTAAATCATGCGCACGTTTTACTAAGTTGTTCCCTCGATTTATAATTCATGCGCGCGCTTTACTAAGTTTTTCTCTCAATTTATAAATCATGCGCAGGATTTACTAAATCATTCCCTCAATTTATAAATCGTGCGCACAATTTACTTATCCGTTCCCTCGATTTATAAATCATGCACACGCTTTACTAAGTCATTCCCTCGATTTATAAATCGTGCGCACAATTTACTTATTCGTTCCCTCGATTTATAAATCATGCGCACGCACGCTTTACTAAGTCATTCCCTCGATTTATAAATCGTGCGCACAATTTACTTATCCGTTCCCTCAATTTATAAATCATGCGCACGCTTTACTAAGTCGTTCCCTCGATTTATAAATCATGCGCACGCTTTACTAAGTCGTTCCCTCGATTTATAAATCATGCACACGCTTTACTAAGTCGTTCCCTCGATTTATAAATCGCGCGCATGTCATGTGCGGGGCTCCGTAAAAATGACTGAATTTTGCCTGTAAAGGCATTCTTTCAAACCAAACAAACACTTCACAAACTGATCCTGACATTCAAAAATTTTCTCTTGGTTTATTTGACAGTGGTGTTAAATGCTTTGTCGGAGGAGCAATTTGCAGAAAAGCTGAGGGAGGAGAGAGGCATCCCATTGCAGGCGTGCCACTAGTCTCTGTTCTAAGCCCGCTTGTGTTTTTGACAGCTGGAGGTCTCAGTGGACTTTCCACTCCCAACAGCTGCTGGTTATTAGCCGCAGGGCCTCACTGGCTGTGCGCTTGACCGAACGGCGCCAGTACAATATTCAAATACAGGTCCAGTATGATAGCCCGAGGGGACATTATAACACTGAGTTTCATTGTATCCATGTGTGTATATATGAAAAACTGTGTCCTCTGCTTTGACAAAAGGATGGAACAGATGTTAATGCATCCATTATCGGTCTTTAAAACAACAGAGTGTGTGTTTTTTTTATTCCATCACAAGGGAACAAGTGCATATTTCATTGAACAATCAGCATACAGGACCGGAAGAACTAATTTCATGTAAAAACAATAAAATATTATTGCATTATGGATGTCATTTCTTTTAAATCCTGCCAGCGAGTTCCTCTCTAACTGAACACAGACTGTCAACCCTCCCACACAATCTATCATAACAGCTTTTCAACTCCTTCACTTCACAGCTGCCGAATACTTCCTTTTCAACGCTGTGGACAGATGATTTTTTGCGGAGAAAACATTAACAGATTCTTCATCAAAGCATCTTGTTCGTGCTGCAGGAGGCAAAACAGCAGTGGGGGGAAGAATGCAAGGAATGTGTGTTGATGTTACGACAGATCCCCTTTCCTCCAACTCCTTTAATAATTTTTTGTTGACATACACAAAGATTCACTATAATTGCACTGGGAGCTTTGTGGTGACTGCGACAGCCTGTGTTTTAGCTTGCTTAAAATAGCCAACTTTACCCAGATACCCCCGATCAGGACTGTATGTCAGCTCAATGTAGGGATCCATAGCACCTGTCATTGACTTCAGTAGTCAGACACCTACATGCCCGGCCTTGAGCGAAGAAAAAAAATTGATTCTTCAACATTTTAAATCAGACCTTTATAATGGAAATAGACTAGTAGACAATATTTGATGCAAATGAAAAGTTTTTACAGTAATATAAGTTTTCTATAATGAACAATCAACCCTCAGGTATCTGACTTATTGAATGGATTGTACTTCTGTCCATTACAGCCTTGTTTCTGTATATGTCAAATTATATATGACGTCCACTCTGAATAAAGTCTACAGCCAGCTGCCTCCTTACATGACTTATTGAAATATGAGTCAAAAACATCTTGACTAGTGTATTATCAAGTGTGCGGCATGATTACTTATAGTATTAGTCATTGCAGTGTTCACTGTATGACTCATAAATATACTTTCACTCTGACAGGGCAGAAAAGTTTGAGAATATTCTCCATTAATATAATAATTAAATGGGGGCCTGGAACAACAGATTCCTGAGTGGGGACATTATTGACATTAGTGAGTTCCTCTTGTCACCTGGCTGTCCTCATGACGACAGCCCTGTATATTGAGTATACTATGACTCACTGATAAGTACGCAAAAACATATGATATGTGGTTATGGGGAAAAAACCCTCACAAACTAAAAGCTGTGAATATAGTCTGTTGCTATGGGGATGATTTGCATGATCTCTTAAAATATTTATAAAATGTCATCTATCATATTGCAGCAGAGACCTGTCAAAATATACAGGACATTACCAAACAGATCAACTCTAAAAAATGCACCAATTCGTCTTTCTTCAATGGCTTTCATCACTTCCTCCTATTGCTTAACCTCAAGACAGTGAAGGGGAAGATGGCATGAGTTGTCTTTTTGTGGCATGAAAAAGAGGGCATGAGTGTTTTTTTTTTTGTTTTTGTTCCTTGTGAAACAAGTCTGGCTAAATTTAAAATTGTTAAATGCTGTTCACGGAGGGCCATCCAGCATCATCCGTCTATACTGAGCTCAGCAGCACATGTCGGATGTATAAACTGAATGCTTTAACCAAATATAGGTTTGCTTACGAAAGAGACAGATTTGCCAAAGCCCGCTGACTCAAAAGAACAGTTAAGCAATGTAACAGGATCACTATGTATGTGGGTTACATAAGAGCTCTTCCCCCATCTTACCTGTCGACTATCAAACTAGCTGGAACTGGTATCTGCGCCACTACTACATACTATATACTGACTGGATTACATGAATCCAAACCTTAGGCTACGTTCACACTGTCCAAATCTGATTCTTTGTGTATCCGATTGGAATCTGATTGACTGTTCAGATCCAATTTGTGTGTCCCATGCCGCTCTTTCGTTTTTCCGGAATATCTGCATTGGTTTCTATGGCAATGACGTTGCATTGCTAGGTATACGCCAAAAACAACAACAACCGCAACATGTAGGGGTTTGCAATACAGATGTTGTCTTATTTACAATATGATATTATGTAGCCGCTGTACAGGACTACTGCTGTTGTCTCCGCCGGTCTCAAAATCTCTCTCCGATATATTGTCATCTTAGCTGTCCGGCACTTTGCAACAACACAACCTTGTTTCTGCAGTGACTTTCAGCATGTTTCCTATAACAATGTCTGACCTTTAGTTTTACGTGCTGTGAGAAAGTCACATAAACCTCTTGAAATGCACACTTGAAATGCAATCAAAGCAGTCAGACTGAAACTGATTTCCAAAATTGCAATTTGAATAGGATTTCAAACCACATATGAATGTAGCATGAAACAGATTTGTAAAAAATCGCATTTCATGTGAATTCACACTCGCTAAATCTGATCTGATTTCAATCGGATATGGAATTATAGACCTTTGGAATTATAGACCTTACGTTCACACTGCAAGCCTCAATTCCAATTTACTGCTCAGATCTGATTTTTCTGTATAGTTGTTCACATTGTTGCTTTAAATATGGCCAATATCAGATTCCAGTGTGAACAGATCATGGTCCTGGACTGACCCGCACGCGCAAAAGAACGATAAAAAGACGTCACGCAGCACGCTGTCATATAGAAATAAACACGGAGGACATTAAAGTAAGCGATTACACATTTATTTATAGTGTGATCTGCTGTGGAAGCCAGCGATGAGTATGTGAAAAAGGAGAGCAGAGATTTTAAACATTTATGATATGAGCCCTCATGTTTTAGTTGCAGAGCTGACACTGTAATATTTATGAGTTATGACACATTTCTGTCCTTCCACTGACTATCTTTCGCAATTGTCTTGATAACTTCTTAAAATGTGACTCCCATGAGCGCAGAATCGTGACGAATGTGGATCTAGAGTGACTTAAAAGTCGCATGAATTCCGATTTGACTGTTCAGACTGAGATCGCATTACAAAACATCTCCTCTATCAGATTCAGGACCACATTTGGAAGTGGCACAAATCAGATTTGAAAAGATCAGATTCCATGTGATTTGTTCTGTTCACACCGTCAAGAGAAAAACAGATCTGAGTCACATATGAGCAAAGAAAAAAAAAAAAGAAAGAAAAAATATTCAAAAGATGAAAGTGAGGCTGTGCGCGATAGAAGTACAATCTTGTAAATGGGCTTCATTCATAAAATACTGAATAGGTACTACATTTGAATTTGAATTTACTTTGCGACCGTTAAAAAAGTATGTTCTGAACATGGGTAGTATGAATGAAATTTGGACGTACTACATCCGCCATGTTGTTACTGTCATGTGACCTACCAGCGTCAGTTGCGTCGCTTAACTGCCATTCATAAATCCTCTCCAGTGGCCTCATGGGATAGTAAAGTGTCCATTGAATGTAGTAGATCATTAAGGTACTTTTCGCCTACTTTTTATTCGGACATTTTACTCTGTTGGCGTACTGTTTTTCGCATACTATATAGTAGGGAAGTATTCGAATATTTGAGTGTTAATCAATGTTTATATGTGAATAAAAGGCTAAATTAAATCTGTTCATCATATAAAGTGATTGTGTGTCTCTCAAGAAGACTTGGAATAAATCACTCGTTTCATATGGATTTATTTTACGATCCCTTTATGAATGTTGTGAAGTTTTATAGTTTTTGGGTGAAATCTCTTTCTCTTTAGATTTCATTTCAAATATCGTCATTTGTGTTTCGAAAGATGGGGTTTGGCACGACATAAGGGTGAGTAAATGATGACAGAATTTTCATTTTGAGTGAACCAACCCTTTTAGGCCGTGTCGTATTGTTAATATATTCTCAATACAGCCATACCTTATAAGCAAAGGTGGTTAGTAATGCAAACTATGCTACAAAAATGTTGGCTTTACATCACCATCTTTCTTAAATTTCTTCTCTTTTTAAATAAAATTTGCTGTAACAAACATGTACAATGACTGAGACAACTTGTTCACTGTCATCAGTCCATAACGGAGATTCCTATCATTTATGAGTAAAGCCCCTATCAGCAACAAGCCCCCAACTGCAAGGAAAAAATGGTTGTGTAAAAGGGTCTCATTTGTCCCACATCGTCAACCTTTGAAGCAGGTGATTCATGCTGTGCTGTGACAGCCAGTCTCCTCCAGCCCACACTGAACACGACGGCTGGTGGGAATTTGTGAGTGTGAACAACTCTTTGCGTTTAAGTGTCTTTATGTTTCCCTTCAGTATCTCTCTCACTGTCCTCTTCTACCAGACATGTTTGCAGCTGCTAATGTGTTACAGATCATCACACACAGCTCTGTGAAACCACATATGAGCTATTTCCTCTTTCACACGCAAGATACATGTCTGTGTGCGTGAGTAGAATTTCCACCCTTTAAACGAGGCTGACCCTCCATGACAAGTCTGTGGGGATTGAGGTATCATTCCGAAACAAGAAACCAAAACATTGCAAAGAGAACCAACAATTTCTAAGCTTAAGTATCTAGAGGACCTGATTGCTATTAACACACATTGCTAACAAGCTAACAACCTTTAGCTTTTGTACGTTTTGTTGTAGTCATCACTACAAAATGAGGTTTATTGTATCTTCTCAGCTGTAAAAATCACTATAGGCTCATATTTAGGCTATTACTAAGTAAACGTTAAACCTAACACTAAAGCTTAGTACTGAGCTGTCATGTTTCTGTGGCCTACATAGGAAACTGCCTTCTAATACAGCATCCTAATGATCACAGAACCAGATAAGTGCCTAATTTGAAACATCAACTCAACACCCAAAAAGTGCTCCATACAGGCGATCTCAGTTAGCATTTGATATCATTAGAGTTAGCATGTTGCTAAGCTAACAACACAATAGAGGGTATGCATTGACGTCACTTTCCTGTTGGAACAAGCCCCCTCAGCCGAAATGAGTGGCAAAAGAGCCTGCCGCATGACTGGATTTATTAGGGGAAACTGCGAAAACGCAAGTAAAACAAACGATTATCAGTTTAAACTAAAGATTGGAGTCAATATATTGTGTTCTTTCAACTTACCAAAGATCTATGGATATTGACATGCAGCCAGGAATCGTGTTTCCTGACATTTAGATGTGACTGATTTCGACGCCGGGGAAATACATAACGAAAATTTGCCTGTGAACGCAAATATGGTTTTTAAAAGTGTAAAAAATATAATGGAGACATAATTAATTTAGATGTTTTATTAAGTATTAACAATTAGATTATGTTGTTTTTATAATTAATTAACACTGCTTTTGTCATTTTTTAACAAGATAGACAAAATTTGTCACCAAAAAAGTCATTCGATTGAACCAAAAATTCGGTTTTACCAAATGACACTTTTGGTTTTACCAAATGATGATATTTTCAAACAAAGATAACAGACTGATATCTAGCAAAAGGACAATCAAACATTTTATATTTAGTACAAGATTTTAAAATATTACAACATTTTCCATATTTTATAATGGTTGTACCGAATGACCTGATGTTTCGGGACATGCGTATGAACAAGTGAAAACATGAATTTTTCAAATAGTTAAGAGACAGTTAGATACTTTGCTTCATGACCATGTGGTCCTTTGCAGGTGTCTGAATGATGTCAAAATCTTTAAAATACCTTTATATGTAACAAAATATAATTAAAACCTTTTGGATTTAATAAAAGAGATCTAGTCGTACTACCATACATACTTTGGATGTCATATCTTTGTTTTTTATTATTATTAAATCCGGGTGGTCACTTATATCATTGTTATATATATCATCCAGTCCTAAAACGTGTATAGTTTTTGTCAGACTTTATCAAAAAACATCCAATTATGCAGAATATAAGATAGTAAATATTTAATTGATGAGTTGTCAACACAATATACAAGGTATGATTTTACTCCAAAATTCAACATTTTGACACAAAATGATAACTGCAAATCCACGTTTCTCTGCCTGGAGTCCAGTTATTTCTGTGAATTGCAGCGATTCATTTGCCTCTCTTTTCTTTAGCTCTCGGCAGTCTGTAAAAATATACCTCAGATTTCGGCATTCATGCTGAAAACCAATGCTGCCACTGCCTTCTTTTTGCAACTCAGTGGGCATAACCACAGTCACTCCGGCCGACGGTGACGTCACATGCATACCTCGATACTCTAATAAGCATAAAATACATAGCATAGCACACACGAATATAGGGTATAATACTACAAAAATACTTAATACTAAAAATACTCAATGAAACTACAATATTTTTAACACTTCTCCCACTTACTCCACTATCTTTTCACCATTTTTTCCACCCCACTGAGCTCATTGCAATGCATTCTTAGTAAAGACCGTGAATTTGGCCTGGGGGATGATAAAACAGGTAATTAATGACAAATTTCTGTCATTAATTACTCACCCTCATATTGTTCCAAACCCTGTTCATCTTCAGAATACAAATTAAGAGCTTTTTGATGAAATCTGAGAGATTTCTATCCCTCCATTGACAGCTACGCAACTACCACTTTGACGCTTCAAAAAGTTCATAAAGAGATCATAAAACTAATCCATATGAATTGAGTGGTTTAGTTTAAATCTTCTGAAGAGACACGATCACTTTGTATGATGAACAGATTTAATTCAGGCTTTTATTCACATATAAACATTCATCAACTCACACATCAGATATGGTAAACGGAAGCTCAAGCATGTTTGAATGACAAGTGCGAGAACCAATGAGGTTCATTCTCCTGTTTCGCAGGTTCGGTTTAGCTTCTGTTTATGTTCGCTGATCAATGTTTATATGTGAATAAAAGCCTAAATTCAATCTGTCCATCATATAAAGCGATTGAGTCTCAATTCATATGGATTAGTTTTACAATCTCTTTTTGAAGCGTCAAAGTGTCAATAGCTGTCTATGAAGGGACAGAAATCTCTCAGATTTCATCAAAAATATCTTAAATTGTGTTCCGAAGATGAACGAAGGTCTTACAGGTTTGGAATGACATGAAGGTGAGTAATTATTAACTCTTTAATATCAAATGTTAGTTTTTCAGAAAATTAAGCTTAAAAATCTAGCTGCATTAAAGGTTTGAAAACACAAAACTGGCCCTTCATTAATATAAAGTAACTCCCTCCCTGTAAACGTACAGCACTATCAGTCCCGTTCTCAGTTACAGTCCTGCAAGGGAGGTCAGGTATCTCATCTAATCCAGGGTGTGTCATAGAAACTGTGCCATTGAGTGGGACACAAAGCCATCCAGACAGATGGCTGAGCTGTTACATATTGCAAACAATAACCAACATCTGTCTTTCTGCCCTTAGTACCTCAACTAGGAGGACTCTGTGACAAAAGGGAACAACCTTTCCGAATTATTACGGGAGGACGCCTTTTCAAGCTGCCTGGAGAACAGTTTTATGGCAGTTTTAGGGAAACCATTGACAGGTAAGTGCCAAAGGGTGACTTTCACCTATAACCTAAGGCCAGGGGTGAGACACGCAAGTCACCTGGGTGTGAGACTACACCTTTCCTGAATGTTCACGTTGTTTGGCACTTCCTGTCTGGATGGATTTGCAACTTCCTTCTGCTGAAATGGTAGAAATGCTGTTATTATAACAGGTTTTTTTGCATTAATAAGTATTAGGCTTGCCGCTTGCCTGTTGGGGCAGCTTTTAAGGGGAGTGTGCTTTGTAAGAGAGAACAAAACATGACTCAAGAATTGAAGAACTGGTGCCAAGGGAAAGGAGGGTGGGGGGGCTCACGTTTTTGTTCAGTGGACTGTAGGACAATATTTTTCCAATGACTATGTCGTTTTTAAGATCAATAAATGTAATATGATAGTTCTTCCAGAAATTATAAATGTTTTTGTGTTTTGTTTGTGCATATAATGAAAGTCCAAAAAACAAATCAAAATGGATAAACCTTTTTTAATGGAGTATTCTAGTATTTATTTATTAAAAATTATTTATTGTAGCACATCATTATTGTTTTAAAATTCATGTGCCTTCATAATCTTTAATCAAAATAACTTCCCCCCCTCTTGCAACCACATCTCTTATCTGATGATATGTTTACTGGCACCAGGGCGGAGCACCTGTCACTCACATGGCATCACAGCAATAGCAAATGACAATGATCCAATCAAATCCCGATGGACAAAATCAAGTCACACCCTACTTTTTTTTTGTTCGAGAAGTGTTTCACTCGGATATCACAATAGGGAAGAAAAGACTATCGTAACTTCTGTTTCATGGCGACTTTAAGATTATTGACAACAATATAATATGTTAAAAATCTGAAAAATGTCTTTGTGTTTGTTTGTTTGTCCATTTAATGAAAGGGCCCAAAGCAATACTGGACCCCACTGCCCGAAAAACGCAGTTTTCCCGTGGAATTGGGCTACTTTAACACTGTTGTCGCAGGTTGTTTTTCATTTCCGCGGGTTGAAGCGACCCCAAAAAACATGATATTTATCCCCTGGAAAGCGAATTCTACCAGGAGAACCCCGCCAAAAACGCGGATTTTACCCCCCAGAGAGCGATTTTTACCGGGGGACCCCCCTGAAACGCGATTGGGCTAGTTTTGGGCTAATTTTGAATAGCAATTGGGCAGGTTTTGCTGTGAAAACCTGGCAACCCTGCCACTGACTTTCATTGTATGTACAAAAACAGCTGGAACATTCTTCAAAATATCTTCTTTTGTGTTCCACAGAAGAAAAAGTTTTTTTTAATTTAAAACAACATAAGGGTACGTACATAATTATTTAATACTTTGTTACTGTCCAGTGATCACTGTCCAGTGGCTTGTCAAGTTATAAAGGAAAACCTTTCTTTTCCCAAATTCTAGCTCACCAGATTTGAACCTGTCCTGTAAATATCCTTCATGCAGCTCACCAGCTAGTCAACAATAAACAAAAGCTGGAAGCAATTATAAGACATCCTCAGGCAACCAATCATATCACTCACCTTCCAAGTTCTTCACCAATATCATAGAAATCCTCCACTTTTTGTTGTTTGAACACAGCCATTCCTAATGTCCTCATTGATGATGATGTCTCGGTAAACAAGGGACAGCAGGCCAAATCTGTCTTAAAGTGTCCCTCGAGAATCACACAAGCTCAGGGAAGTTCTGCTGAATTGTAGGGTGCAACTCTGAAAGTCACAGACACTCACATAAGCACATGTTCCAGCATGCTGCACTGCATTCCTTCACTTGCAAGAAGGTGTAAGAAAATGTATTGCATTTTCCTTATTAGGACGTATAATGCAATGTGATAATGTAAAAAACCCCCTTGGCACTTCAAGTTTAGCTTACTGAAGAATGAAATGCCAAAAGGGACGTACATATCAAGTCATTAAAAGTGATCAAATGACTTTCTTTAGAGGAAAATGAGGGTTCAATGTCATGAGAATTATCAGGTGAAATTGAGACTGCTGTCTAGGTGTTTAAATGCCAACCACCCTGGGCAGCATTAGTGTTCTGACAGGCTCACTGTACTTTCAGTTTTATTGTTACAAAAGTAGAATATATTGATGATATTATGAAAAATATTTACCTCATATACTGTTACTGTTGTTTGTTATACTCTATTAGCCTACTATAAGAGCTGCATACCCAGCTAACAAACATATGTAGCCCACTAAGAACGTTTTCTATCCTTCCCATTAAGTTATGAAAACATTATAAACATAATGTGCTCTGAATTTTCGAAATGACCGGTTTTATAAACGTTTTAAAACATTTTTGGTTGTGCAAACTTTGAGGGAACCTTCCATTTGTTAATTTTGCAGACATTTTTAGAAAGTTAGCGACGTGCAGAAAAACGGAATTTAAAAAACGTTCCATAAACGATGTGTAAAGTTATTAAAGAACAGATAACTCTGAACAAACGTTCTATTAATGTAAATAGAACGCTTGTTCATAACTTTGCCAGAACGTTAGAAAAGTTCTGAGAACCTTCATTATTTGCTGGGTAATGACCATGAGAAACATTCACACAATAACATCTGCTCCTATTTGACTGTTCACAAGTTTTACAAGACACGAACTACAAGAAGCGTTTACTTCATTTATTCGATATTGTGAATTAGTAAAAACATATATAATAGGCTATATAATAATAAAATGGGATGTCTTACCTCTTTTTAAGAAATGACTCTTATATTACTGTATTCCGCTGACATTTAGCATATTCCCGTGTCTGAGCTCGTTTTATGCGCGAGTCGCGCTGTTCAACTGGAGACTGGATGAGCGCACGCGCTTATGTTGTCAATCTCGAGCTCGCTCACGCGCCACCTGTTGAGCGCAGCGGTGATGTCAGATTGGCAAATCTTTCTAGTGAATCAGTGGAACCGTTTCAAACACATCGTCATTCAGACATTGATTTGAATAGTTCGTTTTCTAATCAAAATGCTATTTTAAACTTGATTTCAGTCGGGTTTTATTAATCTAATGGATATTTTAAACGTTCAAACATTTTTATTTTTTTTATTACTCGGTATATGTCGGCTTTCTTCACAGCATGTTTGTGCTCTTGTTCCAAGCGACAGACATGCGATTTATTCCTTCAAATATTACATTTTTAAACTTTGTGCCATGTGTTGGATAGACATGAAGACTGTAGCTCGACAAATAACATTTGGAGTAAACCAATAATTTGACTTACAAATAATATTTACTGGAAATAAATGACAGTAACAAAATACGAAATAGGGTTTTAATAAATAGCAAGATATGTAAATTGTTTAGAGTATATTATACGCTTCAGCAGTCATGACTACTGAAGCGTATAATATACTCGAAACTATTTACATATCTTGCTATTTATTAAAATCAAAACCCTATGACTTATGTCTAGACCATTTCATTTGGTTCGGTTCCTTTTCAGTGATTCGGTCAAACACGGTTCGCGAATCAGTTTGTATCAACTATGAATTATTTATTAGAGCACGCTGTGAATTTTGGAGTCAAGGATACTAAATCAATAATTTAGCCTGCTGTCTTTATTGCTTGTGTTTGCTGTATTATGTTTGCTCTGTTATCGCCATCTGCTGGACATAATAAGCAACAACAGATGTGCATCTGTATGAGACACTAATATAGTTGATAAATATGGGTCATTGACGAATAAGGTTTTAAAAGTGTAAAATAAAAAATAAATAAAATGGAGATATAATTAATTTTGATGTTTTATTAAGTGTTAGCAATGAGATTGTGTTGTTTTTATAATCAATTAACACTGCTTTTGTCATTTATTACAAGATGGACAAAATTTGTCACCAAAAAAGTAATTTGGTTTTACCAAAATTTTGGTTATTATACCGAATTACATTATTTTCAAACAGTGCTAATAGGCTGATATCTAGCTAGCAAAAGGACAGTCAGGCATTTTATATTTAGTGCAAGTTTTTAAAATATTACAACTTTTTCCATATTTTATAGCGGTTGTACCGAATGACCTGATGTTTCGGGACATGCGTATGAACAAGTGAAAACATGAGTTTTTCAAATAGTTAAGAGAGAGTTAGTTACTTTGCTTCATGATCATGTGGTCCTTTGCAGGTGTCTTGAATGATGTCACATCCTGTCACATGATATTGACCGCATGACTTGATCCAAAATGATCCCTTTATATTGGTTACTCTGTATGACATCAATGAAATTCATTTTTCCGGACATTCTTTCTCATAACAAAGCAATGACTTCTACATAATTTTAATACTATTTTGCACTATGTTGATATATGATGTTATAAAATCATGCCAGAATAAAAAAAAATATACATTTATTACATTCTAATATACTTTAATCACAAATGAAATGGCTGTATTGGCCTTTGGACGGTTAAACCGAATGACCTTTTGAGACTTCAAAATCTTTAAAATACCTTTATATGTGCAAAATATAATTAAAACCTTTTGGATTCAATAAAAGAGATCAAGTCGTACTACCTTACATACTTTGGATGTCATATCTTTGTTTTTTATTATTATTGACCCTAAAAATGAAGAGTATATTTTCAGATGCTGCAAGATTTAGTATTTTAAAATATGACCATCACAAAAACAGGAACTCTATTGTTGTGCTAATGCAGTATTTCCTGTGAAACGGTTTGTTTTCATGTAGGAAGACCTGGTATTGTTCATGGAGAACGCAGCTGCTGAGACTGGCGATAAAAATGTAAATAAAAAGTACACAACAATTGTATGCAATAGAAATTTATTGTATAATCATGCATAAGTAAAAAAAAACAGAACTGGATGATTATAATGATGCAAGTTTCAGTAACATTTCTTAAGAATTCAATAATTTTGTATACTCATAAAGGCCTGTGCAACAGCAACAAAGACGGTTTGAAATCATAGCTTACTCACTGAACACGTACAGCTCACATAACATACTTGATGGCTAAATAACATGGGTAATATGAAAAAAATTCAGGAACAATGAATTTCCCAACAATGTATATAAAGAAAAAATATGTAAATGAGGGATTAGACTGTCTTAAAATAACACGAAGAAAAACTCATGTTCTTTATAAGGGCAGTGTGGATGACAAATCTACGTCCTACATGTAAAACCTTGTTTATTACGAGAGACCAGCTCTCAAAGTAAACCAAACCAGACAACAGTTTTACATCTTTGTCTTTGCAGTCAAACAAGCAGGTGTTAAAATGTATAATATGCGTATTATATCATACTGCAATGGCATAGAAAAGAGATTAACCGCACTAAATGTGAAGTAGACGTACATGCTCTGATATTTAAAAGCTTTTCCAAGCATACATGTGTGACAAAAAGATGACTTCAAAGCCAAATTGTGCATGGAAAATTAAGAAAAGTGCTACTAATTTAGATAAACATTCCCTCATTATACAGGCGCTTATGGATTCTTATTCCATTTTTGATTTTAAGTGAATTTCAGCAACAACATATATTTGAAACTTTTGACAAACAAAAATACTAGTTCACATTTTCCATATTATTATCTTCCTTTTAAGCAGCATTTTTGTGGACTTTAGACTAAAATGATAACTATAACAACATGAAATTATTGTTAGAATACTTAAAATTGAAGAGAAGAGGACAGAAACAAAGGAAACATAGGTGTAACAAATGTATCTAAACAATTAAAAGTACCAATAAGACTGTAGCAAATGTGCATTGTGCTTCTAGAACCTAAACACACAAGAGCTGATACTTGTGAAACACTTTAAGATGTCATTCTGAGATATGGCAGGGTTTGGCAACGAGCAGACAGGAAGATCTATATTGTGAAATGTTCATTATTGTGTTCGCCACGTTTGTGTGCTTTTCCATGCCTCGATTGGACAGTGAATTAAGTGGAGGTTATTTCACCCAAAAACGAAGATTCTGTCATTAATTACTCGCCCTCATGTCGTTCCACACCCGTAAGACCTTCGTTCAGCTTCGTAACACAAATTAAGATATTTTTTATAAAATCCGTTGGCTCAGTGAGGCCTGCATTGACAGAAAGATAATAAACACTTTCAATGCTCAGAAATCTACTAAAGACATATTTAAATCAGTTCATGTGACTAAAGTTGTTCAACCTTAATATTATAAAGTGACGAGAATACTCTTTGTGCGCCAAAAAAGCAAAATAACGACTTTATTTAACACTATCTAGTGAAGGGTGATTTCAAAACACTGCTTATTGAAGCTTTACGAATCTTTTGTTTCGAATCAGTGGTTCGGAGCGTGAAAGTCACGTGATTTCAGTAAACGAGGCTTTGTTACATGGTGTTTCAAAATTTCAATGGTTCACCACTAGGGGGCGTGACTTTGGCAGTTTGATACGCGATCCGAACCACTGATTCGAAACAAAAGATTCGTAAAGCTTCATGAAGCAGTGTTTTGAAATCGCCCATCACTAGATGGTGTTGAATAAAGTCGTTATTTCGCTTTTTTGGCGCACAAAAAGTATTCTCGTCGCTTTATAATATTAAGGTTGAAGCACTGTAGTCACATGAACTGTTTTAAATATGTCTTTAGTAGCTTTCTGGGCATTGAAAGTGTTAATTTTCTTGCTGGCAATAGAGGCCTCACTGAGCCATCGGATTTTATCAAAAATATCTTAATTTGTGTTCTGAAGATGAACGATGGTCTTACGGGTGTGGAACGACATGAGGGTGAGTACTTAATGACAGAATTTTCATTTTTAGGTGAACTAACCCTTTAAATGACTCAGAATGTGAATGAACAGTACCGAATGTTTAGAAAGAGGGCAAGTCTTGTAAACCTGAATTTGATTTATATCAAATTATCATACAGTATAATATGTGTTGACATGATTACCAAAAGTATGTAAACAAATGATACGGTTTAATAAGTGCGACTGAAAGAAAAAAAAAAGTGTTGGTGTCTAGTAATATGTCTAGCATAATGCAAGTGAATCAGAATTTTGACACTTGCATCAGAACTACCTAAATAGTTACTTTAATACTGATTTTGGACAATATGTACAAATGGAAGAAATGTTGGTCAATTATAAGACAATGGAAAAAAGGCATCCATTTTTGATTAATCAAAAGGAATACTGTTCTTTGGTCTCTTGAAGTCACAGTTTGTTGAATGAAATACACTGAAAATAAGACACATTGTGATTGGCTAATGCTTTTCAGGTCTGTTCCCTTATTGGCTGTGGTTCAGCTGTCTTCCTCGTCGTCACTGATGAGTGTGCGGCCATCCAGGGTGTTGTCTCGCTCCCGCAGGAAGGTCTGGCGGATGGCTTCCAGCTCGGTGAGCTCCAGACGGACCTTCTCCAGGTGGAATGTGCGGCGGTTCTGGATCTGCCTCAGTGGGAATGGGTTCATGTCCACAAAGGCCATGCTCATCAACTTCCTGTGAGAAACACGAATAATTAATTCAATTCAATTCGCATTTATTTGTATAGCGCTTTTCACGATACATATCATTTCAAAGCAGCTTTACAGAGAATGCATGTCAACATTACAATTCAAAGAATGCAGTTAGCAAATAATGTAATAATTTAGGCAATTAATTTACAATCACTGTTAGCAGTTTAACTGAAGGTAGAAGCAATGAGCTCCTGGAATTATGATAAAGAATAAGTGTGTGTGTGTGTGTGTGTGTGTGTATATATATAAAAACATACACACTCACTGGCCACTTTATTAGGTACACCTGTTCAACTGCTTCTAATCAGCCAAACACATGGCAGCAACTCAACGCATTTTAGACATGGTCAAGATGATTCAAAAGTTCAAACTGAGCATCAGAATGAAGAAGAAATGCGATTTAAGAGAACGTGGCATGATTGTTAGTGCCAGACAGGCTAGTCTGAGTACTTTAGATATTGCTGATCTACTGGGATTTTCACGCACAACCATCTACAGGGTTTAAGCCCGGAACACACCAAGCCAAGGCTGACGAACTAGTGGTGATGAAAGCAGACAGCAGGGTTGGCTCACGTCGGCAGCATCTGGGTCCAAAGTTGCCCTGACACACCAAACCGACCGTTGACAGCCGACGGCCAAGTAGCACATCAGTTCTGCTTCTGTGTAAGATGAAATGCCTTTCCATACCGGCAGGTGGCAGTAGCTGAACAGCCAATCAGAATGATCAGATGGCCCGATTGACCGAAGAGCTCCGACGCCGATTCAACATGTCGAATCGGCCAAATAAAAGCCGACGAGGACCAACTTCAGCCGACGGTGCGGAACATACTGTGAAAACTTAGTCGGCCGACGAACAGAAACTGCCCGACAGCCGACTGTCAGCTTGGTGTGTTCCGGGCCTTACAGAGAATGGTTTGAATAATAGAAAATATCCAGTGAGCGGCAGTTCTGTGGATGAAAATGCCTTGTTGATGCTAGAGGTCAGAGGAGAATGGCCAGACTGGTTTGCAGCTGATAAAAAGGCAACAGTAACTCAAATAACCACTTGTACCAACCGAGGTCTGCAGAAGAGCATCTCTGAACACACAACACTTCAAAACTTGAAGCAGATGAACTACAGGAGCAGAAGACCACACCAGGTGACACTCCTGTCAGCTAAGAACAGGAAACTGAGGCTACAATTCACATGGCTCACCAAAATTGGATAACAGAAGATTGAAAAAACGTTTGATGAGTCTTGATTTCTGCTGCAACATTCAGATGGGGGGTCAGAATTTGGCGTAAACAACATGAAAATATGGATCGGTTCAGGCTGCTGGTGGTGGTTTAATGGTGTGTTGGATATTTTGGACACTTTGGGCCTCTTAGTATCAACTGAACATCGTTTAAACGCCACAGCTGAACTGAGTATTGTTGCTGACCATGTCCATCCCTTTATGACCACAGTGTAACATCTTCTGATGGCTATTTCCAGCAGGATAATGCACTATGTCACAAAGCTTAAATGATCTCAAACTGGTTTCTTGAACATGTGACTTCACTATACTGAAACTGACTCCAGAGTCACCAGATCTCAATCCAATAGAGCAGCTTTGGGATGTGGTGGAACAGGAGATTCAAATCATGGATGTGCAGCCGACAAATCTGCAGCAACTGTGTGATTCTTTCATGTTAAAGGGTTAGTTCACCCAAAAATAATGTCATTTATTACTCACCGTCATGTCATTCTACACCTGTAAGGCCTTCGTTCATCTTCGGAACACAAATTAAGATATCTTGATTAAATCTGATGGCTCAGTGAGGCCTCCATTGACAGTAATGGTACTTCCTTTCTCAAGATCCATAAAGGTTATTATAAAGCGACGAGAATACTTTTTGTTCTCCAAAACAACAAAATAACGACTTTTCAACAATATAGTGATGGGTCGATTTCAAAACACTGCTTCAGAGTTTTACGAATCGAATCAGTGATTCTGATCTCCTGGCAAACGGCTAAACTGCTGAAATCAGGAGATCCGAATCAATGATTCGATTTTGGCGAATCTGTTTTGGCGAACAAAAAGTATTCTCGTCGCTTTATAATATTAAGATAGAACTACTGAACTCACATGGACATTTTTAAATATGTTTTTAGTACCTTTATGGATCTCGAGAGAGGAAGTACCATTGCTGTGTGAATGTAGGCCCACACTGAGCCATCGGATTTCATCAAAAAATCTTAATTTGTGTTCTGAAGATGAATGAAGGCCTTACAGGTGTAAAACGACATGACGGTGAGTAATTAATGACATTATTTTCATTTTTGGGTCAACTAACCCTTTAATATGGATCAAAATCTCTGAACAATTTACAGCACCTTGTTGATATATATTAGTAATACACAATTAATCAACAAACTAATTAAACCACAAGGTGCGATCCAAAATGTCAACATAAACAAATCACAAAACTACAACTGTAATGTTTCCAAAACATTTCTAAACATTCTTATATTATAAAAAATATTTATAATAATAATAATAATAATACACAAATATTAACANAACACAAATTAAAATATTATTTATCTATCTACTTATTATTAAAAATAATATAATAATAAATGTATAAATAAAGTCATTATAAAATCCCTATTTTGACACACAAAAAAAATAAAAATAAAAATAATAAAAAAGTCACACAATTATTGCATTTTCATGATCATACACACCTTGCATCCAAGATGGTACGTGTGAAGTACCGAAGGTACTTGAAAATGGTCATGGGATCCTGGAGCTTTAGAAATTCCTCTTCTTTGTACTTGAAGAGCGCAAGAGCAAATCGGAACATTATCTGGCAGGGTAAAAAGAAACGTCAAAAAATGTCAGCAATCATGGAGTACAACTGTCACCCTGAAATAATCAGACTCATTATTGAAATTAATAAAAAACTTGATATTAGTATTATTATCTGTATTAAGTGTCATACATTAAGTTAAGGATTTACAATGCTCATTTTAGGTTTGTCAGTACATGTTTCATGTCATCTGGTTTTGTTGTTTTATATAAACTGAGTAATGTTTACCAGGCTTCGAGGTATCTCTAGGGCCCTGTTTACACCTGGTATTAAGATGCGTTTTGGTCGATTGGATCACAAGTGGACGATGCTAAATACAGGTGTAAATAGGGTCTAAAATGTTTTGAGCTTGTCCACTTTCAACCACTTCCAGAGGTAGTCGAAATCACATTCGACCAGATTGTTTTTGTAGTGTTAACGCTCATGTTGGCAAAGACTGTCTACTCTCCGCCTACTGACCTAATGCATAAACATTATGAGAAGCACGCTAGCCAGATGGGATTTAAACTTTGTCAGCTAATGACCCAAGTTTGGTTTGAAGACGAAAAACATACCAATCACTAGGGATGCACCGATACCATTTTTTAAGGACCGAGTACGAGTACCGATACTTTTTTCCTAGTACTCGCCGATACCGATACATTTATTAATTTCTCTCTCTTTTTTTTTTTTTGGGATGTTGCAGTTTTCNTTCCTAGTACTCGCCGATACCGATACATTTATTAATTTCTCTCTCTTTTTTTTTTTTTGGGGATGTTGCAGTTTTCCAAGCACAACACAGTGAGATTAATGAATGTATGACAGCTTGTTTATTATTACTCTAATGAAAAAAGTCATAATTTTTATGTGCTTGTCACAAACTTAAAGAACAAAAATGTCACAGTGTTCAATAACCTTCAAAGGGCATAATTACCAATATATAATTGTTGTTGTATAAAAATAAATTTACAAACAAATTACAAACAATACAACAAATACAATAGAGATACAAATTAAATAAATTTGTTTTTCAGATACAGTAGGTTTATTTACCATGCATACATTTATTTAACATATTTTGTTGTTTTATTAACCTTTATGACAAATATAGGCTATGGTCCCTTTAAGACTGAATCCATGGATACTGGCACATATCCTGTTTTCACCCAAATGTTTACATCCACTTTAGCCATAACCGACTGTACTTAAGTGAGATACTCCACACGATGGACATTTTGACAACTATGTGTGCATTTGACCATTCAGGCGCGAGGAGAACTGATCACGCGCTGTCTGAGAGAACTGGGATTGCGCGCAAGAAAGAGAGAGAGTGTGCGCGCCAGAGAGAGCACTTCTGGTCTGTGACATTCAGCGCGATTCCGCCTATCCCGCCTTCACTAATCGATAACGAATTGTGTTTGAAAGCATGCAGTTCGCAATGTGTGGGTAGCCCATTCATTTACCTGCCCATGAACCCTCCCCTTGAAGAAATCAGGACAGAAGTGGTCAAAGTGGACAAAAGAGACAGATTTTAACACCAGGTGTAAACGGGTATGTGTCTTCCTCCTCTACTTGTGATCCAATCGACCAAAATGCATCTTAATACCAGGTGGAAACAGGGCCTAGTATATAGTCAGTGCACAGCTGTTTGATTCTGATGTGTGGTATTATTCTATGTTGAAGGAACAAGTCGCATTAATTCTTCATACCTTGGGTCCCTCATAGAGAAAAGCATCCCAGATCTTGAAGAGGATGTCACTGACCACGCTGTCCACAAACACAACCAGGAACCAGTTGAAGGTGATAAGAGAGAAGTCTACCTTATAGTGCTCAAAATGAGCATGAAGCCTGGGTAGCTTCTCGTACATCAGGTCCTTAAACACTCGCTGATCTACCTACATCAAAAACAAGATACAGTCAAAAACAATCAATAAACCAAAGCATTTTGTAACTGGATAAAAATATATATTATATAATACAAAATATTATTTTCAAGTCATTTAAAATATTTTATTTTGGACCCTGTTGCAGTCACATGTCAGCAATGACAAGCCATTAATAGGAGCGTGCCAATAACATGGTTTCAACTGAAAAGCAATTGGCAAGTCACTCCGTATCTGATCATGTGGTTAGTAATCTAAAACTTTGGTAAAACGTGACAGTATTCATGTTGTATAAGGCCAAAATGCGGTAAAGTTTGTTCTGCAAGTATGTAAATGTCTTGACGACGGAAAGTCACTGTGACAGATGAAAAAAAAAATAAAAGAGATGTGCTGTTAGCCTGCTGCTCATGAGTCATATCCAGCAAACTAAGACATGCATAAAGTCCCAGCTCTGCTCCAATTTTACAACCTTGCCAGAGTTTTTGGGGAATTTTTCATGACTGTGAGTGAGTGAACAATCTTGAAACAGTACCTGTGAGCCTAGCAGTGTTTTAGTGTAATAGTCACGTGGCATGAAAACCTCCACAATGGCCACGAGACACCAGAAAGCATCTTCTTGGTCCAAATACAGAAGAGCAATAGCTGCCAGCCTGAGAGAGAAAAAAAATTATTCAGAAATCTCTTTCAGATACAGACAATTAAAGGCCCACTGAAGTGCCTTAAAATGCAGAGCATTATTCAGTGTGTTAATGTAATTTCCACTGAAACAGGAAGACAAGGCATGACATATCAAGCAGCTCCTCCCCTTTTTTAAAATAGCCAATAGCGTTTAATTTATATCACAGATTGGCCAGAGCTGTTGAACTTGGTAAAGCCTCAGTTATATATAGTGCACTATGTGCCATTCAACATGAAGAAAATCGTAAATTTGCGAGCAAGTGACCAATTTTAGCCGCAGCTTCAGCATCTATTTTTAATATAGGGGGCGGGATGCTTCAGATTCTAGAGAGCATTTTATTGGACAGAAAATCTGTTGAAAAGTGTGAGGTGCAGAGTGACACACTGATCAGACAAAACCCAACAAGCGTGTTTGTTGGCGTTTGACTGTGCAGTGTGAATTGGCCTTTAGACATAAAGGAACACAAACACCCCAGCAATGAAGTCAAGAGCTGATGGAATCCTTTGGATCTGCTACCTGTTGAGGCCTTGGCAGTAGCCGATATCTGGATTCCTCCAAGAGAAAGCCAGTAGCACATTCCTGAGTTTCTGGATGCCATCTGAGTCAGGAGAGGCATAGTGCTTGTTGTTAGGGAGAGTCCGCAGAAGATCGAGCTCTATTTGCTTGCAGGCTGGGTTGGGTTTATCGTTTGCCATGCACAGAAGGTTTTGGTAATAGTCTTTTGGCTGGCATTCACAAAACTTCTTCACATGGAAACTCACGCACCAGCTCCACACCTTGGATCGGTGGATGTGAGGCACCCCGTTTCGCATCAGCGCCTTCAGCTCTGGAGATCGAACCATCTCTCTGTTCATGGTGATGGCCAGGTAGTTGTCCCACTTCACTCTGACTGAAGTCTCCTGGTCTGTCAGGGAGAGGGACTTCAGGTCTAGTGCTCTCTTTTTTGCTTCAAGTTTTTCCTCCTCATCCTCCTCTTCCGGGACAGTTTTGAAGCCAAAAATGTCATACTCACTATATGGGAAAGAAAACATTATCACTGGTTATATGTACAATTTGTAACACAGGAGGCAACAATATTCAAAGTAACAAAGCTTAATTTCAAAAGCAAGCTAGCAGAGATTAGTAAAACAACAATCTAGTAGTTGGTGAGTTGTCAAAACTTCCAAAAACTAGTTTTAAATTTGTGTAAGGATGGATCCACTCAAGAAGAACATGACATTTTTGTAGAAGCAAGAAAACATCCTGTTACTGTAGACAAGTAGCATTTGAAAAACACTAACATGACCAAACATGTTTGAAGATAGGTTCTTTAGAAGTGTGGCAGCACAAAAATTTAAGTAAACAAAAGAAAATTCAAATCTTATGGTGACAAAGCTAGTTGTACTGTTTGTTTTAGTAACAGAAAGTTTAAAAGGGGGCATGTTCTATACATTTGTATCATCATTTCCCACTTTTTTGTTACTACTGTACCTCTAAGACTACAATATGTAAATAAACCTCTGCTATGACTGGACTCTTTGGATATGAAATCTATAACAATTCCCTGCCAAGTTACTGAATATAAGGAATTTATGTTGACATATAAACAAGTACAGTCAATCTTTTCATGGTTGTGATTTCATTATCATGCCAAATTCTGAATAACAAATTATTGCAGGAGAATTTGCATAAATGATTTAGATGCTTTGGTAGCTTTGCATTGTAAACATTGAGTATGTGTATATATAACAGCAAGAAAAATGCTATTTTTTGTGACATGACCCTTTAAATTCTTAGCATGGGGTTTCAGTTACTGACACGTTTAGGTAGGTGGATGGGTTGGTAGGTTGGGGTTGGGTCATGATACCTGACAGCGTTGGGTTTGAGGATAGGGTGCTCCTGCTGGTCTGCGCTCTCCACCTGTAGTGCATCTTCTAGTAAGCGTGTGATGACCTCTCCACTATGGGTCTGCTCTGAAGAGGAGCACACAGGAGTCTTCACTTCCTGTAGTAGAACCAGGTACTTACTCTCCACCTGACACAGCTTGGCCTCCAAACTGGTGTACTGTAGAACACACAACAAAGGAGGAAAGAAAGCGCAAAGAACAAAAATGATTCCTCAGCAAACAAAATCATGCAGACAACCTTGCAAAGGATAATGGAATGTAAGGGAAAAGGAAAAGGAAATGCTAACATGGCACATAAGAAAGAATCTGCAAACAAAACATCCAGGATGGTTTGTGTGCATTGAGTAGCTGAAGTCACATACCTTTGCCTCTAGCGCTTTCTCTCTGGATTCAGCATTTCTTCGTAAGACTGTCAACTCGAGAATTTCTTTGTTCAAGAAGTTATTTTGAGATTTGTAGCCCTGAAGACTGTCCTGGAAAAGTGTAAAAACCCAACCGGTTGTATGTAAGACACTAAAAATAATGTACAGAGACCAAACATAACTACAGGTATGTACTTATACTGAGCTTGGACAAGCAACTGAAAGTATTGAAAGACTAAATCTGAACATTATTTAACATTTCTGTAGTAGACTCAAAATGGAGAAAACGCTTAACATTTGTTACCCAACACCCAACAATACCAACCCCTACTATGTTAATATACTAATTAGTTAACCATGACATCAAACATCATGATTATCATGAAACTACCCTACATTATATGGACAACTAATACCAAAAAGGATCTGAGACTTGAATTGGTCTTATGATAAATCACTCAAGACTTGACTTGAACTCTACGTCAAGGACTTCTGAACATGCCTTAATCTTGCCAATGTCAGATATATTTCACCCTAAACTATTAACAATCTCACAAACACATTCGGATCAACTGATTGGGAAGTACACATAACAGTGTTCTTGTACTACCTTCAGGGTGACCAACTCTTGTTGTTCCCTAGTTGCACTAGGTGAGTTGCAATCAGGTGACTGGCTTTCTCCTTCATCACTTTGCTGGGAAAGTTTCATGATGACTTCGTCCTTGGCCTGAATGGTCTCCATGAGCATGCCCAGCTGTTCATTTATCTCGCCAATTTTGATCTTCAAACCTTTCAACTCCTGTTGAAGACTCTCCTTCTCCAAGGCTAGCCTCTCCATATGACCACAGAGATCTTTGATCTGGGTGTCCCTCTCTGCCAGGGCTTTGTCTACCTCAGTCTCATCTTGGTTATGATTTTTAGTTCCCATGTTCCCAGGAGGCACTGTGGAACGCCAGTTGCATTGGGAACTACGAAGTGTTTGTTGGAGAAGACGAACCAACTCCTGGTAGAAGGGAATACTGTGTGAATAAGCCTCTGATATAGTTCAACAGAGCACAGTGACCCATCAATTACTTGGATAAACTACTCAAACACACACCAACTGATATGATCATTCAAAAAGGGGATCCTTTATAGTCACTGATCACTCTTTAAAGTCCTGAGGTCAAAGTTTACTGTAATCCATTAAAACAGGGGAAGCCTACCCTGCTGCTGGAAGGCAACCATCCCACAGAGTTTAGCTCCAACTCTAATCAAACACACCTGAACTGGAAAATAACAGGCAGATTTGTTGAAGCAGAATTGGATCTAAAGTCTCCAGGAAGGTAGCCCTCCAGGAGCAGAGTTGGCTACCCCTGCATTTGAACCAGTTACGAAAATGTACACCTCCATTTGAGTCATTGGGCTCTTGTCTTCGCAGATTGACTTAATTACTCATTCATGGCTTCTTACTTTTGCCTGGGACAAAAAAATATAAAGGGAATTCAGAACACTTGCTTTACTAGAGCCGCGTTTCCACTGAAATTACACAGGACAATTTGTCCCAGGAACTTTTTTTTCCAGGAACTTCTTTTCCCCCAGACCTGTTGCTGTCCACGTTTTCATCGCAGTCTAAAGTACTGTCAAGATTAGGCAAATTAGTCTGGTGACGTAGGACTGCGCACAACTTTCTAGTTCCTGCTGGATTTCGTTCTCCGTATATAAGCTTAATAAAGCCTGAAACTCGTTGTCGGCCCATGGGTCATATTTTTCCATTAATAGCCCCGTTTCCACCGCAGGAACTTTACCCAGGAACTAGGGACGTGTTTCGATCGCAGGAACGAGGGGTCTAAATAAAGTTCCGGGTAAAAATTCTCCCCTCAAAACGTCCCTGCTCGTGAGGTAGTACTTTTTCAAAGTTCAGGAACTTTCGGGGGTGGGACTTGGGTGCTGAACATGCTGATTGGTTGAGTTCAAGCAGCATTTTGGTGGTGTGGAGTTCCTGGGAAAAAAAAACTCCTGGGACAAATTGTTCTGGTGAAACGAGGCTGTTGATTCAAATTGCAAACAACTCTTACTGTACGCACCACAACAGACTTTTAAAAATTGTGTTTGAAATAAAATGCTGCATGGAGTCAACCAATCAAAATGCTGCATGAACTCAACCAATCAGCATGTCCAGCACCCAAGTCCCACCCCTGAAAGTTCCTTAACTTTGAAAAAGTACTTCCTCGCGAGCAGGGACTTTCTGAGGGGAAATTTTTTACCTGGAATATCATTTAGACCCTGGTCCCTGCAGTCAAAACACACCAAATACCACTCCAAAGTTCCTAGTTCCAAGGGAAAGTTCATGCGGTGAAAGGCAGCTTAGGACTCTTAACTTGAGTCAAAATAAGTTGGGGGCTTGTCCGGTATAAATCGAAAGTCCTTTATGCTACATCCTAACCCTAGAACAGTCTGGTATTGTAATTAGATCAACATTTTTGGAGAGAGGTATTGATAACCTTCAGCAAATAAAGGTCATTTATCTCATATAGATCAAATAAAGTTAACCATTATTCTGTACAAACATTCAGTCTGCACATGGTGAAATGTCTCAACCTTAAATATGACATGGAACTGAAATACAGGTACACTGGCTAATCTCGCAATTTAGATGTTGAGTCTTCAGGAAGAAAGACCCAGTGCTCGATTGGTTGGTTGGAACAAGTTTTAGTTGGATAAATACATTTCTCAGCATGGTTTTAAAGTTGTTAATAAAACATAACACTATTTCCAGTCATTAAGGGAGCAGTCTCATTACACCTAATTCAGTGAGTAATTATACACATTTTTGGGGAGTATGAACATCCTAAACATGTTAATAAAATGTTATCAGTAATAATGAATAATGAACATATTGTTGTTTATATATGTTACACAGAATCATTGTTTAGAATTGTTAATGTGTTAAAAGCACATCTATGGGCCAAAGGGGAACTCTAAAGGGAAAAACATAACAGTACCCATTTTGTGGTTCTCAAGGCCTTTGTTTTAGATCTGCTAACACCTTTATAGAAAAGCACACAGAAATTTATAACTGGAGAAGCAAGCATTTACTGCACCAAAGCTTTCTGGTGGGTATTAGAAAATGCTTTGAATTACAAATCATCAGATACTGTGTAAACATTGACTTGCACAAGGGAAATCCCCAAGTATAAGCATTACAAGGAACGAGGAACTACAACATTGAAAAATTTTTTACCATAGATAAACAATTATAGACACATTTTACAGGTTGCAATTCCACAAGCAAATACTATATTATCAAATTTATGGAAAATGTTGGGATTTAGAATGGTATTGCAAACAAGCATTTCATACTAACGCTGCCCACCGAGGACACACAATAAAAGTAAAATATGGTTTATGATTTTCAAAGATGAAAGTTACGAGTGTCCTAACTGCTTTGAAAAAAAAACTCTACCAGATTTATTCCTATTGTACCTTCTGACTGGCGAGTTCCTCTCTGAGGTTGTTCTCTTGCTCCTGCAACCGGTTGATTTCTTCCTGCTGGCTCTGAATGCGGAGCTGCAATTCGGAGGTCTTGGTCCCATTACACTCAACCGGCGAGCTCTCTGCGCTGCGGCTGGCTTTGCCAGAGCCCACGTGAAAGGGCCGTTTCATTCTCGACGGGTTGCGGAAATCAAACGTGAATGCTGACCCAATGGAGTCTGTGGAGTCGGGAGTGACAAGACAGTTTTAAAGGCGTTGACCGTTCAATTTAATCATTTGTGTTTTTTTTAATTAAGTTAAATCTCTGAATTATGATCTTACATCTTTGAAATTGAGATGGGCTCTCCCGGCGCTGGCTGTCTGGTGGGGGTTTGTGCTCTGCTGTGTCTTTGCCTGGAGGATCCACCATCTCCCAGTCCTCACTGCTGCCTGTGTAAAACACACTGCGTCTGTTCTCTCCTCCTCGGCTGGGCCGCAGATGAGACATACTATTTCTGATAGACGGTACAAGGAATGAAAAAAATATATATATTTTAATATAATGTAGTAAGGAGGATCAAAATTCATGTCATTTGTAAAAGTAATGACTCAACCACAGCATATTGCCATTGAACTTGCTACGGCTGATGTCAAATGTTAATTTGAGTTACATAGCAAAGGTTATTTCCAAACCTTGAGAAGAAATTCCACTCAAACATGTATTCATAGGCATATGTGGTACATTTGTCTGGCTGTCAGCATGTTTTGGGATCATTTTTTAAACCAATCTCACATGACATTTATAACTCTTCTTTTATTTGCATAAGGGGTCAAAGTATTCTTTTCCCAGACTCCTAAAATCTAACACAGAGCTGCTGAAGCATTTCCAGCTAGTTTGGTTTGTTTATCTGTGCTGAAATCCAGATTAATTCTTTTGGCTGGCTTCAGTATTACGTCATCTAAACAGATCCAAAGTCTTTCGGAAAGTTTGAGGAAGAGTTCACAGATGGCAACAGTCAGCAAAGTAGTTAAATATGAACAATTCTAAATTAAGGTACAGATGTACATGTAACTTGCCAATTTATAATTATAAATGCATAAATGAAGACTATTAAAAGTGGAAAATTCTTCCGTTTTAACCACAAACTGTCTGTCCACAGATTTAAAGGAATGGGACTAAATTTATCACTAAATTGTAAATCAAGAAAAATATGACACAAAAATAGAAAAACGTGAAAATAAAATTTTATATTATCCACATAATCATATTTGTTGTTGTTTTTTGGAATTTCTTTTTTTTGTAATACTTACTCTACATGCAGAATTTCAATTAAATACACCAGTTTTAACCTAAATTTGACATCCAATAACAATAAACATCCATTCTAGTGCAAGTCTCCCTGGCTCCTACCTGAGCTCAGAGCCCCAGTGTCGGAGGGAGTTGAGAGCTGCAGTAGGTTGTGCCACCGGGTTACGTGCCGACTGGAGCCCGACCAGCCCATCATTGTCCATCTCCAAAGCAAAGTCACTCCGAACACTTTCCATGGTCTCGTTGGGCTTTTCGTTGAACATTGCTTCTAAAAACAACACAGTCATGGTTTGAGTCATCAGTGTTCATTTGCGTATATCAACCGCCACAGTCTAGCGCCTTTCTTAATATGTGTCCTTGTTTTCACACATTAGTAAGTTTGCACTACAGAGAAATAATTAGTTTATGTCATTCTACAATGACTTTAGTATCCCTTATTAACAATTATTTTATCATAAATGATACAACTTTTAATATGTGCCAATACAGGGATTTTTCAAGTCACATCATTCGATGGAACTATTTCAAATTTTTTTTTTAATCAACACTAACAATGGTAACAGGGTTGATAATTTGTTGTATGCACATTGCACAAATATGCATATTTTTTTCTGTGCATTACATTGTATTTACATAATGCATTTTTAAAAATAAATGAAAGTTATTTCCCCAGGTTATGCAACCCTGTTACCATTAAATCTCCCTTCTCTACAGTCAATATACGGTTGTGTAAATTTGTCAAAATTACATAATTTTTTTAGGAAGTGTACTCCGCAAGCACAAAAATGTCTTATTTTTTAATATAGTTGTTAATAACTATGTTTCAGATTTTTGTCCACAATCTTAAATGATCAACCCTGTTACTATGTTTTTGTACAGTAAATAATTAATTATTGTACAGCAGATATTTATAGAAATATCAGCAATAAGCATCTTAATAAGCATCTTGTAGTGCCATGCGCAAGGTTAGTAATGTCTAAAATATCAACTCTGTTACCTTTGTTAAGTATATTCCAATATATATTTATGACATATTTATGTATATAGCTATATATTGCCAGAATATGCATTTAAGCAAATATTTATGTAATGTAAAAACAGTCAAACCTAAATTTATTCAGACACCTTCAACATTTCACACACTCTCAGTTTATTTGCTATAGTTTAAAAAAATGGTAATAAAACATGACAAGATCTCAGAGTTAAACTGTGTCAGAAAACATTAATCGTCAGATAACACTTAAGCAAAACTGAATCATTTTTGGTCCCAATTTTTATAAATTTTACTGGAAGTCCACTGTGAGAAGTTTTTTTTGGGTAAAATATGTCAGTTTATTTTGCTATCCTCACTTACATAAATGAACTATAGTGTCCTGCACCCACTAGTAAAAATATATAAAAAAATATAAAAAATGTCTAAATAATTTTTGGTTTGACTGTAAATAATACAGAATAAACGACAGAACTTTTGCAACATTAGTACTTTGTTAAAAAAAGACCCCACTAAATCTCTCTTTTATTTACTAAGCTCTTCATATAATGAAAATCCAGTCAGGATGAATCAGAAACCACTACATAATATAGTCTTTGACTCTGAAATAAATAATGTTGCTGACTAATATACAGTTCTACAGTTAATATACAGATCTAATTTTACTATACAGTTCTAAATATAGCTGTACTCCCTTTAACTGTGTAACAAAAGTTACTGTGATCCCTAGACTATCATGAGCTCTACTTCACTATCATTTCGCTGAAACATTCCTGAATGTTGTTTGCATGTGAAATCATGCTGCATATTTAAACAAATGACATTAGAAAAGGTCAGTAACATCTATGCTGATCAACTGAATTCAATTAATAAGGCAGGGAGAAATTCACAGGTGTATTTTTTCTGTTCATTAAAAACGAATTGCTAATGACTTGCAAAGTCACACTAATAAGAAGGAAGCTCACTGGCTTTTTGTTTTGGTTCTGCCTTTTCAACTTCTGAAATAATGCTAAATGCTACAGCCATTCTCAGACCAGAAACCGCAAAACTGTCTGGGGGTTTAAAGAACCATTTATAGTCCCTCATTAAAAGGAAACAGAAATCGAGAGAAAACTTCAATCATTTATTTCTTTACTAAAATCTCTTTGTTGGCTGCTTTAACTTCTAAATTCTGTCTGACTTTATTTATTCATTCATTTATTCATTTTTTTTGTAATTTTAACTAAAATTTGAGTTCTAAACCAACATTCATTTTTAAATACAGTTAATATGTGTATGCAAAACTAATTTTGTGCATTTTGACCATAAGAATTTAGATTTTATTATTAATTTTTTTTTAAACACGAGCCGGCCAATAATGAGCCAGCGTTCAGACGTACATACATCCGAACATCGAAAGCATCTTAATTTGTGTTCCGAAGGGCTAACGAAGGTCTTGCGGGTTTTGAATGTGGGGGTGAGTAATTAATGACAGAACTTTTTGGGTGAAGTGATTTTAAACTGTTGAAAAAGCAATAAACTGCCAAAAAGAACACATTTTGCTATATTCACGCACTGTCTGAAATACATGTACTTATGTGTCAAAATGCCAGCCTTTGCAAGTGTCCTTGTTAACACAGTAATTTATGTCTTAAGTGAACGTAAACTGTTGTGAAAGAAATCACGTCTCAGTATATTGGATCCGTACATCAGGTCTTAAAGTGACAGCAGCCTAATAAACCTGCTGTCATCTGTGTCATTAATGTTAATAAAACAACAAAAGAGAGAAAATCTCTCAATGCTCTTGACTGAATCACTTTTGTCTCACTTTAATAAGAATACATGTATATTTAATTTACATAGTGAAGATGCAGTGTTTTTTTTTATATATTTGATTACTTTATACAATTTATGTAGGCTAGGATTTCTTATTTCTAGTGCTTGGAGTTTTTCAGGTAGGCTTATTTCATTTTTCTATTGTAGTTTGTTGTCCTAAAAAGCACTCACCATTTTTAAAAAGCTGTGTACACAGCCTATATATTTAGTCCACATACTAACTCTACAAACATGGAAAACAGTGATAGATAGACTTCTCAACCTTACACTAGGAGAAAATCCAGCGCAACTTTCTCTGAGTGGACCAAGCAAAACAAGATTATGTATTTCTGCTCAGCTAGCGACATTAGGTATCAACCACACGGCAAAAGCTAATACCTTTTCATATACTGTCTACTTTCTTTGTTCTGTCTAATAACGTATTATACAGGCTGTTAAACAGATCGTAAACTAATGAAGACGGAGAATGAGAGCACTGTGTGCTCTGGCTGAGCTGTTCTCAGCGCTGTCAAAATAAAAGTAAACTGCGCTTGTTGTTGTGACATCACTTCAGAGTTCCTACTGGCGATGTGAATGCAACCAGGAAAATGGCCCTAGGGCAGCGGTTCCCAAACTTTTTTTCCTGCGCACCCCCTTCTATGTCCCAACCGGGTTGGCGCACCCCAATCCCCACTTCAAAAAAAAAATGCAACAAAGCTTTGTTTTATCGCCATATAAAGACTCATGTTTAATCATGCGCAAATAACCAGAACACGCATGACAATAACAACATCAACAAAGTTTCAATATAATGCAACAAATCTACGCACAAGCTTCCACTTTTAAGAGGACGAGTGACAGACACAGGCTCAGTAACAAAAAGCACGGTTATTTTCAGCCGCCTAAAAGAAACATTGCAGAAATAGGCTAGGCCTATTAAATGACCGTGGAGCTAGCATCATCATCATCATAACACAACGGTTATGGAAATTAGAACGACAGTACATTGAATTAAATTGCAATGTAGTTACAAACGATCCACAACATTAAAGAGAATAAGCTCCGAAATAGATAAAATAAATAAAAACGAGGATCAATCTGAAAATGTCTGTAGCTGTCTTCTTCTACATCAAAAACTAATAAATTATAGTTTATTTAAAATAAAAGCGATTACAAAGGAAATGTTTACTGTTCATGTTTTTTTATTGTATGGAAAAATCCCACTTAAAAAAACATTACATTTTTCCTCTCGCGCACCCCCTGGTGGCAGCTTGCGTACCCCTGGGGGTGCGCGTACCACACTTTGGGAATCCCTGCCCTAGGGGAACATTAGTTCTCTGGGAACCACTAGTGGTTAATTCCTATAACTAAGTTCCTAGAACAACATGGTGCGAAAGCCCCTTTTATCATACCATGCATTTGTTTACTTTTTTTTTTTTATTTAAAGAAGAAACCAAACCGATGTATAGTTGAGGCTAAATGCTTTAGAAAAGCAATAAAAAAAATTCAGGAAGAGTGTTTTCAGCTACATGCCATATTTTTACATAAAAATATGGCATGTAGTTGCTTCGAACAATGGTATAAAGCTATTCAAATCATCATTTAATGTAATTGTGATAATCGTAATTACAATTTCAAGGAAATGATAGACAATTATGATTTTTGTCATAATCGTGCAGCCCTAATTATAATATATAATGTTATCGTGAAATACATACATACGTTTCGGTCATGCGTAACAAATTTTCACTATATATTTGGCGTGACAAATCGCTGTTGCAGTGGGGAGCGCAAGTGATCCGATCATCTCATCCACTTTACTACTACTTATAGCATGAAATAAACACGAATGAACATCAGAAGGTATGTTGAAATATGCAGTACAACTTACTGAAATGAATCATGTCTCATGTAATCAAGTGTTTACCTGGCATAGCTAATGACCATAGCTCTATAGTTAACTAGAAATATGAACTCTAGAGAAGAGCATTTTGCTAAATATATTCTTTATTATCATGCTTAACCTCTTCATTAGAATAATGTTTGTTAGAATAAATCCATCATGAAAAGTTTTATAACAGCCACCTTTGTTCATAATTCAACAATGAATTGGATTACAAACATCATTAAAAAGTTATAACTTTATTGTTATGTGCAATTTAAACATTTGTCTACAAATCAGTTGTTAATTTCTTAACCTTTAATATTAGTAATCTACCGTCTGACAGGGTTATAGTTTACAGAATTACTTGAAAGACTTTTTCCTTGAGAAAAACTGACATGTTCTGTACCTGAATTGAATCAATATTGAGTTGTAAGCTTGTGAATGGAAATTGCATCGAACCGTGAAATGTGTGTCAATAACCAGCCCTAGTACTGTATGTACTCAGATACACAATAACTTTCTATGTCTATATTTACACACATGCTTTCTGGAAAATATGTAAAACAGTGTCACACTGACTGAGGAATCATGTGCCTTTATGACTTTTGACTCACCTCACATGATTAGTAGCAAACTAACTACAGGTTGACATCAAAAATTCCACATATGAATAGAGGACATGATCAAAAACAGATTTTTATCTTTCTTTCTTTCAATGCATTGTGTATTCGTCACAGCCTTCTCACTTCTCTATATATCTCACCTGCATCTTTAGCCACCAGGCCTGTATGTGGATGAAACGGGGTGGGGGAACACCAGCTGTCTCTGTGGCCAGACATGTTGCAGAACTCCCATCGTTTCTGCTGTAACTGTTGCAGCCAGTAATGCATCATCTGCCTGTTGGGCGCCTGCACGCAGAAAGGGAAAAAAAGCAGTGTGAAACCTAGGCTCTATTTTTGCTTGTTGTTTTGTGGTATAACAGCAGTCTTGGGAGGAACAGGGTCAGGTGTGAATGTGACTGTCCCCTTTGAGAATAATCATGCTTGTTTCGTTCTCAGTTCCAGTTTACAGTTTGGTGATGAAGTTGCTCTTTAACTCTGAGAATCAACATACACTTAAAAACAGAAAAACACTAATAAATGGTCAATGGTAAATGATTCATGTCAATAAAGAAAATAATTTTAAGTTCTTAGAAATGTACTGTTTTCAGTCTTTGATAACATTTAAGAAATGTTTCAATTTAACGCCTCTAAAAATGTCATATGGTGTAACATTTCCTTAAATCTTGAATACATGCGAGTGTACACATCCTAATATTTTCAAAAATGTTTTTCAATATATTTTTCCGTGTCAAACAAATTGTTTACAAATATTATGAACTATTAATTCATAAATACCATTACGTTTTTGGTCGCACCACATGACATTTTTTAATTAACGTTGCCTTGTCAAAATCTTCTGAAATTTAAATTAACCATATTGACCTTGAGACAGTCTTGAGGGTCCTCTCTATTATATAATTTCATTATATTATATAATTTTTGCATGTTGGTTGCACCGCATGACTTTGGGTCAAAATCTTCTGAAATTTTAATAAACCATACTGACCTTGAAACAGTCATGTGGGTCCTCTCATTACATAATTTCATGTTTTATTTATTTTTTGCATGTTGGTTGCACCGCATGACTTCGGTGTGATTGAAAGAAGTTTTTCAAATATTATTAGTAAATTAAATATTTGCAGTAAAGTAGTTTTGTTTTGTTTTTTCTTTATTGATTATTGCAAACTACTTAAGGTTGTCTTTTCAGGAATTCCTTTTAATGAGGCTTTTTTTTCATTATGATAACAGGACAGTTTTATTATCGCATACTGTATATTTATGTATTTATTAATGTTTATCGCCATTATTCACATCCAAAATAAAAGTTTGTTTACATAATGTGTGTATACTCTGTATATTTATTATGTATATATAAATACACACACGCATGTATATATATATTCAACAAAAATATATTATATTTACATATAAAATATTTATATATTATATTTATTATATAAATATACATGTACCGGTACATATTTCTTAAATAAATACATATGTGTGTGTATGTATTTATACATACATAATAAATATACATATTTATATTATGTAAACAAACTTTTATTTTGGATGTGATTAATAACGATTAATCATTCGGCAGCACAAAAATACATTTGAATTCAGAGACTAAAAACATGCTCATCATAAAACAGGTATTCAAGTCAATAAATGTACATGCATTGCATTTTTTTATATAGTTTTGAATAAATTAATAAACAACAAAATATTAATATCTTCAGTATTATTCTCATCTATTCATGCTCTTATCTTCAGTCAGTATACAGGCATGCTGGGACCTGCATGTGCCATCTCAGATATGTTACTTTGAAGACATTTCCTTCAACCTAGATCCTGATAACAAACAGTTACACCGCAGTGAAACCAAGACAGTGTTATGCGCAATTCAATTTCTAGAACTTGAAGTTAAGAAATCAGCATCCTGATGCAATACTGAACAGATTCAGATCATAAACTGCTTTCCATGTCCAGCGAGAAGACCAAACTGTTGCAAACACTGCACAATTACAAGAACAATCTTGTGTTATAGTCCTGCATTCTCCAGTCATGAGGAAAGATGTTTATAACACTGATGAGTCCAGCATGTTATATTGTTTCCTGACAACAGCTGAATGACTGAGTCAGTGTGCTTTGTGTAAAATATTCCCTTTTTCTATACATCCTTACATAAATATAGGGAAATCATGAATGCATAGCTTTATATAGGATGCATTATACATGTTGTGTATATATTTATGCATGATATGCAATATTTTCCCTTTAATATATCAAGGATTTTGGTTTAGGTTAATTTTAAAGGGACCATAAGGATGGTCAGTAACTTGTTGCAATAGCAACTTTCTCACAGTCCCTTCACACCGTTAAAGTGCATTAAGAAAATAGTCTTTCATAATTAAGTCAATAAATTCAGTGCTATTAATCTTTATACAATGGAACACTGACTCTTATTAGCACAGGAAGATGTATAAGATCTACATACCTTCAGGAGGAACTCCTTCCCCTCGGTGTGGATCTCAAAAAGCCCCTCTTCAACCTCCATATCATAGTTGAAACAAGCATCGGCGATCTCAATGTGCCCCAGTGGAAGGGCGTCTTGAGGAGTCTTAAAGTAATACAAATAACATTTCCTGGGGTCGAACACAAACCAGCGCGTTTTGAAGCCTCTCAGGGGCCCTTTCCCTGTCAGTTTATTCAGGTAGCCGCATAATTTGGGATTCTGTTCCTTCGTGCCATCGCAGTCGGCCACATCGAAAGACTTGGTCGCCAGGATCCGCGAATTCCTGCTGGGATTGGCAGCGCTGTCATCCTCTTCATGCATCTTTCTCTGGACTTTGGTCTCTAATCAGCGCCAGCGGACACAAGTTTCCATCCGCATGACGTCACATGACTTCCATTCTCGTGCTGCTGCCGCGGAGGATCATGGGACGTGTAGTTTTACTGCACAAGGTGTCGTCGTTAGTATTGGGAAATATTGTGACAGAAAACATTATATTATAATTTGAGTATCTATTTGACATATGTAATTTGTCAAAATAATAATAATAATAATTTTAGTTGTTGGTTCATAAGATACATTATATAGCGAATAACCAGATTAAAAATTATATAGTATATTACAATACATAATTAATATAGCATAATAATAATAATAATAACAATAATAAAGGTGTAAAAACAATAATAATATAAAATAATATAATACAATATAATATAATATAATACAATATAATATAATATAATGTGAGCATCTATTTGACATTTGTAATTTGTCAAAATAATAATAATAATTTTAGTTGTTGGTTCATAAGATACATTATATAGCAAATAACCAGATTCAAAATTATATAGTATATTACAATACATAATTAATATAGCATAGCAATAATAATAACAATAATAAAGGTGTAAAACAATAATAATACAATATAATATAATATAATACAATATAATATAATATAATGTGAGCATCTATTTGACATTGTCAAAATAATAATAATAATTTTAGTTGCTGGTTCATAAGATACATTATAGCAAATAACCAGATAAAAAATTATATAGTATAATACAATACATAATTAATATAGCATAATAATAATAATAACAATAATAAAGGTGTAAAAACAATATTATATTATATTATAATGTGTGCATCTATTTGACATTTGTAATTTGTCAAAATAATAATAATCATTTTAGTTGTTGGTNATCTATTTGACATTTGTAATTTGTCAAAATAATAATAATAATAATTTTAGTTGTTGGTTCATAAGATACATTATATAGCAAATAACCAGATAAAAAATTATATAGTATATTACAATACATAATTAATGTAGCATAATAATAATAACAATAATAAAGGTGTAAAAATAATAATAATATAATATAATATCATATAATGTGAGTATCTATTTGACATTTGTAATTTTTCAAAATAATAATAATTTTAGTTGTTGGTTCATAAGATACATTATATAGCGAATAACCAGATTAAAAATTATATAGTATAATACATAATTAATATAGCATAATAATAATAGTAACAATAATAAAGGTGTAAAAACAATATTATATTTTATTATAATGTGAGCATCTATTTGACATTTGTAATTTGTCAAAATAATAATAATCATTTTAGTTGTTGGTTCATAAGATACATTATATAGCGAATAAACAGACCTAACAACCTAACAATAACCTAACCTAACAATATTTATTGTTACTTGTTACTACATTTATTTAACACATTTGGGCATTGTTTAACATCTCTGGGTTAAATAAAAATATACACCAATATAATAATAATAATAACATTAATGATAACAAAATGAAATAGTCTATAAAAAGAAAATAAATGTGCAATAAATTAATTACAATTATTTTTTAAACTATAATAATTTAATAAAAACCCAGAATGTGCATATACACATAAATATACATCAGCATGCATTTTTTAAAAAGTATTACCCCAAAATACACTGTAAAAAAGAATGTTGGTTTAATTTTAAAAAGTAAAGCCGCACACACACTTAACGATTGAAAGGCCGATTATGAATGTAAATTGATACTTATGACTGATCGCGCTCAAACGCGTCCAGTTGCGTTCAGTCTGCGATTACAGTCGGTGTTCAAATTCCATGTGTAAGTATATAAATCTGCTTCAGTCGCAGGAAACAATTGCTATATGTTAAGCATAGTCTTAGAATGTTTTAGCTAGTGGTTAAATGTGTGCCCGGCTTTAGTTTGCCTTTTTTGAGTTCATTGAAATTAAAAATTCGAGTTAATACAATGAAGGCAATTGGTTTAATCAACAGAAACCCAAAATATTATGTTCTCTAAACCACATTAATTACTGAAGTTGATTTGAAAAAATACAAAATTTTGTGATAAATCATGAAAATATTTTTTTTACAGCGTATGCTTGCGTATTTACATATGGCATATGACATTAATACTATTAATTTAACAAATCTGGGCATTGCTTTATTTAATAACCTCTCTGGGGGTCAAATAAAATAACATAAAAATAGACAAAACTAGATAAATTAAAATTTATTTTATTTCATTTCATTATTGGGCCTCACAAGCACATTTTGCCGTTGTCTCTCAGGATGACTGTTAGGGGGCGCAAAAGAGTAACATTTCATCATGTGGTCTTATTTCAACTGGTGCTGCAGTGTTTGCTGTTTTACCTGATATGCTTGATTTACATAACCTACATATGCTGATTATATTAGATATGTCTGTTTAATTTAGTCTGAGTTGAATGTACTTTTTGTCAAGTCCAAACTCTGTGTAACATTTAGCCTATGTTATGTAATCGGCCTATATTATAAAAAAAATATATATAGGCTAATAATTTAATAAAAACCAGATATGCAACAGCACTTAGCATGCATGTTTTCAGAAGTATTACCACAAAATATGTATATATGACACATATATGACATAAATACTATTTATTTAACATATTTAGGCATTGCTTAAATAAAATATAAAAATAGACAAAAATATTAGGTGCTGCAGTTTGTTGGCATTACCTGATAAGCTTGTTTTACATAGGCCTACATATACTTTTCTTTTTAAGCATTGTGTTTTTTGTAATTTCTTACATTCCAGTAAAAGCTGACTTACATCATTGCATCTACCGGGATTACTGGAAACATGAATAATACAGATGAATTACATTAGAAGAGACAGATCCTATCCAGAAAATGAAAGTGATCCTCACATCAGGAAGAGAAGAGTCACACAAATGAGACGAGAGGACTCATCTCATGTGACAGAAACCATTTAATGGTTTTGACCTTGGGCAAAAAGTCTGACATACTTATGGGTCTCCATATCTCAGAATCCGACGTTATTGTTAGAATGACGAAACATTAACTTTTGCTTGTTAAACTGTGTGTTTCCATGCCCCAAAATATCTGTGGTTGCCATGGCTGCTGCTCTAAACAGTTTGTTTGAGATGAACAGTGAGAGGGAAACACTTCGGTTTCCTGCGCCACAAGCCGCTCTGTGAGCTTTCCTGAAGGTGACATCTGTTGAAACCACTGACAAAAGTCACCTTACAAACGGTAATAGAAAACCATATTTAAAAAAAAGAGCAAAAATGTAAACATTGTTTACTTCGTGGCTAAAGCGCGCTGCAGTTTTGTCCTCTGCCGCTTTAAACGCTCTTTGAAGCAAGGAGGATTCTGATTGGCTGTTAATGTTTCTATCGTTCATCAACAGGAAAAAAAATCGTTCTGAAAGTGTTTCCAACGATATGTTAGTAAATGTTGAAATTAACATTAAAGGATTAGTTCACTTTCAAATTAAAATTTCCTGATAATTTACTCACCCCCATGTCATCCAAGATGTTCATGTCTTTCTTTCTTCAGTCGAAAAGAAATGAAGGTTTTTGAGGAAAACATTCCAGGATTTTTCTCCTTATAGTGGACTTCGATGGATTCCAAATGGTTGAAGGTCAAAATTACAGTTTCAGTGCAGCTTCAAAGCGTTCTACACGATCCCAGACGAGAAATAAGGGTCTTATCTAGAGAAACCATCACTTATTTAAAAAAAAATAAAAATTTTTATATACATTTTAACCATAAATGCTCATCTTGAACTAGCTCTCTTCTTCTTCTTCACTATTTGAATTCCAGCAGTGTAGACGCTGCTAAGTGTATTACTGCCCTCCACAGGTTAAAGTTTGAACTAAATTGTCATATTCAATATGCTAGTGCAAGTATATAACAATTATTTAAAACTTTAACCTGTGGAGGGCAGTAATACACTTAGCAGTGTCTACTGCTGGAATTCAAATAGAGAAGAAGAAGAAAAGAGCTAGTTCAAGATGAGCATTTATGGTTAAAATGTATATAATTTAAAAAAAAATTTAGAAAATGAGTGATGGTTTCTCTAGATAAGACCCTTATTCCCCGTCTGGTATCGTTTAAAGCCCTTTGAAGCTGCACAGAAACTGTAATTTTGACCTTCAACTGTTTGGAGGCCATTGAAGTCCACTATAAGGAGAATAATCCTGGACGAAAATTACTGACGAAATGTCACGCGCATTTCGTCAGTAAAGCCGGTTCCCTGATTACCGCTAAATCGCCATCACCTGCTTTCAAATGGAGCGGCATTTAATAGACAGAGCTGTAGATCACTGACAAGCCACGCAATATCGCGTTCATATCACAGATGAATCGCCTTCGATAATAAACGCGATATTGCGTGGCTTGTCAGTGATCTACGGCTCTGTCTATTAAATGCCGCTCCATTTGAAAGCAGGTGATGGCGATTTAGCGGTAATCAGGGAACCGGCTTTACTGACGAAATGCGCGTGACAACCGCATGCGATTAATCGTGCAGCCCTACTCAAAAACCTTCATTTCTTTTCGACTGAAGAGAGAAGGACATGAACCTTGGGTGACATGGGGGTGAGTAAATTATCAGGAAATTTTAAATTGAAAGTGAACTAATCCTTTAACTAAGATTAATAAATGCTTTAGAAGTATTTTTCATTCTTAGTTTGCGTTAACTAATGCTAATGCTAACAAATGAAACCTTACTTGTCGTAAAATTTAACACAATTTCTTACTTGCAGTGCCATTTGTATTTCTTCTATTTTCTTTTTGTTAAACTCCATCATTTAAATTCTGTTTAATGCCAAATGATCTTTTAGCTAGTTCTTTTCCTACGACGGTTATCTTAAAAATTCAAATTTTTAAAGATGGCACACAAATCTGCTGCAAACAGACGTAACTGTCACTCTGACATTCTCCGCTATAAACAGACGTCTGACCTTTCTGAAATGTCACAATATTCCTCCACAGTGTCTCACTGATAAGTGTCTTGTTTCCTCTTACCTTCTGTTTAAACTTCTGGCCTCAAATCTTGAGGTTCAACTGGGTCATTCGACAAAACGTGTGTCATTTGTGTCCCTCGTACAATACGTGGCTTTGATGACTTTAACAATGAATAACTGATGCCAACGGGTTAGGAAATCACATCAATAAAACCAAATTATTTTATTTTATTTCATGCTTTTTTTTAGTCATGAGGATGTCATATTTAGCCTGCTCTCTTTTGTTTGTTTACAATGTCTTACTACTGTATATTAGCAATTTTTGATGAACACAAAATATATGGACATAACCTAGCATCTTGTCTGTATTTATGTATTCATTCATTCAGTCATTTATTATTTTGATTGATTTTATTTGACATAATGTATCATCGCTATTACTACCATGTGCCCCCATTTAAAGGCACAATATGTAAGATGTTTGCATTAAAATATCCAAAAACCACTAGAACAATGTTATATATTTTGTTGACTTGTGTACTTACATTATCCCAAATGTTTCCAAGAATGTTTAAATCCAGAGAAATAAGCAACTTTAACCAGGACACGGACCGTGTCCGTGCGTCGCCTATCAATGACATCGTCCACGTTATCCTCGATTTCTGGATTTATTTTGTGGAAACCATGGAAACACCAAAGACGCTTTAATATATTATGTGTTTTATTAGACAAGGTGAGCAACTGTTTGGACACATTCATTGACAGAAAACTAATCATGTTACATTGCTAAACACAGTAAGTGTTATTGTTTAAATCTTGTTTTCTTGACTTACCACGAGTACCATGTTTTACCATGACTAATATTGATCTAGCTTACTGCAGTGAGCAACAAGTGTCTCATAGCAGCCGCCGAGCGAACGCGCAGGTGTAGCATTATAACAACTTTAAACACACATATGTATCTAATATGATAAAACAGCTCTGGGTTACTCCACATACGCTTGACCGGAGGAAGCGTAAGCGCTCGTCTGCTACATAATAAAAGTCCCGCTGCTCTCGAGCTGTGTGTCGCACTCGTCTCTCATTAGCAATCTCTCCAGCGGCTTTCAGCCACACCCTGCTTCATAATACATTTAATATTAATAAATCTTGAATACATTAGCTCATCCATGAATATGATTTCTGCCCAAGTCCCGTCGGAATCTTTCCTGTAGACGTAAAGACAACACCTCCCATGATTCCACGAAATCAATGCATCATCAAGCTACGCCTCTGTTTTGAATCAGCAACCTCTAGTGGTGAAAAATTACATATTGTGCCTTTAAAATAATGAACTATTCCATAAATAAAAAAATTAAAAAAACTTTTGTTGTAATGGCATCATCATCTTTTCAATGATAAAATGCTACTTTTATTCGGCAGGGATGAATTTAATTGATCAAATGTGACAGTAATGACATTTAAATTGTTACAAAGGATTTTTATTTCAAATAAGTACTGTTGTTTTGAACTTTCTATTCATCAAAGAATCCTGAAATAAAATAAAAAACTGAAAACTTTTCATGCGTTTTAACCATTAATTTACATGACAACGGCGTTTAAAGGGCATGAAAACGCAAACTTTTGAAAATGGGTTTCAAGTTTTTGAAAACGATACTGTTATAGTCCCCGTGTAAATAAAAAACATTAATTTGTGAAAACGGTGATGTCATGCATATGTGTATTACGTGTTATGTATACAGGCTCGTAGTGTTTCTTTACAAAGTGACATCGCCATCTACTGGCCTGGCATAATCACAATTATGACTTTATTTCTCAGAATTGTGACTTTATTTCTCAGAATTGCGAGTTTACATCTCACAATTTAGACTTTATAACTTGCAGGTACGAGTTTATACAGCGTTTTTAGACGTTTTCATGGATCCGTGTCACGGGGAACGTCTGTCTGCGCGAAAAACGCAAAGTAAAAACTTTTCAGTTTTTAGTACATTGTTGTTGTGTAAACATACCAATAAACTCGTAACTGCAAGTTATAAAGTCTAAATTGTGAGATGTAAACTCGCAATTCTGAGAAATAAAGTCACAATTCTGAGAAATAAAGTCATAATTGCGATATAAACTCACAATTCTGACTTTTTCCCCAACTTTCTCACTTTTTTTTAGCAACTGCAAGTTTATATTTCGCAATTCTGACTTTATAACTCGCAATTGTGAGTTTATATCTTGCAATTGTGAGGGGAAATAGCCAGAGTTGTGAGATAAAAAGTTGCATTTACCGTTTTTATTCCGTGGAGGAAACAAGCTTCCGTAATAGCCTTTGTGAGCATAAGAGACTTTCAAAATGTTTTTAAAAACCGCAAACTTTTGAAAGGTAATGTATCGTCATTAAACTTTTGTAGTTTCATGATCTTGAGCACAGGAAATTGAACTGTTAAACAATAGCTACTGTTATTTATCCGAAGTGATGATTCACTGAAGTGATTCAGTTGAAATGAAATTATATGTAGAAATGATTAACATTTGATTAAAAGGGCCCATTAGTCACAAGAACAATTTCATTTTCAACATTACAGGAAGTTAGGAAAAATGTAGGTGACTTACAGAACTTTCTTAAAGCTGAAAACGAAAGGCCTTCTCATTTTGTGCCTCATGGAAGAAATAAAACTGGGGTTAAAATGATACAAGGGTGAGTAAAGGACACATTAAAAACTTTTTGGTCAACTCATACCGTGTTGTTTTTTATGTTGTACCATAACGTGCAAGTGATTCACCAACACCATATAAGGAACATATACAGTCCTTACACTATCCCTCAAGTCAAGGTTCAAACAGATGATATAGTGTACAGTAATGATGAAGCCACCACAGAGACAGTGGATGGAAGGTCTCAGGAAAACCCTGTCCACCAGCATGACACACACTGTTTCTGAAGAGGCTGCTGTCCCACATGTGAGGGGTGGGGAGAACAGATCAGACCACAGATCAGACCAGCCCTGGGCAAAAGCCACGAAAATACAGTACTCACACTTTAACCCCAATGAGTCAGTTATTGATTCTGTGCTGGGTTGCCAAAGTAACGACCACTTTACCGACATGATGTGTTTGGGGACACTGATTTTCACGAAACTGATTTCAAAAACCGATTTCAAGATTTAATGTAGTATTATATTATATAAAAAAATAAAATATTTGACATATTAAGAACTATAAAATATTATAGAAAATGTATAAAATAAATAAATGAAATATAGATAAGTAAATCAATTATATTTCATTTGAAGTTTATTAAAATTGATTCAATATTATATTACATTATATTATATTAAAAAAATAAAATATTTGACATTAAGAATGATAAAATATTATAGAAATGTATAAAATAAATAAAATATAGATAAGTAAATCAGTTATATTTCATTTGAAGTTTATTAAAATGTATTCAATATTATATTATATTATATTATATTAAAAACTAAAATATTTGACATTAAGAATGATAAAATATTATAGAAATGTATAAAATAAATAAAATATAGATAAGTAAATAAATTATATTTCATTTGAAGTTTATTAAAATGTATTCAATATTATATTATATTATATTA
>RJVU01047120.1:2965469-3014359 GCA_003731715.1 Anabarilius grahami | reverse complement strand
GACCAACCAATCAATAAAAATTAAATAAATAAATAAATGAATAAATTAGAAACATAACAATTGATTTTGTATTGACGTCTTCCACAGAAGTGATACTACACAGTAAAAAATTATTTTCATGATTTATCACAACAATTTTCTTTTGTCAAATCAACTTAGATAATTAATGTGGTTCAGATAACATAATATTTTGAGTTTCTGTTGATTAAACCAATCGCCTTTTGTGAGTTCAATGAAATTAAAAATTTAAGTTAATACAATGAGTATTAACTCAAATTTTTCATTTCACTGAACCTCAAAATTTGAAGGCAACCAGGTAACTTACTTTTTTAAGTTAAACCAACAGTGTAAAGTAAATAAATATACAAACAAACCTGCTGTAATCACTTTCTATGTCATTAAAGTAATTTACAAACATTTTATTATTTAATAAAACTTTTAAAAGAGAAAAATCAATAAATCAATCAATAATAATAATAACAGAAGCCTACAGTATAACAAACGTTTTTCTATGGAAGTCTTCAACAAAAGTACATTGAAGTGAACTGAAGGTACACTTATATATTCATAGGATCTCTATGGACCAGCAGACACTGCAAAAGACAGTACAGCTCTAAATCGCAGCTTAACTACCTCACAAGAACACATCCAATGGAGCAGAGGAGGCCCAAACCTCACAGGTTCCACTCCTGCCTGGTGTTTCGCTTAAAGGTACATGACACCACACGGGACACTTGAATCACACCCAATGTCATTGCAATGGAATGAATGTATGAAGTCATTTACTCTCAATCGCTTGTAATGTGATCTAATTTGGGTTTCCGAGATCATCTAAAATGAACACAAAATTCATAGGAAATTTACATGACCTCTGGCTGTTTCGCTTACTCTGAGAAAGGGCCTTGTGTGGTAAAATATAACCAAGCCGAACTGACTCGGCTCTGGCATGATAAACAAGAACAATGGCTCTGTTGAAACAGCCGCATGTGTTTTATGACGTCGCCGGGAAAATAGGCAAATGAGACTGTTGGTGTGGACCTGCAGCGTTTAGAGCTGGTGGCATTGGACATCGAGTGCGTCGTCTCATCTGCCCTTCTATATTGACACAGGACCGTGTGAGGATGGACCACTGCCAGCCTGGAGGAGACGTCCAGGAAAACACTGAGAGCAGACTGAGGGAACTGGCCCTGAAGTGGTTTACAGAGACCCAGGCGCCTTTAATTCTCCACAACGGCAACTTTCCGGAATGGTTCCAAGGATTTATCAGCAGAAAGTAAGAAATGTTTCTGAGAAACAAGCATTTAGTACAGGCAGCAGATGTTTTTAAGTGATACTATCTGATACATGGTGTTACGAAAGCTTTATTCTAGCATAAAATACGAATTCTTCCAAGAAAAAAGGTTGTTCATTTCAGAAGATGCCTTGTAGTTTTAAAATATGGGGTAATTGTAACACTTTACAATAAGGTCTCATTTGTTAACATTAGTTAACGCATTAACTAACATGAACTAACAATGAGAAATATATTTTTATAGTTGATAAAAATGTTGGTTACACTATTTTAAGGTGACATTGTTACAGTGTAATTACACTACTGTACTATACACTGTAAAAAGGATTGTTGGTTTAACTTTAAAAAGTAAGTTATCTGGTTGCCTTACAATTTTGAGTTCATTGAAATTAAAAATGAAGGCGATTGGTTTAATCAACAGAAACTCAAAATATTATGTTATCTGAACCACATTAATTATCTAAGTTGATCTGACATTTGTGATAAATCATGAAAATATATATTTTTTTACAGTGTAGGGTTAAAGTTATAGGGTTAAGGCTTGGTTTAGGGTTAGTTACTTGTAATTATGCATAATTTGATGTTATTACTATAGTAACGTGTAACTATGTCACCTTAAAATACTTAATTCATTAACTAATGTTAACAACTTTTGATCTTAAAAATGTATACAGTAAATGTTGAGATTAACTTTAAGATGAATAAATGCTTTAGAAGTATGTTTCTTTGTTAGTGTTAACGAATGTATTTAACTAATGTTGACAAATGAAGCCTTATTGTGAAGTGTTACTGAATTAAACCTACATTCTTAAAAAGAAAGGATCTTTATTGTCATTGATGGTTCCATTAAGAACCTTTAACATTTGTGGGATCTTTCCATTCCTCAAAATGTTCTTTATAGTAAAAAAAGGTTTTCAAAATGTTCTTCACACTAAGAAAAAAACGGTTCTCTTAAAGGGATAGTTCACCCAAAAATGAAAATTCTGTTATCATTTACTCACCCTCATCTCATTCCAAACATGTATGAGTTTCTTTCTTCTGTTGAACACAAAAGAAGATATTTTAAAGAATGTTAGTAATCAAACAGTTGACAGTAGCCATTGACTTCCATAGTATTTTTTTTTCCTACTATGGAAGTCAATGCCTACCATCAACTGTATGGTTACCAACATTCTTCAAAATACCTTCTTTTGTGTTCAACAGAAGAAAGAAACTCATACATGTTTGGAATGAGATGAAGGTGAGTAAATGATAACAGAATTTTCATTTTTGAGTGAACTATCCTTTTAAGAACTGTTCACTGAAAGGTTCTTTGGAACCAAAAATGGTTCTTCTGGCACTGCAGCGAAAAACTCTTTTAGAACCTTTATTTTTAAGGGTGACTAGGGTTTTGGAACCATTACATTTGGAATTTTCGGTTTCATAATCTCATAATGTTATGCAAGCAGTATTCAAAGTTAGGACTCTATCATAATTTCTCATGGTGTCGTGTTTCACAGGGATGCAGAGGAGCATCTGAAAGACAAGGAACTGGGCTGTTTCCTCATTCGGCTCAGTGATAAAGCCACTGGATACATTCTTTCATACAAGTAAGTGTACTTAGAAACAAATTAAGTTCTGGAAATGCCGTTGGTAATTTTCTAACATACCATTTAGCATTTTTCTTTTCCTCCCAAATGACTCAGCTAATAACCAGATGTTTGCATTTCCTTGAAACTTTTAAAATGCAAACTTTTGGTTGTGTTCCAGCATTTCCTGGGGTAATTTTTAGCTTGTGATGTCAAGAATGTTTTTAATAAATCTACATTTTTTAATTTGCTGATTTTTTTAAATAATTGTTTTTCAGAGGTCGTGATCGATGTCGGCACTTTGTCATCAATCAGAATAAAGATGGACGTTTTATTGTGACGGGCGACACAGAGATGCATGACACTCTCACTAGCCTCATTGAATATTACAAGTCCAGCCCCATTGAGCCATTTGGAGAATATCTGACACTCTCATGTTTTGAGGTGAGTTTGTACTGTGTATATATGGCCCACACATTTGTAATAATATATATTTTAATAAAACACTTATTTATTTTTACCATGCATGCTATTGTTTTTGTAAACGTTTTTTTATTTTGTGTTGCAGTCTTCCACAAGCGAGCTCTACGATGTAATTCACTTTGACATAAGGGAAAAGCCAGGAGTGAGTGTTAAAGCTGTGAAGGATATTTGGGACGATCCGCGTAAAAAACATGACACAATGCAACCTCCTGCCTTGCCGCCCAAGGGCAACAGAAACACACCGGTAAGTCACATTTGCCATTTAATTATTTAAATTCAATTTGTGTCTTTTGTCATTCGTTTTAATAACTATTATTTACTTTTATTAATTATTTGATTGTTGTATTTAATAAATTCCATACTGATTATAATTGTGTGTAAATGTGGTCCCACTTCATATCAAGTGCCTTTAACTATTATATAATACTATATAAATTAATCATTTGATACAAAAAATACTTTTTACATTGTACTTATATTCAAAAAAAATAACCTGTATATAATTACAGCTGTATTTAAAATCTGTAATTACATATATAATTGATTACTTTTCCATTACTTTTTCTCACCTGGTCTGGACTTGCTTGTTTGTTTTTTAATAACAAAAAAGTTATATTTTTTTTGGCAAATGTTAAGGCCCTTGTAAAGTAAAATGAATAAAACCTCAGGCTGAAGGAAATGCAAATTCACGCAGGGCGCAGCTCAGGCAAGAAAGTTCAGCACTCTTCAACAACAAAAACAAAAAAGAAACACAAATGTGATTTTATCTACAGTTATATTTGCTTATTAGTATGGTTGAATTGGATCATCGAAGGTTAGCAGCAAAGACATTGGTTAATAAAGTGAGATTAAATACATAAAGTATATTTGTGTTATTTAACATTTAATTAGTGTATGTTTGCGTAATAGTTTGCATTTCTCTCAACATGGACAGGAGAGGTGTCAGTTAATAAATGGGAAAACAAAGTAACTTGTGTTACTTATTTGAAAAAGAAACTCAGATATTTTCTTGTAAATTTAAAGTAATGCGTTACTTTACTAGTTACTTGGAAAAAAGTAATCTGATTATGTAATCACCAAACCTGTCCCTAACCTTTCCCATATCCCACCTCAATAGCAGCACTTAGTGTTTTGGGTAACACTTTATTTTACAGTATGCTTGTTAAACATCTTACATATATTACTATAGTAATAACACGCAACTAAGCCTAAACCAAACCTTAATCCTAAAGTACGTACATGTTGTTAATTATTGTTACTCAGTACTTAAATATCTAATTACAGTGTAACAATGACACCTTAAAATAAAGTATAACTATGTTTTGCAATACAACATGAACACAATAAGTAAAGTAAGTCACCTAGTTGCTTAAGTGCTTAAAGGGTTAGTTCACCCAAAAACTAAATTTCTGTCATTTATTACTCACCCTCATGTCGTTCCACACCCGTAAGACCTTCGTTCATCTTCAGAACACAAATTAAGATATTTCTGATAAAATCCGATGGCTCAGTGAGGCCTGCATTGACAGCAAGATCATTTCCTTTTTCAATGCCCAGAAAGCTACTAAAGACATATTTAAATCAGTTCATGTGACTACAGTTGTTCAACCTTAATATTATTAAGTGATGAGAATACTTTTTGCAAGCCAAAAAACCCCCAAAATAACGACTTTATTCAACAACATCTAGTGATGGGCGATTTCAAAACAATGCTTCATGAAGCTTCGAAGCTTTACTAATCTTTTTGTTTTAAATCAGTGGTTCAGAACGCCAAAATCACGTGATTTCAGTAAACGAGGCTTCGTTACGTCATAAGTTCACTTGACTTTGGCAGTTTGATACGCACTCCGAACCACTGATTCGAAACAAAAGATTCGTAAAGCTTCGAAGCTTCATGAAGCAGTGTTTTGAAATCGCCCATCACTAGATATTGTTGAGTCGCTATTTTGTTTATAAGTCGCAATTTTGGTTTGTTTTTTGGTGAACAAAAAGTATTCTTGTCACTTTACAATATTAAGGTTGAACCACTGCAGTCACATGAACTGTTTTAAATATGTCTTTAGTAGCTTTCTGGGCTTTGAAAAAGGAAATGATCTTGCTGTCAATGCAGGCCTCACTGAGCCATCGGATTTAATGAAAAATATCTTAATTTGTGTTCCCGAAGACGAACAAAGGTCTTACGGGTGTAGAACGACATGAGGGGGAGTAATAAATGACAGAATTTTCATTTTTGTGTGAACTAACCCTTTAAACATCTGACTTTGGCTTCACATCTGGATAATTATGATTTCCCTCCATAGGCAGTACCTTCAGTGCCAAAAAAAGTCCCTCCTATGAAAGCCGCCTCCTTGGATGTAAAGTCCAGCACAGAAAGCGTGCTATATACGGCGGTAGACCTGCAGAAGCCCAGGGAAAGAGCCAGAACACCAACAGAGGGCAAAGACATTTCAGTTACAGCTAGAGGGGAAATCAGAGCCCCGAGACAACAGAAAAGCCCTGCCGCAAACCAAGGAACCATTTACTCTGAGCTCATAGTGCCAAACTTCAGAAGTCAATCCCTGCCGTTCCTGGATGACGACTGTGAAGATGAGGGACACTTAAATAGAAGAAGCCAACTGCCAACCTCTTCCCACGTACAGAGGGAACAGCTCAACAATCCCGCCTCCCACTTGGTGCCCGGTCTTAGCAACAGCCTGGATATACTATGTAATTCATCGCTGTATCAATTAGCCGGAACACCTGGCAACCAAAACATGGCGAGGATGAGAATCTCAAACGTCAGCATGCAGGAAAGCGAAGTTACGTATGCAGAGGTGTCTCTTGAACCCGTTCCAAATCACTTCCTGGTTGACAACACATACGAGCAGATTCCCGACTCGCAACCTACAGCGAGAGCAGAGGAGAATTCACACACTAATACCTACGAGACGCTAACAGACTTAAAACCGAAGCAGATTATTTCTGCCCGGGCCATTAAGGTGAGTGTTGGTGTGTTTTCTGTATAAAAAGTGTTACTCTTTTAATAAAGATTCTTAGTAGAATGTAATATTTAGAGATGATTATGGAAGATTATCTAATAATAAGTGTAATAACGTACCTATTGTTTCTTATAGACTGATAAATGGAAATGGCTGTCCCCGGAATACTGGAAAAAATAACTTCTTCGTCCACAGACAAGCATCATAAAATTACACTAATAGAGAACAGCTGTTAACAAAAACTACTTCCATCCACTCAAGCTATTTCTCATCATTGAATACTAGAATAGTACAGCTTTATTTTTTATTTACATATTTGTGGGATTTTTGTATTTGTGAAATATTTGAATTTTTCATGTTAAAAGAATATTTATTAACTTAATAAACGTATACATATCTGAGTGTCTTATTCTTGATGCCATTTCTTGATGTTTCATTCTTGTTAGTCATGTGACTGTACTGCAAATTTTCCTTGTGAAAAATAAGTGTTTAATTGTACTGAATGTGCACTTGTAGTGTACTTCAAATATTAAAAGTATTAAAAGACTACTTGCAGAAAATACTATAATGAAATAAAAGGCCACTTAAGTGTACAGTAAAGAGTACACTTTCATTCTGTTGCATAACACACTTTTGAAAAGTGCACTTTGTGATAGTCAAATTAAGTTTTACTTTAAAGTACATTTTAAATCATTCTTTTATAATCTTTCTTTTTTAAAAAAAAGAAATGCACTTATTTTGATGTTCAGTAACATACTAAAGCACATGTAAAGTAATTGATTATAATTTGAAGTGTTTTATTCGATAATAATGCTATTTTAAATGTACTAAATTGCAACTTTATCATTACAAATGTAATTACAATTATATTTAAATATAAGTCATACAACACATAGCCTATTTAACAATATTTCAAAGACAATAGAATAATGAAATATCAATTGAAATGACATATATAATTGGGTAAATGCACTAACTGTGTTACGGGTAGCTGGTGTAAAGACGAGGCTGATACGGATCTCCACAATAACACTGGGTATCTTTAATGAACAACAGAAGGGAACACCAAACATACACAATATAACATTAAGAACAGACAAGGAGTGAAGGGAGTGAGTCCATATAAATAGGGAGTGCTGACGAGGAAGTCCAGGTGACGATGATCATTGATGATGGGGAGATGACGAGGGAAGTGAGTGCAGGTGTGGAGAACAGGAGGATCATGGGAATTGGAGTCCAAGGAACAAGGGATCTGTGACAAACTGCACATAAAATAAACTTAAATTATAATACATTTTCATTCAATTGTAAATAACATGCAATTAAAGGCCCGTTCACACACAGAAAGATAACTAACGTTATAAAGATTATAACGGTAATATTTGCGTCCACACCAACGAACGATAACGAACGCGCTGCAGTTTCAAAGTGTGTACAACATATTTTTTCTGTTCTTGTTGCATTTACACGGTTTAATTAGTGTAACCTAATCGATCTAATCTATCAGCGAATAAGTAAATTTGGTGGAATAAAAACAACGCCTAGTCTTTTTCACTGCAACTTCAAAGGAACAGTGTTGTCGAAACTAGCGCTCGACACCTGAGGTAATTTTATGTTACACTGTTTGCTAGCCTCGCATAGCCTAACGATCTCATCGTTAATACTTCTCACCGATTGTTTTCCATATATCAATTTTCTTTAAAGTATCCGTGAAAAGGGGGTTTGACTTTGACTTATCCACAAAGTCGTCTGCCATTTTAAATGTACAGTCAATGGTGCGAGCCCTTAAAATAGAGTACCTCAGGGATGACGTGTTTTTGTAGGCCAACCCGGAAGTTAGCGGCGCACGGGTTCCCTCCATCGAAAGCCTATGCATTTTTCCCATCGACTTTTGGAAAATCGCAAAAAAGAAGCTCTGTGTTTAACAAAGGGTTATGGCACTTACATGTTTCGTCTATCAAGATAATCTTTACAAGTTAACACAACATTTATACATTTTGAAGCCATAATAAAGTCGTCAGATATAAAAAGCTAACAGTAGGCTATAAACTAACTACAGCACCCGTTGGTCGCGGATCAACGTCACCACCACCAAGCTTCCTCAAACTTTATTTAAAAAACAACTTTAATTAAAAACATGCTCGCTGATTATGATCTGCGCTGTGTATGAATACTTATCCACTTTTTCATGAGAAATGCTTTCCAAATGTCCTGTTTGTCATGATGACGTCTAAAGTCTCCTTTTAGCAACTTGTTTGCAACCGCCGTTTTTAAGACACAATAAAGGTTTTAAAAAAATCACAAGAGGGTTATAACTGGTGTGTTTCATGTCATAGATCAAAACGTGAAAATATTTAGAGGCTTTTTTATCCATAGACCTTATTTCAGGCGATTTAGCAAAAAGCCATTAAAAAAACCCATAGACTTGACGGCGATGGAACCGGAAGTCCTAAAATGCTAACTCACTTCTGGGTTTTGCCTACAAAAACACGTCATCACTGAGGTAACTCTATAGACCCTTTTCACTGACTGTGAAGACGCGTTTTAACGGTCATAAGCATCGTAAATCTTGCAACTTTTTTATATTTTCATTTTTTTTTTTTATGTATGTATATTTATAACACTATACTTAATATTGTATTACCTTTGCATCAAATTACAAAAAAAAACTAGTTAACGCTGCTGTGTGAGTGGCTATAGGAGTGACGGTAAAATTGACATCTTTCTCTCTTCTGACTGCCGTTATCAATCTCTCTCTATTTTTTTCATCTTTTTGAAAGTTGTGAAAACACTATTGTGGAGTTTTGTGGAGCAAATGGAAACACAAAAAATATATTTAATGTATTCTCTCATTCACCGCTTTGGAATTTTACCCAACTATGACGACTTCCGCTTCTGAGAAACCCGGAAATGTGAAAAGGGTCTATAGGATGGATTCTGATTGGCTGTCAGTGTTTTATCCCAACAATATCGTTTCTCTATATCGTTATATCTGTGGTGTGGACAGTGCTATTCTTTTATATTTAGAACGGTTTTAGGAACTATATCTTTATCGTTAACTTTATCGTTCAAGTGTCCAAACACATTACATTCTGTGCACACTTAAGAATTTTCTTTTAAAGTATTTTTTTTTTCTGTATACTAAATTGTACTTCTTTTTCACAATGGGGACGGAGGCCAGTATGAGAAATCATCTGAGTATTAAGTAGGAAAAAACATCAGACGTGAGCTGTGTGGATGGGGTAGACTAGACAAATGTCATTACACCTACATGTCTCACCCAAAATATTAGCTGATGATTCAACATCAAAATATTAATTTTGATGTTGAATCATATTTGATATTATTGCAATTCAGTTAGGGATGTGGGGGCATGACTCTTTTGAAAAGAAGAGAAACATTTCATTTACGTGATATAATAAAATGTTCATATTTTGAAAAGTCAGCTTTGATGCCACACTTTTAGGTTGTTTTTTTGGGGGGGTGGGCACCATTAATAGTAGGCCTGCACAACAATTCTTGTCTCATCCTAACTTTATTGGGCATGAATATAACTATTAATACACAGAGTGGGAATTGGAAGCTGTTAAAGTTTACAATCTTCTAAATTACCTTACTTGCCAATAACAGAGACCATCTGTGAAGGTGCACAACTGCCTTTACGAGACTCGGTACAACTGCTGGAACCATAGAAAGACATGATATCATTGTCTCTCTTTCATGGCCTTTCACTGAGTATTAATAGTGTCAAATAGAAACACTTCACACATGTATAAAGTACTATTTAAAACAAAGAATTCAACATTAAAATCAAGCAAATTTAAAAATCTATTGTGATTCTTGTCTAGGCTTATACATTTATGCCTGTGTAAACATTCGGGAAATTATAGGGCACAGAAATCAGGTGCATGAATTACGCTTATGGTGCATTCAAGTCATGTCATTCTGGAAAGTTCACGTTTACAGGTTGGAAACGTCAGGTGCAATCAAATTTTCTACAAAAATAAGATTTTAAATCTGCTTCTACAAAATAATGAAGTATGCTATCAGCTAACGAACATATATATATGTCTGAGTACTAATGTGTACTGAGTACACATTAAAAATAATGTGACAGAGGTCCTATTATCTGTCAAATTATTTAGGTTTCTATCTATTTATTAATGGTGCTTGCTAAGCTATTAGCAATTAACCAGCTAATAGATTTATTTGTTAATAAATAACTAACAACTAGCTAATACTCATCATTACATGACAGAAGTGAGTCTGTATACTGAATTACTTTCCATTTATTCATCAATGGTGCTTGCTAAGCTATTAGCAACCAGTTAACAGCTTTAACTTTATATATATTCATTAAAGCTGCTATTAGCAACCAGCTAACTGATTTAGCTTACTATATACATTAATGGTGCTGTTAAAGGTGCTAAATAGGATGTTTTGTTTTATACATTTTTGCAATATTACTTGAAACTGTCTTTACTAACTGACACAAGACTATTTATTACTTGCACTGAAAGGAATATTATTAATATACATCATCTGTGCACGAGGTAGGGCCTTAAAAACATCAGCCAATCGTTTACACAATCATCGTGTAAACGATTGGTCCTCTGGCTTGTCAATCACTGCCATGACGTTCCTTGTGAGAGACGCGCGGCTGCGCGCTCCAGTAACTTTCCACACTCCACAGGCGCCGCATGCAATGTTTTTGTCAGGAGACAGGAGTAACAACTGCAGATTATGAGTTACCTGCGGTGAGTCCGACATAATGAATCCACTAAGTGTGTGTGCAGCTTTAAGTCGCGCACACACTTAAAGATTGTAAGGCCGATTATGAACGTAAATTGATACTTATGACTGATCGCGCTCAAACGCGTCCAGTCAGAGCCAGTTGCGTTCAGTCTGCGATTACAGTCGGTGTTCAAATTCCATGTGAAAGTATATAAATCTGCTTCAGGAGCAGGAAACAATCGCTGTATGTTGAGCATAGTCTTAGAATGTTTTAGCTAGTGGTTAAATGTGTGCCCGGCTTAATAACACAGCGAATGCCGGTGGTAAACACTCGTGTTCCAATACTCGTGCACGAGTTTTGGGAGGCGTTCCCTCGAAAAGAGCTGTGAAGGAGGGGGGTTGTTCTTACGCATGCGCTCATTTAAAAAAATCAGTCGACGAAAAGATCCTCTGTACCAAGTTAAGTTAGCCTTCAACCAATACTCATAATATGACAACGTGTCACATTATCTGTAAACTGCTTTAGCTTCTGAATCTATTCATTAATGCTGCTTATTAAGCTATTAGCAACCAGCTAACAAATCTAGCTTACTATGTATTCATTAATGCTGCTATTAAGCTATTAGCCATTAGCTAATACTAATAACATGACCGAGGTAAGTCACATTATCTGTAAACTGCTTTAGCTTTCTATTTATTCATCAGTGATGCTTGCTAAGCTGTTAGCAACCATCTATGATCAGCTAAGACCAGCTAAAAACCAGTTATCATGATCCAAAACACACCATCTTAAACTGTGTTTTCGGACTCAAATGATCTGGTTTCGACAACATTGCTAGCTTGGGCAACATAAAACAACCATGACTGGTCTAAGGACAAACAAAGAACATTAATGTTCTGCTTCCGTTGGCTCAGAGTGTTTATTAGAAAAGCTAAACTGTGAACTTAACTATATGGATTTAAAATAGGACTATTGATCATAGTAATCATGCACAACTACACAATACTGCACAACTACACAGCATTAATCATTGTTTCCTAGAAACCCGAACACATCACAAAGAAAGAAAATTGCTAACTCCATACAGAAAGTAGAGGTGATATCCTCACATGTGATTTATGTCTGGAAGAAATTTATAGTGGCCATTCTGACTCCCTGGAGAAGCAAGAATGTGATTTGCACGCTTACGCACAAACTCAAGGGACCAAATGGTGTCGGACAAGATCTTCATGTAAAAGAGGACAATAAAGCTGCCAGCAGTGACTGATCTGGTTTTTGTGGGGAGCAGGAATCATAAATAAGAGAGTCATTGCACAGGCAGCGTAACTTCAGGCAGATTTAAGAAAAGAAGAGAGACGGTCTACAAAATGTGTCCTTCTCTGTATGACACATCGGCTACACTGTGTGCATGATGAATGGCATCTACCAACGGGGGCTAATGCGGCTAAGCTAACCAGTTAAAACTTGCATCCAAATATCCATACTTCCCTACCAGGGCTTGACATTAACTTTTTTACTCGCAGCCACTGTGGCTAGTGGTTTTCCAAAGTTACTAGCCACTCAGCATTTTCACTGGCCACAATTTTGCTGTTGGGAAATTACATTTTATATGATTAAAGTTGACTTTGGCATGCTTAAATTACTTGATTTTGAGTCATTTTACTTGATTTAGAAGATTTAAAACCCTTTCAAATTTTCAAATGCAGATTGACCACCCAAATCAAGACTAGGCCTACATGGTATATCAGCTGGTATGTACAGGTAGGCAAGGGGTGGGCAATATGAACATAATATGATACATTTTATAAGTTATTTTTGTTAGGCTATATAAAAGAACAAAGAAGCAAATTAGCTAATTACAATAGTAAATTAAAAATCTTTCTTCAGTAGGTTTATTTAACATCTTTTGTTGTTTGATTAACATTAATGACAGACAGGTATTTAATAGGGCTGCTGAATGCATTGACGTAATATACTTACACATATCCAGTTATTACCCATCTGTTTACGTCCACTTAAGCCATAACCGGATGTATTCACTTGAGATACTCCACACGATGGGCATTTTGACAACTAATCATGCGCGCGAGAGAGCGCTTCTGTTTGGTGCGATTCCGCCTATCCCGCCTTCACTAACAGCAAGTTAATCGATAAAGAATTGTAATTGAATTGTAATTTTGTGATACGACAAGCTTCAACGATAATTTGGCTGTAAACTGAAATTAAATTCAACCCGCCAAAGTGGCTAGTGGCTAGCTGAAATCTACCCGCATTTGACGGGTTGACGGGTGTTAATGTCAAGCCCTGTTTCCTACTATATAGTAGGCAAAAACAGTGTGTTAGATGAGTAGTATGTCTGAATTCATAAAAGAGTTGCCAAAAAGTGTTTCAAATTGCCTACTAATTATGCAGAGATTCTGAAGTGTGCTTCGAATGGACAATTTACCATCCCATGAGGCCATAGGAGAGGAGGAGAATAGCGGTGAAGCGATGCAACTGACGCTGGTAGGTCACATGACAGTTACAACATGACAGATGTAGTGCGTCCGAACTGTTTTAATGTTACACACATTCATACAATATAGAACATACTTTATAAAAGTTGCATTCTTCATCAAATGTAGTAACTACTATTTCGGACTGAGCTCTTGAACACTGTAATATCTATTAACATAATCCTAAAATCTAAACGAGTAAACGAGCTGTGTTCTAAATCGTCGCCTATACCCTTATAGTGCACTATTTTAGGGAACAGCCATTTATAGTGGTGTTTGAAAACAGTGGACATTATCAGGTATACTCATTCAATCCCACAATGCATGGCAACAACAACCAATTTACACTGAATCGCTGTGTCTGAAATCACGTACTGTCTGAGTAGGTACTACATTTGAATTTGAGTTTACTTCGCGGGGAAAAAAAGTACGCTCTATATAGTATGAGTAGTATGAATGAAGTTCGGACATACTTCATCTGCCATGTTCAGAATCTGAGCGGAAGTAGTAGGTCATCCGGGTACTTTTTTGCCTACTGTTTTTCGAATACTATGTATTCGGACATATTACTCTTTTGGCGTACTGTTTTCGCATACTATATAGTAGGGAAGAATTCAATTTCAGATGCAGTGAATGGCTAGAGAATACCCATAATGCACCATGAGAGCTGTGCTGAGTGAATTCCTGTGTCTTGGCAGTAGAAATACAGATGTACGGTGATTACCTGTTAAACTGGTTATTAAAGGGTTAGTTCACCCAAAAATGAACATTCTGTCATTTATTCCTCACCCTCATTCCGTTCCACACCCGTAAGACCTTCGTTAATCTTCGGAACGCAAATTAATTTTAATTATTTTAGTTGAAATCCGATGGCTCAATGAGGCCTTCATAGGGAGCAATGTACACTTCCTCTCTCAAGATCCAGAGAGGTACTAAAAACACATTTAAATCAGTTCATGTGAGTACAGTGGTTCAATATTAATATTATAAAGCGACAAGAATATTTTTGGTGCGCCAAAAAAAAACAAAATAACGACTTATTTAGTGATGGCCAATTTCAAAACACTGCTTTATGAAGCTTCGGAGCGTTATGAATCAGCGTGTCGAATCAGCGGTTTGGAGCGCCAAAGTCACGTGATTTCAGCAGTTTGGCGGTCTGACACGCGATCCGAATCATGATTCGACACAAAAGATTCATAACGCTCCGAAGCTCCTGAAGCAGTGTTTTGAAATCGGCCATCACTATATGAGTCGCTATTTTTTTTTTTTTGCCGCACCAAAAATATTCTCGTTGCTTTATAATATTAATATTGAACCACTGTACTCACATGAACTGATTTAAATGTGTTTTTAGTACATTAATGGAAATGTCATTGCTGGCTATGGAGGCTTCACCGAGCCATCGGATTTCAACAAAAATATCTTAATTTGTGTTCTGAAGATTAACGAAGGTCTTACGGGTGTGGAACGACATGAGGGTGAGTAATTAACAACATTATTTTCATTTTTGGGTGAACTAACCCTTTAATTGTTTAATTAAAGTTTATAAAAGCAAGTTTCTTAATTTGTTTTAATTCACTCCTTCAATATTAATGGACTAATGTATGGAATATTTAATGGGGGTATAGGGGGTGATTTCGGATTCAACCATGCTACTATGCTAAATCACATTAACATATGGCTACAGTGGCAAAAGAGACTTCCGAAATGCTAATGGATTAACGAAAAGTGAAAAATGTCCTGTAAAGGCACTGTGTAAAACCTAGGATGTTGTGTTTTTGGACTTAAACAAACGTATTACGTTTCCTTTTTTACAGTTATTGATCAGGAGATTAGCGTTCCTGACAAAAAAGCCATTACTTGAACACATCCAGTAATACTGATATATCTTGCCCTTGTTATCGAACTGGCTCCTAAAAAACACAAAAATGGATTGTTTTGAAACTCTTGGGATGCCATATTGGCAAACATCACTGAGCTAATAAGATTAGAGGGCAGCCAAGGCCAGCAAACCGAGTCTGTGCACAACCACCGCGCATGTGTGAGTCGCTGACGTCCTGTTTTATGCTCTGCTTCCAGAAGAATCAATGCTCTAATGCCTACATTACTGTCAGCAGCCTGAGTGGCTGTATCAGACTGGAACAGAAGCACATCTAAATCAGCAGATGCTCAGGGTGAGAGCCGTAATTAACGAAAGCGCATCATCAGCACTTACATCCCACTGGAGTTTTTAATACAGTCCTCATAAAGGGAGCTGAAGGTAACGGGATGAGGAATTAACTGCATATTAGCGCAGGCGTCCTTATCCCTAATGACTGCACACTGCCGTGATATCACTAAAGCAGTTCCTCACCAATCCATCCAGGCATGCCTTGTTTTTTGTCTGAGAACCATTTTCATGGTTACGTAAGCCCGGGAAATGGGATTTTTTGGCAATTAACAAAGTCCCAAGTGCATTTTTATTTATTTTAAAGTCCATTTTAGTTGTTTTTCGTATGTGTATCTCACAGAACTTGTCTAACGATAAAAACATTGTGAGAAACTATAACCATTTCAGATAATGGGTGCTTTATTAGAATTTAAAGGGATTGTTCACCCCAAAATGAAAATTCTGTCATTTATTCACCCTCATGTCATTGTTTCAAAAATTTTTTGTCCATACAGTGAAAGTCAATGTCTAAAACATTGGACCCCATTGACTTTCATGGTATGGACAAACAACAACACAAAAAAGAGATTCACCCAAAAATGAAAATCATCTCTGCACTCTTGTGTTTCCAAACCTGTAAGATCATTTTGCTACTACCTATATGAGTGTTCATATTAAACTTTGTGCTACAGATATGAATAATAACTCAAGATCGTGTGGCTTGTTGAGGACAGATGATCTACAGTATAACCTTTATAAATATTCAGATGTATGATTTCCCTCAAGTAGATGATAAAATGGGTTATAATGATGCCATAAAAAGTCAAAATTATGACAAAGAAACATAATTATGAGATAAAGTAATAATTATGACAAACTTTGTCCTCACTGACTTATCACTAAGTCAAAATTATGAGATAAAAAGACAATTATGACTTTTAAAACATCACAATGATACAAAATGACAAATTTATGACAAAAACAGCTGAGATAATCATAATTATGACAAATACGACAAGTCATAATTAAGAATTATAAAGTCATTATTTTGAGATAAAAAGTAATTATACAATACAATGTTGACATTACATTAAAATGTGAGATTATGACAAGTTATATTTATGACACAAAAAGGCAATGATCGAAACTGAGATAAAAACAGTTGACATAAAATGTCAAAAACTGAGATAGTCAATTGACAGTCACAGTTATGAGATAAAAAAGAAATTATGACATGACAAAATTATAAATTGAGAAAAATTATAAATATGACAAAAAAAATTAAATTTTATCTGATAATGTAGTGTCATAATTTCAAATTTTTTTTGTCATAATTATGACTTTTATTTATTGTAATTTACCAAAGCATGATTTTTTTATTTCTTATGTGACAGAAATGAGCTCCCATACAAACCATATCTATATCTAGTGATGGGGTAGGGCTCTTTTGACTTTGACCTAGCAACCACAAAAAACAGCCAAGCAACCACATAGCAAAGCTCCCAAAATATCCTAACAACCATATATCCATTGCATATGTATGACCCCTCAGTGCGACAAGATGTGGACATCACGCAATGAATGAAATGACAAGATCAGCAGGATCAAACACGCATCCTGTCATCCCCAAAAACAAAAGCACAACATATACATTTACATCTCAAACAATGTCCTTGCAAAAACAGTCAAATGCATTTGAATCAATGTTGGGTGGTGTTAAGAGGACAGGAAGCAGTTGACCCAGTAAATCATCAGCTGAACTAATATGGCCAAGGACAGCTCTGGGTGGAGATTTACCGGACTCAAAGTGCGCTGTGTATAATCATACGGGTGCTGAGGCAGCGCTGCTCCTAACGATCTCATTCAGCTTAAAAAGTCATTAAAGTGGAATACGACAGATAGGCTGAAGAATCATTGTTGGCCCATCTTTATTGTTAAGGCTGGTTGGTTTGCAGCTGCATGGGGAGAGAGGAGGACAATGAAACAACCAGGACCAGGACTGGGGTTACAAAAGTGTGGCTGTTTAAAATTAGCTTTGAATATCATAAAGTAGAGTACAAATATTTATAATAAATTAACCAAAAAGAGTCAAACCTTAAAGGATTAGTTCACTTTCAAATAAAATTTTCCTGATAATTTACTCACCCCCATGTCATCCAAGATGTTCATGTCTTTCTTTCTTCAGTCAAAAATAAAGGTTTTTGATGAAAACATTCCAGGATTATTCTCCTTATAGTGGACTTCAATGGCCTCCAAACAGTTGAAGGTCAAAATTACAGTTTCAGTGCAGCTTCAAAGGGCTTTAAATGATACCAGACGAGGAATAAGGGTCTTATCTAGAGAAACGATCAGCCATTTTCTACAAAAAAGTACATGCTTCATATAAACAAATGATCACCTTCCGCATTTTCGTATTTTTCAAAAAGCTTACGCTGTACTTCCTACACCTTCCCTACTTACGGAAAAAAATTTAACTGGCACTGCGTTCGTTCCGTAAGTAGAATAGGGAACGCGTAGGACATACAGAGTATGCGTTTTGAAGAATACGAAAATTTGGTTTTGGCGGAATCACTTGGAAGGCGATCATTTGTGTTTATAAAGCATATACAGTTGTATTTTTGTAGAAAAAAAATCAATCTTTTCTCTAGATAAGACCCTTATTCCTCGTCTGGTATCGTTTAAAGCCCTTTGAAGCTGCACTGAAACTGTAATTTTGACCTTCAACCGTTTGGAGGCCATTGAAGTCCACTATAAGGAGAACCGCTGCTCTTTTCCAAAAAAGCACCAAAAAAGTATTGTTTCAAGACAATCTTCAACCTCTGCTGTAGCTCCATGTTGAGAATTAAAGGTATAGTTCTTCACCCAAAAATTTAATTATGGTCATCATTTACTCATCCTCATAACATTCAAAATCTGTATAGCGCACTTAAAATATAGTCACATGGACTACTTTTGTGGTGCTTTTTTGTCCTTTTTGGAAAAGAGCAGCATGAACATTCTTTAGAATTTATCTTTTTGTGTTCCACAGAGGACAGAACATGATACAGGTTTGAGAGTGAGAAAAAGATGGCAGAATTTTCATTTTTGGGTGAACTATCCCTTTAAATAATATCATCACCAAAATTAGCCATTAACCCAAAAACATCATAAACAAATGCACTCAGTCAACAATTGACAGAAAACCTTTATTAAAATTTAAGTCAAATGCCCTCTATCACATCAAATACTGAAAAAAATGTCAAAGAAAGGAGACGCTAACACCTCAAGTTAGGACAAAAGGGATAGAGGGATTAGCAGACGGAACAAATACATGGAGAGCGAATGACGGAGAAGAAGACAGTAGGAGAATATATGATGACAGAGCCCTTCGTTCAACTGGAGAACATTTAGATATGATTGTCGTCATGCTCCAGTACTATAAGCAGTTAGATTGTGAAATGGCAAAGCTGTTGGAACATTAGGGAACGGGAAAAGGTGGGGAACGTAATCTAATTCATGCATTTAATGGAGAAAGATTGCATAGCTGTAGAAAACACTGTCTCAGTGGTGCTGACGCCAGTAATGTGCTTTTAGCCCTCTCTCTCACTCTCTTGTCCAGTTTGTTTGTTCCTTCCTGAAAACTGTCCCATGATTATTTGATCCCAAATAAGAGTCTTTAGAAACGGGAGAGTGAGTCAAAATTTTGTCCAATGTGCCACGGACATTGGTAGAAGCCCATTAAAGCGGTTTACTCCCGCATTAGTTTTACTCCAGGAGCAGGTGTGTGGGTTAAACCCACAAAAGGCCTCACCTTTCCATTTCGTCTCTCTGAAAACACAAGGAATTTCTGATCCAAAGTTTTCTGTTCATGAAAAAACAGCCATGCATTTGTCAGTAATCCTGTCTAGTGTGCTTCCGGTGCAAAAAACGAAAGGAAAACAACGGTAGACATTTGTCCTCCGATGTGGACCTGTCTGTTCAAGGAACGTCAGCATTGGTATCTTCCGTTGAAGCCATTTTAGATTCGTATATGGAAGGTGCTGCAGTAAAGAAAGATGACAAAGAGAGAAATATTAGGAGCAGTCAAAACTGAATTACGCCCTTTAATGCCCCTAACGCATCATTTATCTGACGAAAAAAGCGACAAAGCCTGGATATATATTTAAGGATTTGCATTTTACAGCCTTAACCATTCGAGTAAATTTTGCTGTCTCACTGATAACTGATGAAAATTGAGCATCAAGTTATTAAAAAGTATTCAAGAAGAACCAGGACGAGGAGCAGATGGCTTTTGATGGCATTTTGATAACGAAATTGATGTTAAAATGAATTTGGAATTCCACCAGATCGAATAGCAGAAAGAACTGAGTTCCAAACCTTTGTCATAGATCTTCAACAATAGACATTAACCACCTGTGCATACGTCACTTGGGGGAAGTGCTGTGTCGTTCTCTTAAATGGACAATTTTACCTCATATCACCCTTTACTGTCATTTGAATGAATGTTTAAAACAGTGAAGGAGGAATTCACAAAGTTTGAATTGTGCCTGTTGGTTTGTACACGCTGTCTGCATTGTTTTTGCCCCCGATTCACTAAAAAACTTGCATAATAATGGCAAAAAAAGTGTGCTGAACACAAATCTTTTTTTTTATTTTATTTTTTTATTAATATATTTTTAGAAAAAGAATATACTACCATTCAAAAGTTTGGGGTCGGTAAGTTTTTTATGTTTATGAAAAAAGTTTCTTATGTTCACCAATTAAGGCTGCATATATTTAATCAAATATACAGTCAAGTCAGTAATATAGTGAAATATTGTTACAATTTAAAATAACTTTTTTCTATTTTCATTCATTTTAATATGTAATTTATTCCTGTGAAGGCAACTCTAAATTTTCAGCATCATTACCAGTCTTCACTGTTACGAGATCCTTCAAAGATAATTCTAATATGATAAATTTTTTGCTCAAGAAACATTTCTTTTGATTAAATTGTTGTTATGCTTAATATTTTTGTGGCAACTGTGATCATTTTATTCTTTCAGGATTATTTTATGAACAGAAAGTTCAAAAGAAAAGCATTTATTTTAAATATATTTTTTGTAACAATCTTTTTTGTAAAAAGTCTTTACTTTTAAATTTTGATCAATTTAAAGCATCCTTGCTGAATGAAAGTATTAATTTCTTAAAAACAAAAGAAACTTAATGACCCTAAACTTTTGAATGGTAGTATACAGTATACACAGAGTTTACAGCATTAAGCATTTTTAAAATTAGCATTTTTGATCCCACTTTGTGTTTTGACAATGCTGTTGTAAAAAGCAGTTTCTTTCCATTAAGACTGCTAAAATCAAGAAGATGCTTTCTAAAAAAGGACCTTGAAACGGTTATTCATGCATTTATAACATCAAGGTAATACAACTGTAATTCCCTCGATCTGGGTTTGCCTAAATCTGCTCTAGATGGTTTACAATTGGTGCAAAATGCGGCAGCCAGATCATTGACTGGCACTAGAAAATGTGAGCACATTACTCCTGTACTCGCCTCTCTACACTGGCTACCAGTTGATTTTTAAAATTCTGCACTTTATTATAAAATCTTTGCATGGACTTGCTCCCCAGTATATATGTGATCTCCTCACCCCGTATACTGCCTCAAGATCTCTTCATCATCTAGTCAATTACCCCTCTCCTTTCCTTGTTCACATTTTAAAGCTAAAGGTGACCGGGCTTTTTCGGTGGCTGCTCCCAGGCTCTGGAATTGTCTTCCCCTCAATATTAGATCTTCCCCATCTATTTCTCTGTTTAAATCCTCTTTGAAGACACATTTTTATTCTTTATGTTTTAATTCCTTTTGAGGGTGTATAATTTTCATTTGTCCATTTGGTTTTATATTATTATTTGTCTAGTCTTTAAATCTGTTTTACTCTACCTGTACAGCACCTTGGTTTCAACTTCTGTTATTTTTAAATGTGCTTTATAAATAAATAAACTAAACTAAACTTAAGTAACAAAAAGTACAGTCAGCAGAATGCTAAAAGCATTAACTTTCTATGAGTGCTCAAGAAAGTAATTGCCTCTTTGACTGACAGCTGCTGAAAGCAATTCTAGATTTTTTGGCCTCCAGGTCTCCAAATGATGGTACAAAACCTTCCTGCCCCTCTCAATCATGTGGTCTGTGAGGCACAGCTGTGCAGTCCAAAAAGGCCTGTAAAAGCCAAGCAGAGGAACTCTTGCCCCATAAAGCATATTTGAGTGCACTGCAGGCAAATTATAGCAGTGTGCCTCCAGAACTATGACGTTAGCAAATAGCATAACTGGCTTTACACTCATAAGGACTTAGTATGTCCGATGTGAGTACATTAACTCCCAATAAAATTTAGCATCATTAGTTTGCAAAACTATGTACAAACAGTAGCTCTGTTCCAAAACTTAGTGAGCTGTCTTGCTATCTTCTGTCAACATAAGCAGTGGCTTCAAAAGGCAGTATGCTAATAGAAGCAAATCCATACAACATACAAACAGTGTAGACTCCATTTGCAAAGTATTTCAAAAGAGTTTAATGTTAGCATGTTGCTAAGCTAACACCATAGTACTCGAATGAGCATTAAATAGTGATTTTTGTACTAGATTTGACTAATTTAATCAATATATGTCAGTGGTGAATAAAATATTTATAATGAGAATATTGCCCGCGTTCTCCACCATCTTGGATAGGTTGGACTACCAAAAGCCTAACTTTAAATGACAATTTATAGTAATACAACAGCAAAATCAATCTCTAGTTAGCATACATCTGAGGAAACAAGTCACTTTACTGCATCCAATATTCTTACCTTAAAAAGTCAGGAGCCCTGGAGATCATGTTCTCAAAGTCAGCAAAGGAGAGCTTGCTGTCTCCATCCAGGTCGGCCTCCTCAATGGCCTTCTCACACACCAGATTAACCTCCTCTGGTGTTAACTCCTCCTTCGTTAACTTGTTTAGAGTCTTTTCTAAGTCCTCTTTGCAGATGTAATTATCCACATTGAAGTCTAAGAACAAAATAGGATGATAAGAGTTAACCACAAAAAGTTCATGTTGTAAAGTTGCTGCACTGTTTATGAATGCTGCAATATAAATGTTTATTAGAACCTCTAAAACTGTGCATTGTGACAATCACATTGTAAATAGTTTTATATTTTTGTCCTAGTGGACTGTACATGAGGTAATAAAAAAATTAATTTTACCATATATTTTAAAAGCATAAATGGCTTTCAGTTCTCTTGGAGCCATTTCGCTGAGAACCGAAAACATGTCCACAAAGTCGTTGAAGCTGAGGTTCCCCTGGCCATCTTCGGAGAACGATTCCACAATCCGATTCCTGAATGGATTCTCCTACAAAACAGAAATTGAGAGGTACTGAGCCGGCGTTCGGACTAAAACACGGAAGCCTGCACTGCGTCGTTATTTTTGTTTTGTTTTTGCGTGCAAAAAGTGTTCTTGTCGCTTCATAACATTAAGGTTGAACCACTGTAGTCACGTTGACAATTTTAACAATGTTACTAGCACCTTTCTGGACTTCAAAAGGTGCAATAATGTTGCTGCCTATGTGTGGTTCAGAAACCCACGGATTTCATCAAAAATATCTTAATTTGTGTTCCGAAGATGAATGAAGGTCTTACAGGTGTGGAACGACATGAGGGTGAGTACTTAATGACAGGAATTTCATTTTTGGGTGAACTAACCCTTTAAGTTAACAGATTTTCCCTTAAAATCAGTGTAAACAAATCGAATCTAATACAGATTGCATCTTGGCCTGGCTACAGAGTACAAATGTATGGCTGTACGTAAGCATGTGTGCAGCAGAGGGAGTTTTGCTGAGTGAGTCATGTATAAAATGTAGAATGGCTGACTCCCCAAACTGGTGCCCATATATTTCTTACTGGCTATTGGCCTAAAGGAATTTTTATGCCCTATGCTACTAGCTGACTCAACAGCTCTGGGAACAGTAGCATGAATACAGCAGAGCAGGATCAAACCTAACATTTCACCTCTGTTTTAAACACTCTGCATGGTTATTACTAGACTTTTACATTTTCGGAATTTGAGTGGTGCTTAACTTGCTGTCGTGATGTCAGGGTGTCCTGGGTGGTTGTTCGGGCATTATAAGGTGGTGGTAAGGTGGTTACTTACTGGTCCAAGTCATAAGAGACCATCACAAGTGATATTTTTGTGCCGTTTTATCATCCACCAGGTGAAAAAAGCAAGTTTACACATAGGATTTGAGGTTTAATTTATGTTATTAGCACAAACTGCTCTTTATAATTGTTATTTTCCAAATTAATACTTTAAGTTAGGGGGTTTGTTCAAGTTCTTAACATATGTAGATATGTAGATATATGTAGATATGTGTAGCTCATATGTAGATATGAGCCATAGCAAGCACCACAGTTCAACTTGAAGGAACTTGATTTTTCATTGGCTACATTTACATGCAACCATATAATCTGGACAATATAAGTCGGACAAAATAGCCTTCATGTAAACACCACAATCAACACAATGCAAGTTTGAGCTGAATGAAAATTCAATCATATTGGAATGGGTGGAGTAAATCTACACTCAAAAAAAAAATCCATAAAATTAGGGCACAATGTACTGTATTAATTTGACAGAATTTTCCGGTTTTATTTATTTATTTATTTTTACAGGTGTTTTACCTGTATTTTGAATTTTGAACTTCATTGCGTTGTGTTTTAGGGTTAACGGAAATGTCCGTAAAATTACAGGATAATGTCCGGGTAATAAGCTGCCTCTATTGTTTCTGTTATTTTATGTGTTTATATTTACAAAGTAGAAAAATATGATTAGTAGAAAAATATTAAGTATGTAAATGCTTGAATAAGATTAGATGCTCAGTGCCGTGATGTGTATTTACATACGTTTTATGTGTTGCGAATGTGTGGTCTTATATGTCAGTTTTCTTTTTAGATACATTATCAAGGCAAAAACGTCAATTATGCTCATGGTAACTTCAGTAGATTATCGTGCTGGCTTTCTGAATGCACAATTTTCTTTAAAATACAGGTAATGCACATGTAAATTAATATGGAATCGGATTGCAAGGTTTAGAGTTCATATAAACAAGAATCAGACTGGATTCATTCGAATTGAAGAAAATTAGGGCAGCCTGCCTCATGGGCAACAGCACAGACAACATCCATCCATGTGTAACGTCAAAACACTCTGAGGGATTTGTATTGGCAGAAGTCAAGTAAACAGCCCTCTAACACCCTATTGTGTTAAATCACTCCAGTTTTGCATGAAAAAGCCAATTATCAGACTGAATGGGGATTGGGATTTATGTTTATAAAGGCTGAGAGGATCTTTGGAAACTGGAAGCTGTCGTAGTCCCATCAATCCCAGCTAGAGTGGTCTCCATCAGTATCGTCCACTTCCTAGGGTTGGGTTTATAGCTCCTTCGTCCATCTGACAGCTTTAAAGGGCGGTAAAATTATGTTCCAACATGGGGGACATAATGGGGCTCATTCTGGCGCTGTAATATCTGACAATTTTTGACTGACTGAGGGTTGGGTCAGAAAAAGGAAAGGTGAGATTGGATCAGCGATATGACTTGACTGACTAAATACTAGTCTGAATTATTTTTAAAAGGAACATTTTTTTGAAAATATTGAAAAAAAATCGAATTGCTGATATTTATATGGCCAAAAGGTAAAATGGTAGCTGATAGCTTGTAATGTAAATCAATGAGATCTTAATAACAGTATAGCAGACTACTTACATAAAAACGATGTATGGATCAAGCAAACCTAAGTTGCTTCAGTCCAGTAAAAGTTCATAATATTACTAGTGCTGTCAATCGATAAAAAAAACTAATTAATTGCGATTAATCACACCTAACATTAACGTTTTTAATATGTTTTATATTGTAATAATTTCACATTTAATCTCCAAATTAATGTAGAAACAACATAAAGACAGTATATTTTAAATATTTTGTTTAATGGCATCTTTTTATGAATAAAGGCTTGTGTCACTGATACTAATGTCTCTATTAAACTGATTTTTTTTTCTCAAGTTTAGCCGTAGCTGTTCAACATTACAGTATAATCGAAAGCTATCAATTTTAACATTTATTATTAGGCTTTAAAAATATAACAACTTTTAATTTAAATGAACTTAAAACAATCATCACATAAACCCATTGCAATAAATGTCACATTTACCTGTGCCCTTAATATATCAGGGCTCAATTCTAAGGATTTTTTCTATTGGCCCAGTCAGATTGTTACTTGTCCTGCCAAAATGCACAAAAAAAAAAAGTTATTGTTTTCATTGTTTTTGACCCATGTGACCTTGAAAACAGTGCTTTAAGATTTTCAGGTAGGTCTAACAGGTAGGAAATAAACAGAAATTGAATAGTCAATCACTTTACAGCCTTCACTACTAAATTATGAATCGAATGTAGATTAATCATTTTTAAAGCTAAGTTATTCAGTCAAAAGCAGTGATTTTCTCATTGTCTTCTTTGACTTTGATTAACATTAATGACAGACATCACAGCAGCAGGTTTATTAGGCGGCTGTCACTTTAGGACCTGACGCACAACTCTTTACATTCATTTAAAAGTCATTTGAGACTGTGCATTCGAGGATACTCGACAAATCGTGAATTTTGGCATAATTGTGTGTGTTTTTGTCCGTTCAAGCGCTGTTTGTGTCTTGTCGCGTGTGAATCGTCTATTTGCCTGAATAAGAGCGCGATCATACAATGTACTGCTATAGCCAAAGGATGACGGAAAAAAATGGATACTGCCTTAATTACGTTAAATATTTTTAATGAGTTAACGGGTTAATTTTGGCAGTCCTAAATATTACTAACAATATAAAAGTTATTCAGTTGCTTAATAAAAATCAGCAAAGATTTCGTAGCAAAAAAGTGTACCATGACCTGAAGGGGGACGTTTTTACAATTATACTAAAAGGCCTTTGACTTGCTAAAAAAAAGTAACTGTCAATGAGACGACAGAAGCCATGTATAAGATTGTGTATAACAGGGTTTTCAGCAAAGTTTTGATCATGTTGATAATTAGAGGCCTTCGAAATTTAAATCAAATATAATACAATAGGCTTTATAAGGTTAAAAAAAGTACAGGATAATCCGTGGAGGAGATAGCCAGCCATCAGCCTTTGCCCTTTTGAAAAATCTGAAAGAGTTTTACCATAACCAGCTTAGGAAGGGTGCTAATAAAGCACTTCCTCTATAAAGTAACATAATTATGACTTTAACGCTAGCATAATACTAATGCTCTTTTTGGCTAATACTATAAACGATCCCTTAAAAGTGTAGTCTGATTAAACGTATGCATCTTAACAACCATGGAAAATCTAAAATGCTAACATAATTTGCTGACGGCACCATCTCATGGAGCGTTAACTTTCACAAGCATAGTGGTGTAAGATCCCACGCTCCCACTGCTTGTGCTTTGTCATATAAACAGCCCAGCCAGCGTGGTCATTAAAAACCAATTTTGCCCTATAAAAACTAAAGTCTATCATATTTGATATAAACTAAAAGCAGAGAGAGGGTCATTGCACAAGTATTTTGTTGCATAAACAAGGGTCCGGGAATATTTCTGCACCCTTTATACTCTTGTATGCGAACTGGAAGTGTATTTCTACGTAGTGAACACAGATAAGTGATACAAACAGTCAAACATTCACGGAATGCCGCTGGAACAATTAGATTAGAGGAGCAGAACAAAGTGGTAAACTGTTAGAATTACCTTCAGTTCCGGCATGTTGACTATGAGAGCTAAAGGGACTTTAACATCAGGTTCATTGGTGTAGTCCATTGGAACCAAATGTGGAGCCAGCTCGTGATATCGTCCATGCAAGCTGCAATGCAGAAAAAGTGAAAACTGGTTACTGGAGTTCATTACTCTTGCTCTGACTTCCTCTTAGCTCAAACTTTGAATCAGACCTCATTAGTTTTATTCACAACTACTGAACAAAACGAGAAATTTCAAATGTAAACGAGAAGACCACTTCTGTAATCTACTGATTTACTGAAAAAGAAGATACAGGACAAGATGTCAAATATCAAGTTCAAGTCAGCATGAAAAGGAAGTTGAGATTGTCTTTCCTTTCCTATTCTGAACAGTTTTAATTTCATTGACGAATAATTTGTCATATTTTTCGCCAACAACATTTTTTCACTGACGAAAACGATGATAACTAAATAAAAACTAGTTTGTGATGACAAAAACTATAATGAAAATCTATTGACCTTTTCAAATAAGAACGAGACGAAAATGTTAGGAAGGGACGATTTGTGAAGAGATTCAATCACAATGAATCTCTTTGTGTGGTAGAGAGGTTTCATGTTGTTGTCAGATTTCATTGGTGATTTCAAATATGAAATTTAATCGAAAGCTTGGCGAACAGCTTTGGAGAATTTGATGTTTCCCCATTCAAAGAGATAGGAGAGGTGTTTCAAAGATGGCCGCCGAGTGAAATGACTTGTCTTAAAGTGACTTTGACTTTGCGCACCCATCTGAAGCGCGCACACAGAAAGCCACCTCTCTGACAGCGTGCGAGTGCTGAATTGAGTTCTCTTTCGTGTCTTATCGTGCTTAAAAGGACAAATACACACAAAAAATATATCAACCTGCCTGTTTTGGCGAGTATTCATTTAAACAGTTGGTTATGTCTTGAGTGAAAGTAAACAGCTGGGGAGAAAATCGTATTTGAAAATCGTAATCAAATCCATCCAATAGTTCTTTAAGTTAAGTGACCGTAGCCTAAACCTGCTGCTGTCTGAGTCCTTAATGTTAATTCAAACAACAAAAGAAAAAGAGAACATCACTCACTGCTCTTGACTGAGTAACTTTAGTAGCTTTAATGAGGAGCTATACAAGGAAGACAAAGCACATGTTATTTTAAATTTGACACTTTATTCAATTTCTGTAAGTAGTACTGTATTTCTTACCTGAATACTACTGTTAGACCTACCTCACAAACTTAAAGCACAGTTTATTTAATTTCTATCTTTGTTCTCTTGTATTTATTTGTTCTTATTTTTGTTTCTTATTTACTGAATGTTTGAATTTAGTCGACTAAATCTATTGTAAGTTTAGTCAACTAAAATCTTATGATATTTAGTTGCCAAAAACTAGACTATAACTAAAACAATTGAGATGACTTAAATATGACTAAAACTAAGGCTGCATTTGCACTGGCATAAACTAAAATCAGATTTTTTACTCACATCTGACACGTGTAAACCCAAAAATCTGCACAATATCAGGTTTTTTTGCATCCATTCTGAGGACACTTCCAAATGTGGTTTTAAATCAGATATCCGATATCTGGATATCTGACCTACATCTAAAGACATATATCCGATTCCACTTGAAATTCCAAGCCACCACAAGACGAAGGTGACATGTTTACACACAAAGATCACTTTTTAATGTCATATTATGAAGCAGATGTGCCTTTATGCGCTTGCACTAAAACTCACAGCTTTTGTATTGTGGTGGAAGCTTTATATATTGGTAAGAATAGAAACATTCAGAAGAAACATAGAAACTTGTTTTCAACTCTCCCCTGTAAATTGTACAAATTAACATTAATTAACACTGTTCTCAAACAAGAAAAAATGTAGGGAGGGACTTGATTTTGTCTATTGGCAATTGATTGGATCACTGGACGATTATTGTGAGTGACAGGTTGACCCCGCCCTCACGCCAGTAAACACATCATCAGCGAAGAGATGAGATGTCACTGCAAGAGGGAGGGGAAGTTATTTTGATTAAGGATTACGAGGGCACATAATAAAAAAAAAAGATATCCATGAATAAATCATGTATAATAAATACAGCAAAATTCCATAAAAAACAAGAATTGTCAATTCTGATTTCATGGTGACTTTAAGATTAAATATTTTGGAAGGAACTATAATCCTTTAATACAAAAAAAGAAACAAAAAAAACAAAAAAACAAACAAAGAACAACAAAGGAAAATGTTTATATTTTTGTTTGGTAATGCAATTACAGAATAGAACAAGACAAAAACATAACAAAAAAACAACCTATGTGTTGTTTTGTTTCTTTGTTGATTTAATGACAGCTAAATAAAATAAAACAATAAAAATAAAAAACAGTAATGCGAAAAAAAACAAGTTGGCATTACACAGTATACTGCAACAATTGATACTTATTTTCCAACAGTGGTTTATATTTAATTCAGAAATTACCACAATGGATTAAACTAAATGCATTTCACAAATAATGTAAAACTCAATTATTAATCACACTAACCCTTCATAATTATGCACTCAGTGTAAGAGGAATTAGCAATGCTCTTGACTAAGCAGGCAGATTTCACAAGGCTGTTTTGTCTGTTTGTTCCTCACAGAGAGATCTGGACACTTGCCAGCCAACGGTGAACTGATGACTCATTCTGAGCATGGCAACAAGACAGAGGGAAGCGGACACTGTAATAGGCCTTTGCAGCAGTAATAAAAAAAAGAAAAAAAACTTGCACATAGATGATAGGACAGCAGGGACACAGGACGATATAGAAAGCTGATGAATCTTTGTATGAGCAACAATTAAATAAGCAATTAAGTTAACATTCTGCATCAATAGTCCTGTATATGTCACAAAAACAAAACAACATGTTTATCATCTTACTTGTTTGTTGATTACTGAGCAAAACAAAACCAAACAAAGCATAAACAAAAAAACTAAGTAAAATAAAATAACTAAAACAAACAAATAAACAAAAACAAAAATCAAAGCAAGCATGAATTAAAACAAAAAGAAAATAAACAATGAATAATAAACAAACAAAAAAAAAAGGATAAAAGGAAGCTGATATCACAGAGTATCCTGAAACAAGTAACAAAATTCTCTAGACTCTAAAGGCTTTCCAGTTTGAATAAACAAGAAAATATAGAAGGCTAAAACAACCTATTGTAAGAAAGAAAGAAGCATTCTCCATTCACGACCGTAAAAATGAACTGTAACTCACCAATATGACACTTTAGATTATTTTCCCAACACTTCATATGAAACACTACATTGTAATAGTAAACTACAATGAAGTGATTAAGCGTGTGATCAGTAATTGCTCCAGCTTGCAGAATTCAATAGTAAACACATACATTACAATAACTGCGGCCCATTATATTTGTATTATGACATATGATAATATGTTTTCAGACAAAAAGCTTTGCTATTAGCAGAGGCTGTGGAAATATTTCTAGTATTGATGACTGTACAGTATATGCTACTGTATCTTGTTCCTGCCGTAGTTACAAGAACAGAGACAAATCTCATGTTCCACCACAGGCATCCAATCAGGATGCAAGGAAATACAAGCCAATTCATAACGATTGCCGATAACCCTACGCTAACCTTGCATAACAGTGTGGTGGACTGTGCCGGTTGTGTGTGGAGAACAGGAGAAACTGAGTGTTTTATGAAGGTGATAAAGTACAAGACTCCATTAGGTTTGCCAGTGATTGTCTATTTTGTTTCTCGTGCTCCACTGGACCTGTTATCAAAACCAATCTCAGTGTCATTGCAGAGGCACAATCCATCCACATGAATCAAAACGGGCTGACACATCTTATGTAAGAACTGGATCTACTTATGAAACATTGGATGACATCCCTTAAAGAGCTGTCGGAAGTAAGAGTTCTTATGCAAACAAGGTGAGGTTTGCGAGCTGTTTTGAAAGCACAAAACTAAAATTGGTAGACATAATTCATATAAGTTATTCATTATATACGTAAGCGCGCCATCAAGGAAGATGCAGCTATAGCTCTGATCACTATGTGATATACAGAGCCAACAATTCCTGAACCCTACATATTAAACGTCAGTACGTGACACTGTTGATACCCCAAATAATGTGGCAAATAAACAATAAAACAGCCCAAAAAGTCCCATTCAACCTACACTGAAGGACCTTTAGCAACCACATAGCAACAAACTGAAAACTCAGAACACCTTAGATATGTCATAGCAACACTCTATACCATTCACAACACCTTAGCAACTACATAGCAACACTAACTCACTCAGAAAACCTTGGCAACTCTATAGCAACACTCTAACACACTCATAACACCTTGGAAACCCAATAGCGACACTTTAACACACTCAGAACGCCTTGGCAACTCCATAGCAACACTCTAACACTCATAACACCTTGGCAACTGCATAGCAACATTCTAACACACTCAGAATACCTTGGCAACTGCATAGCAACACTCTAACACGCTCATAACACCTTGGAAACCCAATAGCGACACTTTAACACACTCAGAACGCCTTGGCAACTCCATAGCAACACTCTAATACACTCATAACACCTTGGCAACTGCATAGCAACATTCTAACACACTCAGAATACCTTGGCAACTGCATAGCAACATTCTAACACACTTAGAACACCTTGACAACCCCATAGCAACACTCCAACACACTCAGAACACCTTGTCAGACCCATAGAAACATACTCTCAGAACACCTTGGCAACCCCATAGCAACACACACTCAGAACACCATGGCAACTGCATAGCAACACTCTAACACACACAGAACACTGTGGCAACCGCATAGCAACACTCTAAAGCACTTAGAACACCTTGACAACCCCATAGCAACACTCCAACACACTCACCTTGGCAACCACATAACTCTCTAACACACTCAGAACACCTTGGCAACCTCACAGAAACACACACTCTGAACACCTTGGCAACCCCCTAGCAACACTCTAAACCACTCAGAACACCTTCGGAACCACATAGCAGCATGCTTAACCATTTACAACCTAACCCTAACCACTGAGAACACCTTGGCAACTGCATAGCAACCACTCACAACAATACCCTAGCTGTTGCATAAGTAAGCACTACACATACTAGCACCAAAAATCTAATTCAGATAAAGTATGCATTGCCAGAGAGACAAAGATCAGACTGGATCAATATTTTATTTGACTTTAGCAGTGGTAGCTCTAGCATGGTATCATTATCTAGAGCCCCAAGGATTTAACAACATCAAGCTAATTTTTATGTAAAATAAGTTGCAGTTTATTCAAAGCATCCTGGTGCGTTACAGCACCCAGCGAAAGGGTAATGAAAGCAGAGGGTTACAAAGCACTCTGGAGACATGAGATAAAAGCCAGTAATGGTTCATTGCTGAAGAATAAGCGGAGCCTATAATAGCCATTAGAAAGTAATGCATTAAACATCTCATTAACCCCTTTCATAGACGCAGCCTCTATGTTGCACTTCAGCCCAGTTAATAAATGCATAGATTTTTTTTTTTAAACCACCACATGAAACACATACGTTAGAAGTCTTTACAGATACGGTGCATCTTTTATCGAGAGATTGTGGTTTCTCCGATTGCAGTTTAGAAGGGCAACAACTTGTGGATAACTCAACTATGTGTGATATGTGATAAGGTGATATGTTAATATGAAAGGATTTTTTTTTTTTTTTTTTGCTAAGGGAACCTACACACCATGGTGAGGCTTATTCACTGTCAAAGAAAAGTCCATGAGCCATCATGAGTCACCAGGGGACTGTAGGATGGGTTTCATTATGATAACTGAGGCCTTTCATTACAGTCTCACTCATTAGATGGGTATTACAGCCACAAAAAAACAATGAATCACAACCACTACTGATCAACATGAAGATCTTCACCAGCTGCTCATGTGATCTCAGCAAAATGCTTTTGGAGAAGGAATTCTGGGTAATATAATATAAAGAACTTTCCATTAATAGAGTGCAAAATAGGGTCTGAAACTCTTAAACTGATCATTAGCAGAAAAAATTTGAAAAAAGACAAACAATTGATCGGTTTAACATTTAGAAATGTTGATCATCAGTCTAAAGACGTCAAATTAAACATGAGCGCTTTTACTTTGGATTTATTTTATATGACATTTACAAGTTTCGTAACCTTGTTTTCAAATACTATGTCTAAATAAAGTTTAAAACCATGATTTTATTATTAATTAGCAGTAAGCATTATATAAACAATTAAATATTAATAAAATTAATATTTAAAAAATAAAATGTAAAATAAATGTGAAAGAATGTGTAACTGGATTGCAGATTTATTTTAAATTAAGATGTCACTCAGTAAAGTGTTAAACGCAACTTTAATAATTGTTTATGTACAGTATATCCAGTAGATCCTAAAAGAAAAAATATGAGATTTGCACCTAAAAAAAAATAAATAAAAAAATGAGACACCAAACGTACCCTATTCTTGGAAATCCACCTTAGACATATCAAGTTTATTTAAAGGCTGCAATGCGCACATTTTTAAAGACTGCATTATAGAAGAGCATCCACATAAATGTCTATCAGAATCGTAATAAAATCTCATTTAACTGTCACTATGTCCACAACCAGGGACTCGGACGGACATGGCCAAGAAAACAGCAGTAAATCATCTGTACATGATGCAGCGCAGCATCCTGAATCATATCATATTATCCTTTCAAGCTTTACACACCAGGGCAGACATCACACCAATCTATCAATCTCACATCACACATAATGGACATTAGAACTGAACATAATACACTCGCAGTTGAAGTGAGAGCGATGCATTTTGCGTAGCCTGATAGTTTGGTGAAAGATGGCGATGATATTGGAATAGAAGGTCGATGAGAGCTTTGAGACAGCTCAGGGAACATCAAGAGAAACTACTAGAACATTGTGGTTGGGACAAGTGGCATTGAGTTGCTGATGATTAAAGATCAATCATATTTCCCATAATCAATATGTCATGGCAAGTAATTTACATCAAAATACTGATTCTTTCATACCAGCTCCATAAAATTTAAAAGCTGAGTCACTGAGAGAACAACAAAGCAAAAGTAGGCAGATACCTACTAAATTTCCTACACAGAAACTGACTTATGAAAACGTAAGTGGTATGTACAGCATTGGAAATGTCCTGGCTATGAGTCAGACATGGGGAAGTACACTAGCTACAGCTCAGCCAATCAGAGCCTTTTGTTGGGCTTCTGTATTACCGTAATTGGGTCGTTTGACTGTAAACTGACACTGTACTCCTTTCTCCTGTATCTGTTTTTAATTTCTTAAAGTAGACACTTGATCTTCAAACGACAGCGATTAACAGCATATCCTGAAACCTGAGAGCAATATGTCAATCCTATTAGAACAGAAAGCAAACAATTTGTTTTATTTATACCTAATGCACAGAGGGAATGGACAACAGCCAGGTCGAATAACAACACAAGGCTTTATTTCTTTATGTTATTGTGAATAGGAATCTACAAAGGAATGAACCAGACCCGATGTGATACTTTGTAAGTCTGTGCCTAATCAAGAGATTGAGTTCCAGGTCTTTCGTAAGGTTTGACAAGCGATCCTGCGCTGTGAGAGAAACACAGGTAACAGCGCTTACCCAAAAAGTCTCCATTTCAACCATTGAAAAACCATTCTAGAAGCATCTTAGGAACACAACGTTTGTTACAATGTTAATTAAAAATGTTTATCATGTCTATCACACTTTCATGACAATTCATAACTATTTTACTGGTGATTTTGATGATTTCAAACGGATTTGTATGATCTCATTCATACATTTTTGTACAATCTGCTCACACCCCATCAAAGGTTAGGTTTAGGGGTGGCGTTAGGGTGGAGCTTCATGCTTATAGGGTTAGTTCACCCAAAAATGAAAATTCTGTCATTAATTACTCACCCTCATTTCGTTCTACACCCGTAAGACCTTCATTCATCTTCAGAACACAAATTAAGATATTTTTGATAAAATCCGATGGCTCATTGAGGCCTCCATTGACAGAAAGATAATAAACACATTCAGATGCCCAGAAAGCTACTAAAGACATATTTAAAACAGTTCATGTGACAACAATGGTTCAACCTTAATGTTATAAAGCGATGAGAATACTTTTTGTGCTCCAAAATAAATAAATAACGACTTTATTCAACAATATCTAGTGATGGGCGATTTCAAAACACTGCTTCATGAAGCTTCGAAGCTTTACGAATCTTTTGTTTCGAATCAGTGGTTCGTATCAAACAGGCAAAGTCACATAATTTAAGTAAACAAGGCTTCATTATATCATGTTCATTACATCAAGTGTTTCAAAACGTTACGAAATTTCAATGGTTCACTACTGAGGGGCGTGACTTTGGCAGTTTGAAACACGCTCCGAACCACTGATTTGAAACAAAAGATTTGTAAAGCTTCGAAGCTTCATGAAGCAGTGTTTTGAAATCGCCCATCACTAGACATTGTTGAATAAAGTCTTTTTTTTTTTTTTTTGGCACACAAAAAGTATTTTCGTCGCTTCATAACATTAAGGTTAAACCACTGTAGTCACATGAAGTGTTTTAAATACGTCTTTAGTATCATTGAAAGTGTAAATTAACTTGCTGTCAATGGAGGCCTCACTGAGCCATCGGATTTTATCAAAAATATCTTAATTTGTGTTCTGAAGATGAACGAAGGTCTTACGGTCGTGGAATGACATGAGGGTGAGTAATGATACTATTTTCATTTTTGGGTGAACTAACCCTTTTATTTTTATATAAATCGGCAACTCGCTAAATAATTTCATTTTCTCATGAAATGTTGAAATGTTCTAGTACATGAACATTTTCCTACAATTGGATTAAGATTGTAAGCATATGAACACATATGAACTTTCAACATGGCTTCATAAGTAGTTTATTTGTTAGTGAAATTGTATTAATTCATATAGTTTTGTTGTAGAAAAATGTATGACCCAACCATAATTGAAATAGAAAAAAATACATAAAAGTTGGACATTTTTGAATGATCCAAGTGGTCCATTATCCTTCGATTTTATATATTTGATCTTGTACAAATATACATATCTATAGATCTTTTACAAATACATATATCTACATTTGCCTAATTTGACATTATTACAATTAAAGGGGCTCTATGTAAGATTTTTACTTTAATAAAGCATAAAAATACCCCGATATGTTTGCAGATATTTAGGAAACATGCTTAGTTCACCTACTTGTTCCTCAGAAAAACAATGCTACAGCCAGATATTCTACTTTGAAAATGTGTGTTCCGTGTCGGAATGTCTGTCTTTGTTTTGGTCTGTGCGAAACCTCGTGCTGTCAGTTTATCCAATAGTATTTCGACATCACAGGTTGCCAGTTGGCGGAAAACACCACGAATTGCAGCCATGGAAACCAGCAAACAAACTGGTCAGAGAATCGCAGATTCTACTTGACCTAAAAGCCTCTGAATCCATCTATATATCCATATGAACGACAGCATATTAAAACAGATAAATCAACTCATCAGCTTACAGTGTGTAAGTCTCCTCAGCTTTCATTGTGAATTGCGCTCCCTATTGTTGCTGGCAACCGCGTCTTTGAACGAGGGGGCAGGGCAAACAATATTTTGAATTTGGACTGCAGTACCTATTTTGAACACTGGGTGTCATTATTACATAGAGGCCCTTTAAATCTGAAAAGTTTCTTGAAAGGTTTTCCATCATTGACTGATAAATGAGACTCCCGCAATGGGATTGAATCTGAGCAACTGAGTCATATGCAGCGGTATTATTGCAAACCTTTCATTAATTTCAGTTTCAATCAGCCCTCAGAAGACTCACAAATATTTGTACGTTTATAAAGTTTATGTGTGCACTGTAGATCCTTTTAATATGTTGTATTACACGTATTCTTGTCTACGCAAACATACTAAAATGCGCATATAATGTATGTGTAAACTTTATGTAATAGCTATAAAAATGAATGAGATCACCCTGAGTATGTGTACATAATGCACCGAAGCAGCACTGGGATGCAAGATATAAGCAACATTGTAAGAGGATTCTTAGTAGCTGTAACTAATGGCTGGCCTGCTTAAGCTGAGCTGTAAAATACGGCCGAGTCAATAACTGTGACTGAGCCTATTTGTGTTTACAGAGCTACTAGAGCAAAAAGAAATCATGTGAAAAACAGTGAGATTGCTCTGGAAAAATCACAATTTTGGGCTTTAAAAAATTATTGAAATACAAAATCAGAAAGAAAAAAGCGTTTTCTACGTTAATTCCAGACAAAATTTCAACCTCCTCAGGGGCCATTCATACAGAATGGGTTTTGTTTAATGGTACAAGATGCAAGTTCAATTTCTTTTAACTTGAGCGCCACATTTTAAGAACGCTGTATCATGTGCGAGATGCAAATGCAACGGTCAAACACATCTGTCTATCACATGTATACATTGAAAAACAATGGGAAAGAAGTGCAGTGGAAGGCAAAAGCGTGTTCAGTGTGAACGGCCCCTAATTGTAATTCAGATCAAGTTATGGTTGCCTCAATTTATTACCAATAATTTCATTACATACAAAATCAGCGGCCATGGTGACATAAAACCCGCCTTATAAACAACATTCTTAGACTATTTAATATTAAAAGTTGAAAAATGTCATATATTTGATTGGTCTACATTTACAACTTCACTGCAGTAGCTGTGCAATGAAGCATTTTAATCTACTGTTTAATCACTCAGTTATCCTATTGCCATTGTTTTCTTATATGTTTACATGCTAAATAGTATAATATTTAACAATATAAACAAAAATGTATACATGCTATACTTTTTTTATTTATAAAACTATCAGAACTTACAAGCTATGTATGGGTAAATTGGATGGCAGCCACCTGGTCTAATTGAGGCTGGCAGAGAAATTGAGTGATGGATAGTTTTAGCTTGGAGCTCAAGCTGATTAATACCAACAAACCTTTCGGATTGAAAGCCGATTAGTACAGCTACACTGAATGATGCTGCATTGGGCCAAAAGTACAGCCTTATATATGTATATACCAACGGCTTACAACCGAGGCAATGTCATGTTAGTGGCTAAAGACAATTACACGCTTTGCTGCTTGCTGCATGGCCTGTCAGGGAGAGATTCTGATAGAGGAACAAAAAAAGCAAGAAAAAAATCACATTCTTGCAGACAGAGCGAGGCTATAAATCTCAATTGGATGGGATGTAATCTCTCTCTCAATGTTTACCAGGACAAATGTTTCTCGCTTAAGAACATTGGCTTCTAATTCAAAGAATGCCTCTGTAGAGCTTTCCAAAAACATTTCTTTCGAGGAAAAAAGTTGGCTGTAAATATACTTACATATTACTCAAGTAATGAAAAGTAGTGAAAAAGTTCAATCTAATTAAAAATGTACAATTTTAGCTTTTAAGAGTATCATAGTGTTAGCTTAGCTACATGCTAATGTCAAAACAGCTGAAGAACAGCAGAGAAATCTTTTATTTAGTGGCATGGCTTGGTTTTCTGGGCCACCTGACTTAAAGGATTAGTCCACTTTTAAATAAACTTTTCCTGATAATTTACTCACCCCCATGTCATACAAGATGTTCATGTCTTTCTTTCTTCAGTCGAAAAGAAATGAAGGTTTTTGATGAAAACATTCCAGGATTATTCTCCTTATAGTGGACTTCAATGGCCTCCAAACGGTTGAAGGTCAAAATTACAGTTTCAGTGCAGCTTCAAAGGGCTTTAAATGATACCAGATGAGGAATAAGGGACTTATCTAGAGAAACGAATAAAAAAAAAAAAAATACAACTGTATATGCTTTATAAACACAAAATATCACCTTGAACGTACTTCCGCGTTCCGCATTCTTCAAAAAGCTTACGCTTATGTCCTACGCCTTTCCTATTCTACTTACGGAAACAAACGAAACTGCCGCAGCATTCGTTCCGTAAGTAGAATAGGAAAGGTGTAGGACATAAGCGTTTTGAAGAATGCGGAAAGCGGAAGTACGTTCAAGGCGATCATTTGTGTTTATAAAGCATATACAGTTGTATTTTTTTCGAAAATGACCAATCGTTTCACTAGATAAGACCCTTATTCCTCGTCTGGAATCGTTTAAAGCCCTTTGAAGCTGCACTGAAACTGTCATTTTGACCTTCAACCGTTTGGAGCCCATTGAAGTCCACTATAAGGAGAATAATCCTGGAATGTTTTCATCAAAAACCTTAATTTCTTTTCGACTGAAGAAAGAAAGACATGAACATCTTGGATGACATGGGGGTGAGTAAATTATCAGGAAAAAGTTTATTTAAAAGTGGACTAATCCTTTAAGACAAATTGACTAAAAATATAGCTATAGATATTTTATTAAATACTGAAAAGTAGCGCTAAAGTGTACAATCTCTTTAAAAATTGACTATTTTAACGTATAGATAACACTGTTAGTAGCTTAGAGTTGCAGACTATGCCAAAATGCCTAAGTTGAGAAAAAAGTTGGCTATATATATACAGTGGGTACGGAAAGTATTCAGACCCCCTTAAATTTTTCACTCTTTGTTATATTGCAGCCATTTGCTAAAATCATTTAAGTTCATTTTTTTTCCTCATTAATGTACACACAGCACCCCATATTGACAGAAAAACACAGAATTGTTGACATTTTTGCAGATTTATTAAAAAAGAAAAACTGAAATATCACATGGTCCTAAGTATTCAGACCCTTTGCTCAGTATTTAGTAGAAGCACCCTTTTGATCTAATACAGCCATGAGTCTTTTTGGGAAAGATGCAACAAGTTTTTCACACCTGGATTTGGGGATCCTCTGCCATTCCTCCTTGCAGATCCTCTCCAGTTCTGTCAGGTTGGATGGTAAACGTTGGTGGACAGCCATTTTTAGGTCTCTCCAGAGATGCTCAATTGGGTTTAAGTCAGGGCTCTGGCTGGGCCATTCAAGAACAGTCACGGAGTTGTTGTGAAGCCACTCCTTCGTTATTTTAGCTGTGCGCTTAGGGTCATTGTCTTGTTGGAAGGTAAACCTTCGGCCCAGTCTGAGGTCCTGTCCTGTCCCTGCAGCTGAAAAACACCCCCACAGCATAATGCTGCCACCACCATGCTTCACTGTTGGGACTGTATTGGACAGATGATGAGTAGTGTATGGTTTTCTCCACACATACCGCTTAGAATTAAGGCCAAAAAGTTCTATCTTGGTCTCATCAGACCAGAGAATCTTATTTCTCACCATCTTGGAGTCCTTCAGGTGTTTTTTAGCAAACTCCATGCGGGCTTTCATGTGTCTTGCACTGAGGAGAGGCTTCCGTCGGGCCACTCTGCCATAAAGCCCCGACTGGTGGAGGGCTGCAGTGATGGTTGACTTTCTACAACTTTCTCCCATCTCCCGACTGCATCTCTGGAGCTCAGCCACAGTGATCTTTGGGTTCTTCTTTACCTCTCTCACCAAGGCTCTTCTCCCCCGATAGCTCAGTTTGGCCGGACGGCCAGCTCTAGGAAGGGTTCTGGTCGTCCCAAACGTCTTCCATTTAAGGATTATGGAGGCCACTGTGCTCTTAGGAACCTTAAGTGCAGCAGAAATTTTTTTGTAACCTTGGCCAGATCTGTGCCTTGCCACAATTCTGTCTCTGAGCTCTTCAGGCAGTTCCTTTGACCTCATGATTCTCATTTGCTCTGACATGCACTGTGAGCTGTAAGGTCTTATATTGACAGGTGTGTGGCTTTCCTAATCAAGTCCAATCAGTATAATCAAACACAGCTGGACTCAAATGAAGGTGTAGAACCATTTCAAGCATGATCAGAAGAAATGGACAGCACCTGAGTTAAATATATGAGTGTCACAGCAAAGGGTCTGAACACTTAGGACCATGTGATATTTCAGTTTTTCTTTTTTAATAAATCTGCAAAAATGTTAACAATTTTGTGTTTTTCTGTCAATATGGGGTGCTATGTGTACATTAATGAGGAAAAAAAATTAACTTAAATGATTTTAGCAAATGGCTGCAATATAATAAGTCGAAAATTTAAGGGGGTCTGAATACTTTCCGTACCCACTGTATATATATTCCAATCAATGCTGAAAAGCAGCATTGAAAAAGGTTAATCCAACTAAAAAAAGTACTATTTTAAAAAACAATTGTATAGAGTATCACATTGTTAGCTTAGCTACATGCTAATGTCAAACAGTTTAAAATAAATTGTAAGGCAAATCTTGTCTGCAGTGGCGTGGATAGATTTTCTAGTCCCTCTTACTAAGGACATGTTGTCTAAAAGTAAAGTGACAAAAAAGTTCAATCTGGTTAAAAATAGATTATTTACCCAATACTCGATGGTACTGTTAACTTATGGATTTGCTAATGTCAAACTCATCTCTTTCCAAATGACGAAGTCCAGAAAAAATTTAATTTCATTCAATACTAAAAATACTGCGACAAAAAAGTACAATCCAATTAAAAATTTACTGCTTTTACCCAATAATTATATTTTTATGCTTGTTAGAGTGTCACATTGTTAGCTTAGCTACATGCTAATGTCAAACAGTTGAAATCAATTGTGGGACGAATCTCTTCATGTGACTAGCGCTATACTGAAAATTACAGTTAAAATAGATCTTTTATTAAATAATTAACTATCCAATTTAAATTTGACTATTTTACCAAATATTTGTTGGCAACATGTAGTTAGCTTTTCAAATCTCTTCTGTTTAACATTAATGACGGATGCCTATGTAGAGCGTTCCAAATGACAAAATCGAGAACTACCAATATAACCCAAGTTTTACCCAATATTTGTGTTGCTGCTGATGTTCCAAAATCAGTCACTTATGAGGTTCCTTACAATGCAGCTTCATATGCAGACAGCAAGAGAGCTCAATAGATTTTGGAACAGAGTTTTAGATTAGCGTTCAGAGCTCAGCGGCTCTTAAATTTACCTAAATGGCGGCTCATATAAAGGGCAATTCCCATAAAAAGAACCTTTATAATGGTCAGGTTCTCTTTATTAGATCTCAGGTTTCATCTGAGCAACCGTATGAATTTCAGTCAAACAAATGGTGCACAGCCTGTGAATGGAATACTAATGAAGCCAGTGGACTGTTAAATGTAGACTGGTCTGTATGAATGAGCATGGATGAATATCACTGGAGCTGAACTGCTGACGAGGGAAAAATCAGTTGTATGAATGGGGTGAGAGAGATATATAGATCTTACACATGGTTAGTAAGAGCAAGTGGAATGCAGTGGAGTTGAACGAACTGTAGAACACACAATACCATAACACAATAGCTGTTTACTTAAAATTTCTGCTTGTATTGAATATGAAAGTTGTCAATTTCAGATTCATATTGTACTTTTCTTTTTGTTTAACAAATTATACCATTTTTTAATCCCTTCTGCTGGATTCCAAAGGATTATTTCCCAAAATAAGCACAGAAAATGCCCAAAAAAGTCCATACTCACCGAAGAATCTCTTTGCGGGTGAAGAAGGTGCAGTCCTAAGATGAAAAAGGAAAGATAATCACTTCTCTGAACATGCATAAAGTAAAACTACATTTCATAATACAAATTATGAGAAAAAAAAAAAAAAAAAGATTAGTAACATCTGGCTTAAACCCCAAGCATAATTTCTAACTGAATTTTTTTTTAAGTGTTATTCCCGCTTTGCTAACTTTTTGAAGACTTATGCTGCCTTCACGTGTTATCGGAAATTTGATAATTCCCACTTCTGAAGTCGTCATTGCAAGCTCATCGCATTCAAGTTTCAAAATGGTAGGGCGTTCATGTGCAATTTCTAACCTAGGAAACTTGTATTTGGGTCAATGACGTGACGGGTCGTTTTTTTTGTCTTAATAATAATAAAAAACAAAGATATGACATCCAAAGTATGTAAGGTAGTACAACTAGATCTCTTTTATTGAATCCAAAAGGTTTTATTTATATTTTGCAACATATAAAAGTATTTAAAGATTTTGAAGTGTCAAAAGATCATTGGGTTTAACCGTCCAAAGGCCAATACAGCCATTTCATTTGTGATTAATCTTAAACTGTAATAAATGTATATATTTTTTATTCTGGCATGATTTTATATCATCATATATCAACATAGTGCAAAATGGTATTAAAATTATGTGTAGAAGTCGTTGCTTTGTTATGAGAAAGAATGTCCGGAAAAATGAATTTCATTGATGGCAATCGGAGTAACCAATATAAAGGGACCATTTTGGATCATGTCATGCAGTCAATATCATGTGACAGGATGTGACATCATTCAGACACATGCACAGGATCACATGGTCGTGAAGCAAAGTAACTAACTCTCTTCATATTTTCAGTTGCTCATAAGCATTTTCCGAAACATTTCATGCATTTCATTCGGTACAACCGCTATAAAATATGGAAAATGTTGTAATATTTTTAAAAACTTGTACTAGATATAAAATATGTTTGTTTGTCCTTTTGGTAGATATCGGCATTTTAGCATTGTTTGAAAATATCGTCATTTGGTATAACCAAAAGTGTCATTCGGTAAAACCGAAATTTTGGTTAAACCAAATACTTTTTTGGTGACAAATCTTGTAAACAAAATTACAAAAGCAGCGTTAATTGATTATAAAAACCACATAATCTCACGTAAACACTTAATAAAACTTATATATCTATAAATATATCTCCATTATGTTTTTTTTTACACTTTTAAAAACTTTATTTGTCAATGACCCATTTATGATTACAATTCCAAGAGCATGTGAAGGCAGCATTAGCCACTGAATTAGGCCACACCCTCTCACCAAAACCCCACCCTCCAAAAATATCAGCCAGTAAACAAGAGCACACAAAATGATTCCCAAGAGAGAACTTCTGATTGGCAGAAAGCTTTTTTTAATCTATTTTAGCGACATATTTGACAGGTAGTAGTGCAATATTGAAAAAAATGTAAAAATTTTTGAAAAGTAAAATAATTTTAAAATTTAAAATACCTCCAAATATTGGTTTGGTAAGATTTTTTTCATGTTTTTGAAAGTCTCTTATACTCACCAAGGCTGCATTTATTACAGTGAAAGAGTAACATTGTAAAATTATTTTAAAAAAAATCTATTTTATGTTTTTTTTTTTATTCCTGTGATGCAAAGCTGAATTTTCAGCATCATTACTCCAGTCTTCAGTGTCACATGATCCTTCAGAAATAATTCTAATATGCTGATTTGCTGCTCAAGAAACATTTCATATTATAATCATCAATATTGAAAACATTTGTGCAGCTTAATAATTTATTGGAAACCGTGATACTTTTCCTCAAGATTCTTTGATGAATAGAAAGTTCAAAATAGCAGCATTTATTTGAAATCTATTGTAACATAAATGCTTTTGACCAATTTAATGCGACTTGCTGAATAGAAGTATTAATTTTTCTGATCCTCGTGTACAGCAACTTTGAGTTATCCTGTTTTAAATTAGCTATAAAGACAAAGGGAAAGCACGTGAACCGTGAATCTGACACGTTAAGCAACAGTTTTGCACTCATACTGCATGACTGCATGTGGATCAACACCTGAGCTCCTTGTCGGCCTTATCAACACCTTTTGTATTAGCACACAAAGCCTCTTAGGTTTCACTGTGTATGATAAGTGTTACCCGTCACAAAAACACACATGAAATGAGGCCTGGCAATATGACCGCAGGGAATGGCAACAGCTGTCGACCCACTGTAGCACGATTCGCCTAAAAACCCATTATGAGACTGTTCCCAGGTCTGTGGATACTATCTTACCTCACCGTACTCATTGTAGCCGTGCCGACCTGAGCCGGCAGATTTATTAGCTAATGATTAAGCTCTCCTTTATGATGTTTACCCGAACACCCAGCCAGCTTTATGCTAAAAAAAATAACCATCCTCCAAATCAACGGAGCAGCTTGGAAGACCGTTCCATGATTTATGCACACAAGTCTTTGAGTACTGTTAATTGCTCGTTAATTTGAAATATTGAGGCTTGAATCTGTAAGATGTGAGGTAAGGCCACAGCTGCGAGTTATTAGCAAAGAGGATAGATGACCTGGTGTTAAATTATTACCATCGATGTACCCCACATATCTAACAGAGAAATGGCTTTTTCATAACTTCTTATAATAACGTCACAGAGATGTAAAATAAAGGTACGAGAGCAGCTGGAATTTTCGTTGTCCAAATCCCAAATGGTAATAGTCCTGCATTCTAAAAATATTCATATAAATAAATGTGGGTCATCGAAATTCAGAATTTACCTCATTGTGATCAGTTATGAGATGTCTGGCATTTTATGGTACTTTTAGGGTTGTATTCTTCCATTTTTGGTAGAGCTGGGAAAAAAAACTTTGTCGCCATTGCTGAATCTTCAGCATCACAGCAAAATAAATAAAATTTTTCTTGAGTTGTGAATGTGAATTTGCAATCAAGAAACAAGAAACATCCCTGTACTAGAGTTGTCTTAGCAGGCTGCATGCAAAAAACAAACATACGACGCGACCAGTGTATTCTGATTCACGAAAAAATGACTCTAATGAACCAGTTCTTTTTAGTGAATCAAAAACATACATCTGTGTAACCAGTTTATTCCGATTCACAAACAAACAACTCTTATGAACCAGTTCTTTTTAGTGAATCAAAAACATACATCTGTGTAACCAGTGTATTCTGATTCACAAACAAACGACTCTAATGAACCAGTTCTTTTTAGTGAATCAAAAAAATACATCTGTGTAACCAGTTTATCCCGATTCACAAACAAACGACTCTAATGAACCAGTTCTTTTTAGTGAATCAAAAACATACATCTGTGTAACCAGTTTATTCCGATTCACAAACAAACGACTCTAATGAACCAGTTCTTTTTAGTGAATCAAAAAAATACATCTGTGTAACCAGTGTATACCGATTCACAAACAACTCTAATGAACCAGTTCTTTTTAGTGAATCAAAAACATACATCTGTGTAACCAGTTTATTCCGATTCACAAACAAACGACTCTAATGAACCAGTTCTTTTTAGTGAATCAAAAACATACACCTGTGTAACCAGTTTATTCCGATTCACAAACAAACGACTCTAATGAACCAGTTCTTTTTAGTGAATCAAAAACATACATCTGTGTAACCAGTGTATTCCGATTCACAAATGACTCTAATGAACCAGTTATTTTTACTGAGTCAAAAACATACAACGTGACCAGTGTATTCCGATTCACAAACAAATGACTCTAATGAACCAGTTCTTTTTAGTGAATCAAAAAAATACATCTGTGTAACCAGTTTATTCCGATTTACAAACAAACAACTCTAATGAACCAGTTCTTTTTAGTGAATCAAAAACATGCATCTGCATAACCAGTGTATTCCGATTCACAAACAAATGATGCTTTTAAAGGCTTAGTTCACCTAAAAATTAAATTTCTGTCATTAATTACTCCCCCTTATGTCGTTTCACACCCGTAAGACCTTCGTTCATCTTCAGAACACAAATTAAGATATTTTATATTTGCTATAGAAGCAACGTAATTACCACATTCAAGATCCAGAAAATTAGTAAATACATCGTTAAAATAGTCAATGTGACTACAGTGGTTCAAACTTAATGTCATGAAGCGACGAGAATACTTTTTGTGCGCAAAAACAAAACATTCATGACATTAAGGATGAACCACTGTAGTCACATGGACTATTTTAATGATGTTTTTACTACTTTTCCGGACCTTGAATGTGGTTGCTTCTATGGGGATAAAAAAAACAAAATGTATTTCATCAAAATATCTTAATTTGTGTTCTGAAGATGAACGAAGGTCTTACGGGTGTAGAACGACACGAGGGTGAGTAATAAATGACAGAAATGTCATTTTTGGGTGAACTAATCCTTTAAAGCGTATTCTTTTTAGTGAATCCAAAACATACAACGTGACCAGTGTATTCTGATTCACAAACAAATGACTTTTATGATTAAGTTCTTGTAGTTCTTTTTATTAAAAACAAATCAGCACAGCCAGTTTGATTCCTGAATAAATAAATCTTATGAAAAAGTTATTTTCAGCAAATCAAAAACATAAAGCATGACTCTTGATTCTTGAACAAGTTTATTTTAAATAAATACAAATAACTTTAAAGCATGGCCAGTGTAGCCAAATTCTCAACGTAATGCTTCTTATGATGATTCTTTTAATGAATAAGAAAGCTTGAATCATTTTGAAACAGTCCTGTATGTTTGTATTTAAATGAACCTTATAACTGAAATATTCCCAGATCGAGTCAAATTGAAATTGGATTGGAGTTGAATGATCACCATTTACAAAACATCTCCTTTAGTGATGGTGACTTAATCCTAATATTTGGATGTCTCCTTTAAGACATGGATACGTTTTTCAAGGAAAGCAAAATGTGCATTTAAAAATGATTTTAATAGGATTATCAACCAAATTTTCTGCAATATTCCCCCCCACTAGCCTGATTCACTTTTACAGCACGATGAAGGTCTTGATAAGACTTGGCTGCTCTGAGGAATGAGTCTATCAGCCAAATGGCCAAGCTCCACTGATCCAGGTACGAACAAGTACAACCCAGTGATTAAAGAGCACAAGGAGCGGCGGCCATTGTTGCTAACAGCATTTGATCTCCTTGATTCAGATGCTTACTATTCAAACTCCCTTAATATCTGACTCAGTCAACCAGTTACACCACATATCCATTCCAAAATTATTTGTATATCTATATATAAATCCATTTGATGTTAATCAGGTTTCATCACACTGCAATAATAAAAAAACAGGACTTTAAAGAAACTCCAACAGCTAACTAATCAGAATTTGGTTTCCTAGACATGTATTAATATTTAAGCCTCTCCGAGTCCTTCTCGAAGCAGTAGACGATGATGTTTCGCCAAGGCATGACAGACTACTGTTACCAAAGACAAAGCATCTTCTCTTCTCACATGTTCGCGCACGAGGAGGATAAGCGCTTTGGAACAATATGATCAGATGTCTTCAGATATGCCTCAATGAATGCTCAGACCTTTAGGTATCACAAAAAGAGCAAATAATACATGATATATGATTATAAATGAAAGTGGCTTACTTCTCTGTGTTGACCATTACGGTTTCTTATTGGTTTTAAGAACATCATGAAGATTTACAGAACTAAATCTGACATTTTGACTAGTTTAAAGCAAAATGTGCAACAGCTATATATGTCAAACTCATAATTTCCTTGTAAAATCCTACAATCTGTGCACTGTGAAAGACAATAAAGTGGCTTATATGCCGCAGACGATAAACTAAGAACAAGGTGAAGCCTCATATAAAATCATAAAGACCATCTCTGG
>RJVU01047120.1:2907598-2963956 GCA_003731715.1 Anabarilius grahami | reverse complement strand
TTTTTTTTTTTGTGGCGTTTTTTGTTTTTGTTTTTGTTTTTTTGTGGCGGAAACGGGCTTCCATAGTTTATGCAATGGAAAGATTCAACGAATGTTAAAAGTTCTTCATGAAACCATCGATGCCAATGAAGAACCTTTATTTTTAAGATTTTCCAAGTCCCTTCGCGGCTCAAAACAAATAGTAGTTTAATTTATAAAAACGAAACTAATATTTTTAGTGAAACTAACTTTAAATACAAACTTTACATGACAAAAATTTTAAGTTATGCCTTCCTGCCCCTGTTTCCATGACAATATCCTAGTTACTATTGTAAGCACACAAAAACACTGAAAGGGCAACTTCCGGCTGGTCTGAACTTTAAATAAATAATGTATCCTGGCGTTAATTAAACCAAGAGAGCGTTTGAAATGAAGACAAACAGCGGAGCAGTAAAAAAAGCAGGGGGGCAAATAATCCCCTCATTAAAATCATCGCTATATAGGGCAGACATTACAGGCTAGCCGCAGAGCTAACAGTCACACCTGCTCAGATCCGCCCGTGCGTACTGCATACTGTAAATGCCCACCAGCATTTATTACCAAAACATTCATCCCATGCTGTAATCTGCGAATGACTGCATAAATCTCAGCGACAATGGACTGCAAGAGGGAAAAGGACAACGGTGAGTTACTTGATGAAGCGTTGTTTTAAACGTTAGCGCGAGCTAGCAGCTGTAGCTGTCCACACACAGTGGTGCTGATTCACAAATATACTTCTGGGACTACAATAACATGTATGTTTATTAAATATATTTTGCAGGATATTTGCCAGCCTGATAAATGCAGCCTTGCATTATAATTTCAGTAAAACGGCACGGCGTCTCCTTCAGGGCATTACTCTTGTTGCTCCGAATGAATTTGGTTCATTAAACACAAGCTTTGGCTCCGTTGATTAAACCAACTGTTGGTTTGCGACAACTTTCAGTGTATCCACATAATCTCGGCTATTATATATCAGCTGGCAAAACTCTTTCAAGTGGGTGCTGTGTGTGTTGTCATGGTTGACTTAAAATGGATTAGTATAGCTTTGTATTATAGGCTATTCAGTTGATTATTGTTATGATTCTGCACCTTTTTGGAATACCGGATTACAATCCCATAACCATCCCAAGAGTTGTTTTGTTTTAGTGTTATTTAAAGGCTATAGCCTACTATATTGAAGTTTTATTAATGTTTTGAATTAGGTTTATTTATCATAAAACATTACTAATGCTTTAGCTGTTTTTAAGTGCTTTTTTTTAAATATTACTATTTAGGTTTAATTATTTTTATTCCAGTTTTTAGTTCAGTTTCAGTTTAAGATTCAGTTAAAGGATTAGTTCACTTTTAAATAAACTTTTCCTGATAATTTACTCACCCCCATGTCATCCAAGATGTCCATGTCTTTCTTTCATCAGTCTAAAAGAAATGAAGGTTTTTGATGAAAACATTCCAGGATTATTCTCCTTATAGTGGACTTCAATTGCCTCCACACGGTTGAAGGTCAAAATTACAGTTTCAGTGCAGCTTCAAAGGGCTTTAAACGATACCAGACGAGGAATAAGGGTCTTATCTAGAGAAACGATCGGTAAAAAATGTAAATGTATATGCTTTATAAACACAAATGATTTTGAAGAATACGAAAGTGCGGTTTTGGCGGAAGCACGTTCAAGGCGATCATTTGTGTTTATAAACTGTAATTTTGACCTTCAACTGTTTGGAGGCCATTGAAGTCCACTATAAGGAGAATAATCCTGGAATGTTTTCCTCAAAAACCTTTATGTCTTTATGTGTATGATAATAACCCTGTTGCATAAAGCATAGTTTCTGAGAATATAAAAATAAAATCCTATTTGAGCCCGAGGACAAAATGTTTGTTAGCTAAAGCTTATTATTTATAAACAAAGAAAATCATATTTAATAGTATTATTTTAAAAATATTTTTTATTCGAAACTTTTATTTTCTTTTTTTTTTTGCATNTACTTTTTGCATTAGTAAGTGGGTCATTGATGAATAGGGTTTTTAAAAGTGTAAAAAAACATTATGGAGATATAATTAATTTTGAAGGTTTTTTTAAGTGTTCACAATGAGATTATGTGGTTTTTATAATCAATTAACACTGCTTTTGTCATTTTTTACAAGATGGACAAAATTTGTCACCAAAAAAGTCATTCGGTTTAACCAAAATTTCGGTTTTACCGAATGACACTTTTGGTTATACCGAATTAAGATATTTTCAAACAATGCTAACAGGCTGATATCTAGCTAGCTAACAAAAGGACAATCAAACATTTTATATTTAGTACAAGTTTTTAAAATATTAAAATTTTTTTACATAATTTATAGTGGTTGCACTGAATGACCTGATGTTTTGGGACATGTGTATGAGCAAGTGAAAACATGAATTTTTCAAATAGTTAAGAGAGAGTTAGTTACTTCACTTCTTGACCATGTGGTCCTTTACAGGTGTCTGAATGATGTCACATCCTGTCACATGACATTGACCGCATGACTTGATCCAAAATGATCCCTTTATATTGGTTACTCCGAATGACATCAATGAAATTCTTTTTAATTCTTTTAATACCATTTTGCACTATGTTGATATATGATGTTATAAGATCATGCCAGAATAAAAAATATATACATTTATTTCATTTTAAGATATTTTAATCAGATATGAAATGGCTGTATTGGCCTTTGGACGGTTAAACCGAATGACCTTTTGACACTTCAAAATCTTTAAAATACCTTTATATGTAGCAAAATATAATTAACCTTTTGAATTCAATAAAAGAGATCTAGTTGTACTACCTTACATACTTTGGATGTCATATCTTTGTTTTTTATTATTATTATTAAGGCCTTTGGACAAAAAAATGACCCGTCACATCATTGACCCAAGTAATAATTATAATCATCATCTTTATCTATAAACATTTTGGTATATAGATTTTGGTATGTCCTCTACACTTTAAGAAAAAGCAACCAACTAAAATTAAAAATGTACATTATTTGCTGTTACTACATTTTTAAATATATATAAAAAAAAGAAATATAAATAAGAAATTAAAAAAAAAACAAGAAGAAATGACAAATTAAATGTAAGGACACAAAGATGCTGTTATCATATAATGTGAATATTTTCAGGACATTACATTAAACCCAGAGGGAGCTGCAGCTGTAATCCAGTCTTTGAGAGTTAAAGAAAAGCGACACATAAAGGGAGATTAAAACTGTAATCGCCATGAATCTTTTGAATCATGTAGAGCCACATTTATAATCTCCCCACAGAAAATACTTAACAGACCAGATAGAGCTTTAATACTGTTCTGACTTTTTTATAAATCACACATTTTCTCCTCATATTCCAGAAACAGAATGTGCAAAGATCACCACCGTGCTTCTGAAATCCCGCACTGGGGAGTTCGATTTGGAGTCCATCTTGTTTCTTAAACTGAGGAAATTAGGTAAGACTACACTGATGTTGGTGTCTTTGCTGAATACATTCTCACGGTCGCACAAACACAAACACAATCTTGGTTTTTGTTTTTGTTTTGTTTTTTGCAGGAATTTATGATCTTGGATGTATAGGAGAGTGTGTAAACCTGGAGAGGCTGGACCTCTCAGGAAATAACATCACAAATCTGGGGCCTCTTTCACCTCTACGAAGACTTCTCGTTCTTAATTTGTCAGCTAACAGAATCTCAAATTTAGGTAAAGGTTGTTTCAACCTTAAAGGGGGTATATGCAGAATTCAGAAACCCTTGTTATTAGCGACACCGGTGGCCGTTAAGTGAACTGCAGCCAGCAACTCTAGCCCACGTGCACAGTTGTACGCACAGCCTTGCAAAATATACTTCATTTGACTCGTACGTGTACACAGACGTTCGACGCAAGCACAGTTTTGAGCAATCTCTCACCACGAGTTACAATATATTTGTATTCTTTCATGCTAGAGTTGAACAAATGAGGGTACTTTCTAAACTCTTCGCACAATCTGTTCTCTATGTAGGCCTCCATTGTCGCTGTAGCTTGCACGTGTTTCGGTCTGTTCTGTTTATGCAGTTTTTCTTCGACTACCTTGTGAATCGACGCCCCCGGGGCACGGTTGCCACCTTGTGGATAAACTAATTACTGAAAAAAAAAAACAATTAAATGCGCATGAGTGACCTGGGCGTACAAGTACTTCTGATGACGAAATTCGAGTCACGCGCACTGTACGCTGATCCTCGCGTACAGGTAAAAAGTGAAGTTTACTTTGGGCGGAAGACTGAGAGCGATGTTTAGATGAATATGTAAATATATGCTGCTCGCTTTCCTCTCAACAAAATAAACAACAAAAATGACAGCGGTGAGAAAACAGCAGTTAAGAAAACATCTGATCATAGCGATGTGAATATGTTTGCAATTCGCTAGCATCATGTCAACAGATGAGGTCATTAAATACACTGTTATGATGGTTTGATTATATTTGAGACTATATGGATCTGGCTATGTGAGACTATAGTTTGAATTAATCCCTTTTCTTCACATGAGACTTTGACATTACAGATTAGCTCTTTCGGCAAATTCTTACATATAGCCCCTTTAATCTGATTACACTGTATATACAATATATGTTATTATATCTGACTCTTGGAGTTGATCATGTCTCTTCTCAGAACCCCTTTCCAGCTGTGAAAGTTTACAGAGTTTAAATCTTGCTGGTAATGTGATACCGAGGTAAGCCGCCTTTTTTAGCTTCTCATATTTATCTGCTTTCCTATCCACCTTTCTATATGTGACACATATTGTATTGCACCTACAGTGTTGATAATCTTCATGCACTCAAGATTTTAAGAAAGCTGGAGAGCATCAGACTGAAGGACAACACTTATAATTACAGTAATCCAGGTTAGCAGTTTTGGGGCGTTAATTTATTAAATCTTTTTGGCACTCAAAACATTGTACTTCATTCTTATTTATTTTGCTATAGTCTGCAAGAATTCATCATACCGAACTCTTATTCTTGAAATGTACCCAAACTTGAAAGTGTTGGATGGTGAGTTTTTCATTTTATTTTGCTTAACACTGCTTAACAAAAAAAGAATACCTTTTTTTCATAATATGTTGTACTCAGTCTAGCAAGTTATTATATTCCCTTTTAATGTGTCATTTAAGGTGAAAGGGTGGTGGGACGTGGAAGTGACTTATATCAACTATGCAAAGACATTGATGATACTATTAAAGGTATTCACTGGAATGTAAATCCTGTTTTTGAGAAATTTTGAGAAAAAAAAGTCAAAGTACGTTGAGAATAAAATCATTACATTTTGAGAAGTCGTTGTGTTTCGAAAAAAAAAAAAAACTCGTTAAATTTTGAGAAAAAAAATCTAAATAAAAGGTCAACAATAAACACTAAATTTTGAGAATAAAGTCTTTGTCTTTTGAGAAAAAACTCGATCTTAATCTCAAAATGGTTTTATTTTTTTTTTACTTTGCCCTAATCCTCTTCAGTACAAAATCTTGCAGACCCCAAGCTTTTTTTAAATTTTTTAATATGTGACTTTTTAAAAAATATATAATTTTAATTCATTCCCTTTAAAAATAATTATTTTCCTCTGTTTTGTATGAGGCTTTGCCTATATATCTATATGTTCTATAACTTATTTTCTCTTTAATTTGTAGCAGGCATGTATAAAAATGGCCAACTGCCTGAGGTGCCAGAGACCAAACCTTGGGTGGATGATGGTTTTTGGGAGATAAAGAGATCAAACAATGCCATTGTTGATGAAGCCTATAAACAGTTCAGTGGTATGGACTAAACACATCTACATTAATCATAACCATTTTCTAAAACATACTTTAAACAATCAGCAGTCACATTTCTAAAGCGTTGATTTAATATGCTTCCATATTACCATCTCAACAGATGTTCTTCATGAATGCAGGCTGCTGAATAGTCGAGCAGCACATGTGATCTCACAAAACGAACGGACCTTCAGCCTCAAGAACCAACCAAAGCAGTATGCCGTTTGAATCTGGGAATCCTTCAATCGAATTATGTTTCCATAAGAATGCATCAGTTTTCCACAGCTTTTTCTATGTTTTTTTAAAAAATCCATAAGCTTGATGCATCTCCGGTGCCAGAATTCCAAAATCCTCCGTGTTGCCTGCAGTGTGAGGGTTTAGTTTTTGTAACTACACTTGAGTTCTTTCTGATTTTCCACCGTTTAGAGCAGTGGATCTCAACCAGAGGGCCACAACAAACTTCCAATCCCTAAGTATTTAAAATGAGCTTAAACAACTTAAAAAAAAATAGATATGGCTTAGTATTTGGATATTTTTATAACAAATATACACGGATGAGCAAAAACATTATGACCACCTGCCTAATATGCTGTTGGTCCACCTCATGTGCCAAAACAGTGCTGACCCGTCGAGGCATGGGCTCTACAAGACCCCTGAAGGTGTCCTGTGGTATCTGGCACCAAGATGTTAGCAGCAGATCCTTCAAGTCCTGTAGGTTGCGAGGTGGAGCTGCCGTGGATCAAACTTGTTGGTCCAGCACGTCCCAAGATGCTCGATTGGATTAAGATCTGGAGAATTTGGAGGCCAAGACAACACCTTGAACTCTTCATCATGTTCCTCAAACCATTCCTAAACAATATGTGCAGTGTGGCAGGGCGCATTATCCTGCTGAAAGAGGCACTTCCACCAGGGAACACCAGTGTCATGGCTGGTCTGCAACAATGTTTAGGTAGGTGGCACGTGTCAAATTTACGTCCATATGAATGGTTGGACACAGGGTTTCCCAGCAGAACATTGTCCACAGTATCCCTCCACTGGCTTGTCGTCATCCCACAGTGCATCCTGGTGCCATCACTTCCCCAGGTACACATGTACAAGGCCATCCATGTGATGTAAAATAAAATGGGACTCAACTGACTAGACAACCTTCTTCCACTGCTCCAAGGTCCAGTTCCGACACTCTCATTCCCATTGTAGGTGCTTTCAATTGATTTTGTGTGACTTGTGCCACTGTAGACCGATGATATGTTGGCTCGAACCAGACAGGAGAGCCTTCGTTGCCCTCATGCATCGATGAGCCTTGGGTGCCCAACACTCTGTCACCAGTTTGTGGACCACTGTTGGTAAATTCTCACCACTGCTGACTGGGAGAAAACCTCAAGCCTTACCATTTCAGAGATACTCTGACCCATTCGCCTTGCCATAACAATTTGGCCACTGTCAAAGTCACTCCGATCTTTATTCCTGCCCCTTTCTCCTGCATCCAAATCAAATAGGCACTATGTGTGAAGTGACCCATACTCGGAATTTGTGCTCTGCATTTAACCCATCCAAGTGCACACACACAGCAGTGAACACACACACCGTGAACACACACCCGGAGCAGTGGACAGCCATTGCTGCGGCGCCCGGGGAGCAGTTGGGGGTACGGTGCCTTACTCAAGGGTCTCACCTCAGTCGTGGTATTGAGGGTGGGGAGAGCGCTGGACATTCACTCCCCTCACCGACAATCCCTGCCGGACCTGAGATTCGAACCCATGACCTTTGGGTTACAAGTCCAACTCTCTATCCATTAGGCCACGACTGCCCCCATTAGGACACGACTGCCCCATCCAACATGTAGATTACAAGAACTGATTGTTTGCTTACCATCTAATCTACCCAGACCTCAATATGTGGCCTTGTAAGGAGATGATCAATGATATTCGCTTCACCTGTAACTGGTCATAATGTTTTGGCTCATCAGTGTACATCTTTCTAGTTTTGTTAAGCTCTAAAGCTCTATATTTTATTGGACAGAAATTGCGAGTGAGGGAAGTTGTGGACAACAGGGGGTCTTGAAGTCAAAAAGGTTGAGATCCACTGGTTTAGAGAGACCCATACTGTAGTTACCCCTAATCCAATTTGATCACTGTCTCAGGATGTTCAGAATCAAGACAATTCCTCTTTGCACTCCTAAAACAATGCTGTATTTAACATTGTGCGTTAAATTATGCTTAAAAAGCTGCTATTTGTATATTTCGTAATGGTGAAGCACTGGTATTGTTTATTAACCACTTCTGATGCTTTCCCATGTTGCTCTTCTTGTTTACAATTTTTAGAGAATGCTTTTTGCCTTTTTATTCTATGCCTAATGTGGACAATTTTTTTGTAAATTGCTTGTTTCATATTGTATTTTTTCCTTTTTATTTGCTCAAGCTGCTTTTTGTTTTAAACTACATTTAAATCGTATGATATATGATCAGCTTTGCATCTTTGTATTTACATTTTGTTGGATAAAGTACATTCATGCCAAATATCCCTGTGTCTATTAATTCATACAAGTAATGTAAATTCACAGACAAGTAATTGCTTTCACAGACAGGGCTTAGATTTAGCCAGGATTAGGCCTTAGTTCAATTAAAACTTTGAATTAACTTTTATAAATGTGTCTCAGCAAAAGACAAAACATTACATATTTTAAGATATGTCAGTGAAAGTTGCTTTCAGTTAAAACAGCTCAAACACGCATTTTAGTCTGGGACTAGAACTGGGCATCAGAGTATTTAAATGGTTAAAGTGATGTTTTACTCAAAAACAAACATTCTGTCATCATTTACTCACCCAAGTTGTTCCAAACAAAGACTTTCCTTGTTCCATGGCATACAATAGGCAGAATGACCTGAATGGTGCCACAATTTTCATTTTTAAGTGAATTATACCTTTTATACTGCACAAATAAGGTATAAAATATCGTTCTGAACACATTCAAGAAAACGTCTCCATCTTGTGGTCTATACATGCATCGGTCTACAGGCACTACTAAAGGTAAAAGTTACCCACCTCACGAATTATTTGTCTTTCCTAAAGGTTACTCACTAAAAATCCTTTCGTTTTGATCAATAGGGGAGAAAAGTCACGTTGTGCAAAAAAAATAAATAAAAAAAAATAATTATCGGGGGAAATTGTACAATGACATCCAATGCAGTAGGGGGAGTGCAACAAAAGCATGTACGCTCATCATGCCAGACTTCTCAACTTTCCAGCTGCATGCAGATCAGTGGGCTTGTACGTATGGTTGCCAGGTTTATCTAAATCCCCATTTTGCAGTCTGCAATACTGAAAAGGGCAAATTATGCTACTTTTTCTTTTATAATTGTTGGGAACATTTCTTGTGAATTACTACCAAAATGCATAAAATATAGCTTACATCTTCTAAACTCTGAAAATGTGTCAGATTTTGTATCGCTCTTTTTTAAATAAAAAAATTACGAAGTAAAGTAAGTACTTTTGGTCAATTTATATTGATAAAAAAATATATATACATAAACTGGGATTTTCAAACCAGGGGTGCGCAATTGACCCTTCAGGAGTTTGATTGACAAGTGATCTAACCAATAATAACGGCAGATCCGCCATTTTGTCCGACAAAGCAGTCAGGAGTTAGAAGATTAACCTTGGTGGACTTGAACTTGAAAAATGGTGTGTGCTGACGTCTTTCCGAGTCACAACATTCCTTATGATGTTCATTCATGTTTATTTGATAAAGTAGGAGGAGATGATCGGTTCACGAGCCGCTTGAGCTGAGGCGCAACAGCGATCTGTCACGACACATTAAAGAGCCACAAAACGGTTTTTATTGTTTGAATTTCTTAAAAAATTACACAATTTGAAAGCTTTGTTTAATATCATAAGTAACCTGCTCTGTCTTGTCTGTCGACGTGTTGTCAGTGTCCTCTTTGCTCCGCGATGTATTTTTCACTCTGTGTGGCGTGACAGCGCCACGGCTTGTCGGACAAAGCAACAGTAACTAAGGGGGGGCGGGTCTTTGCGAAGGGTCAATTAAGGGAGTGATAGGGGGTCTGTGGAAATGTAGAGAAACACAGTGTAAAAATTTTTTAAATAATAATAAAATAAATAATAAGAATAAACAAACAAACTAAATTAACAAATATTTTGAATTAAAAAAGTAATTAAATAAACAATAATACATGATGAGTAGGAAAAAAAACAATATGTAACACAATAAAATATTATGAAATAAATAAATAGATATATGAAAATATATAGCTACACATTTATGCTCGGGGGCTCTCGCCCCAGGATGATCATATTTTGAGGTCAGTGTCATCTAAAAGATTTCAAACCCTTGCCATAAGGTAAATCATAGCCTTCTAGTGGTCTTGCTAAAATCTGGCAACCCTAGATACTCATAGTAGAGGATGAGACACTGAGTTAGTAGTAGTCGCCAGATCACGACTAGCACAGGATGGCTGGAAACGCGTGGAGGTCAACGGTAAGGACTATATCATACAGCAAACCTCACATTACAGCAGTCTGTGTTCTGTTATGCCTAATATGACTGTGTACTATGAATGCAAGTATATACTTAATTTACGCTGAAAGAAAACGTTGCGTTGCATTTGAGATGCCACAGCGGCCCAGTACTGCATGCCCTTCACACCGGCACTTACATGTTTAACACATTTAACAGCTCTGTTAACTCATAAAGTAGTCTTTTAACACATATAAGGGACGTTAAGAGAATAATACGACGCGTTCTGATCTGGGTGGATGAATCACGCCTGAGTCAAACGCCACAGATGTTCAACACCTCTGCAGCCACACATTATTGTGTTTAATAACCCAAAGAGTAAATAAACTCAGCTAGAGGGACAGTAAGGTCAGGTTGTGATCATTTAAAACGACATTCTTGCCTTTTCAGCTCATAAAACTTCTCGAGAGATGCGGCGTGCGGATAAGTGACGCGAGCGGGACTCCGGAAGTAAGACGCGCATCTCTCAGTTCAGTCAGTTAGCTTTAACTTGTTAGCTTGCAGTGGGTCATTAGGCATTAAAGATGGCAAATTTGACGTGGACATTAAAATAGTCAGGGTGAGATGGTTTAAAAATGAGCTTAGCTGATTTACACCAGCAGGGAGATCCAATAACGCCAACTAACCAATCAGATGGTGGATGAAGGTCACTTTGACATGTTGGCTTCATGAGCTGACTGATGTCACGACTAAACTAACCATAGTTTTATGAGTTTCTCTCATTAACTTAATGTTGATAGTTCTTCTAAAACACAATTATATAATGATGAGGACATGAGAACATGCACAAGAACCGTTTTGTGTCCTTCAGGCATATAATTGTGTCTTCTAATGTAGTTTAGATTCATATTACTAATATTGGAGGGATGACATTAAATAGCTGTGCATATGATGGGAGATCTTAGCTCTGTAAACCATCATATAATGAATCATCATTTCCACAGATGGCTCCAAATGTGTTCAAATTTAAGCCACACTTAAATGTATGTCATTGCAAAATATTTATATATATGTTATACCTTTTCTCAAAATTATCTTAACTTTTCTAACCAAAAAGGTCTGGTAAGATGTTATCTGATGTGGCAAAACTGACTAATGTCTTAATTTTAAATCTCTATATTGTCTTATAATGAACAGTAGTCTATTTATATGATTTATATTGTTATGCAATATATTGTTTTAACAGTATCAATTCTGTTTTATAATTAAAGGGTTCAACTAAAAATGACAATTCTGTCATTAATTACTCATCGTCATGTCTTTCCAAACCCTTAAGACTTTTGCTCATCTTCAAAACCCAAATGAAGACATTTTTAATACAAACTCAGAGATTTCTGTCCCTCCAAATGCAATGACGATCATGCATTTTTGAGTGCGATTCTGAATTAAAATTAATTTAGATATTTTCTGGTGAACGTGTCCAAATACTTTTTTGTTCTTTAGTTTTATGGCATCGCTCTCTCACAGTACACATTGCTTTCTCAAAAAGGGTATTAATGTCCTCATCAGATCTGCTCTCTTTTTTTGAGGGGTTTGTTTTTAAAAAAAATCCTTGTCATTGGTGTTTGACACCAATTGCTTTAAAGTATTAGACAGATTTAAAGGGTTAGTTCACTCAAAAATGAAAATTTCTGTCATTTATTACTCACCCTCTTTTCGTTCCACACCCGTAAGACCTTCGTTCATCTTCGGAACACAAATTAAGATATTTTTGATGAAATCTGAGAGGTATATTATGACTCGTCCATAGACAGCAATTTAACCGACATTTTCAAGGTCCAGAAAGGTACCGAAGACATTGTTAAAATAGTTCATGTGACTACAGTGGTTCAACCTTAATGTTATGAAGCGACGAGAATACTTTTTGTGTGCAAAAACAAAAATAACGACTTTATTCAACAATCTCTTCTCTTCACTGTCATTATCCTTATGCAGTTAATGCAGTAAGCACAGTGAAGGCTTCCGTGTTTATGTCAGAATGCCGGCTCGGTATTGGCCAAAGCTGATCATGTGAGCAGCACAACGCATGCGTGTGATACTGACGCAGGAGCCGGCCAATAATGAGTCGGCATTCTGACATAGAACCTGGAAGCGCTGGATGTAAACAGCATATGAGAATGACACAGAAGAGAAGATATTGTTGAATAAAGTCTTTATTTTTGTTTTGTTTTTGCACACAAAAGTATTCTCATCTCTTCATAACATTAAGGTTGAACCACTGTAGTCACGTCAACTGTTTTAACAATGTCTTTAGTACCTTTCTGGACCTTGAAAGTGTTGGTTAAATTGCTGTGTGTATGGACAAATCCTCGGATTAAATCCGAAATACCTCTCAGATTTCATCAAAAATATCTTAATTTGTGTTCCGAAGATGAACGAAGGTCTTACGGGTGTGGAATGACAAGAGGGTGAGTAATTAATGACAGTTTTCATTTTTGGGTGAACTAACCCTTTAAACTGAATGTTTATATACTTGAAGTGTTGACTATGCAGATTTGTGAAACTACACCCCTCGTTTTACACCAGGGATAAGTAATAACTAACACTTAATCACGTAACTAATTGGCAAAGGTTTGCGTTTGTTTAATCTTTTGGCTTCAGGATGGTCCCTGGTGTAATTCACTTTCTACATGCTTGTCGCCTTAATTGAACAAGCTGCTTTGTGTGTTCAAAAAAACACTTAAAGTTTGCATGCAGAGTTAATGGGATCAGACTAAGTCTGGCTCAGTCCAATTAACTGCTTGTGCTGCCACAGTGAAGATCAGCCATAGTATCAGTCGCAGTAAACGCAGCCCTTTTCAAAAACACATGGGTAGTTTGCTTGCTTTTTAATAGAATGTTTGGGCTTTCTGTATTGTGTAGTATCACCTTGATTGATTTCTTCCAGTGTTATTGATCTGTTTGTATCTTTAAAATCTTTTCTGCAGGTGTCCCGTGTAATAGGAGCCATAAAGACTCAGACCCCACAGCCCAAAACCTTCTCCAGAGGGGTAAGTTGAATTTAACACACTGCTGTACCATAATAACCATGTTTATTTACATGTGCCATGGTAATTCCAAGGTATTAAAGGGATAGTTCATGCAAAAATGTACTCATTTACTCACCCTCAAGATGTTACAAACCTGTACAAATTTCTTTCTTCTGCTGAACACAAAAGAAGATATTTTGAAGAATATGGGTAAACAAACAGTTGATGGGCCCCATTGACATACTGTTTGGTTACAAACATTTTCCAAAATATCTTCTTTTGTGTTCAACAGAACAAAGAAATAAATACAGGTTTAGAACAACTGGAGGGTGACTAAATGATAACAGAATTTTCATTTTTTTGGTGAACTATCCCTTTAATTAAAGTACATTAGATGTAAATAGCATGGCACACAAATATGGTAAGAATGTAGTACCACACCAGCTGATAGGCAAGGTTCTCTCAAAGTTATGAACAAATGTTCTTAAAGTAACATTAATAGAATGTTTGGTCTTTAATAATGTTCTCAAAACATTAGCACAAACACCTTTTCTATACATCGTTAATGGAGTTTTTTCTGAAACGTTTTAGTTGGATGTTCGTCTAACATTTATTAAATGTTTACTACTTATTTCAGAATGTTAGGAAAACATTCAAAAGTAATATTCCAGTAATGCTTAAAGAATGATAATGGAATGTTTCCTTAGCTTTCGAATAACCAAGAAAAAATGTTTTTGAAACATTTTAAAAATAATTATTTTATTTTATTTTTGTCTAGTAGTTTTTTTGGATTGAAACTGTATCGTTGAAAAAAAAAAACATCAGGTTAGGGATGGTAAATGATCGGTTTTACTTGTCCGAAAGGCAAGTACTTTGAAGAGCTTAATGTACTTGGAGTAAGCATGAATCATAAAAGAAGTTTCAAACATTATTTTTGCAGCCTGCAGGAACTATGCAGTTGTGCAAATTGGAGGCATAATTACTTCAGTCAAGGTTGTTCACTTGAAGGCGTTGGCTTTTTGGCACTGGCAACTGTATACAAAACATATGCTGCAAAATAACTCGATATGGATGCCTTTGTTCTGGAGGAATTAGTTAAAACAGTCTGCAATTTTCAAACTTTTGTTTTGAAATCCTCAAATATATGTTGAAGCCTCAGAAAAATAATGCCAGACTGTGATACTTGTGATTAACTTGTTTTTTGTTGTTGTTTTTTTTGTGCTTTGACAGATTCAAACTGTAACGTTAATTCCTGGAGATGGAATCGGTCCAGAGATCTCCTCTGCAGTAATGAAGATATTTGAAGCAGCAAAGGTACGTATCTGTTGTTTTACTCTGGAAATTCAGCTTAGACTGCAAGTTACAACAAGCGTGTTGAGCGACTATTATGTTTTTAACCCCTTTTGTGCACTGCTTTCAGTCTTAGAAGAGTATTCAGCACATTTGTGTAAATATTTGCCCACAACTTGCATAGTGCAGCTGTATTTAAAGTCACGATGAATTCAAAATTGAAAATTCTTCGGTTTTTAATGGAATATTGCAGGATTTATTTTAAATGATTTATCCGGGCACATCATTATTTTTTAAAATTCATGTGCCCTCATAATCTATAATCAAGAAAACCTCCCACTCCATCTTCTCTGATGACATGTTTACTGGCACGAGGGCGGGACAACGTCACTCACATGAGATCGACCAATAGCAAACTACAACCATCCAATCAATTCCCAACTGACAAAATCAATTTTTCCACCATTTTTTCTTGTTCAAGAAGCCGTTTCACTCAGATATACATCACAATAGTGAAGAAAAGACTATCGCAACTTCTGTTTCATGCCGATTTTAAACCTACATTATCACTTTTTTTCCGCAATCAGGCCCCTATTCAGTGGGAAGAGAGAAATGTCACTGCCATCCAAGGTCCCGGAGGCAGATGGATGATCCCTCCTGAGGCAAAAGAGTCTATGGACAAAAACAAAATTGGTTTAAAAGGTAAACTTGTTTACTCTCTCACATCATTTTTATCATTATAGTGTTTACGAAACTCACACAATTTCGATTAAATTTCAGGACCCCTGAAAACGCCGATTGCTGCCGGACACCCGTCCATGAACCTGCTGCTAAGGAAGACCTTCGACCTGTATGCCAATGTGCGTCCTTGTGTGTCCATCGAGGGCTATAAGACGCCTTACACCGATGTGGATCTGGTCACCATCAGAGAAAACACAGAAGGAGAGTACAGTGGGATTGAACATGTGGTATGTATCTGTTTTTCAAACTGTTTAACCAGTAACTCAACCAAACCAGAGCTTGCTGTTCTTATTCTTTTGATTTCTCCTTGGACATTTTACATGGATTTTTATATTAATTGGTCATCAGATTTTGATCTGACCTTTTTAATAAGTCACACCAATAGACATTAGCTGCGTCCGAATTCGCATACTGTACCGACATTTGGTTTGGAACTTGCTTCACGGGCCTTAAAAAAGTATGTTCTATATAGTATCATGTGTGTAGTACTTTTTCCTGCAACTGTATATACATTTATACCCTTTTAGATCTTTAGGCCTAGAGTACAACAATAGGATGACATTTGACCTTTTGTGTCCTCAGCAGCTGATTGGCTCCCTTCACAAATGCCAAAGGTCATGCTATTATCATCTAATGCTATCTTAACCAGTTTTTCACGCAGTGCTAGCAGGAATTCACTGGGCACAGCTCATATTTCAGTGCTGTTTATTCTTTAGGTAGGTGCCACATGGCTGCTGTATATCAGTTGTCTCTGGTCCCAGTCCATTGTGTGTTAAAGTGTTATGTGAAATGACCCTCAGGTCGTCACATTTCATTCATGCGATCTTCCCTTTGTCTGTCCATGTTGTTCAAACTATGTACACTGTTGTTCAAGAGTTTGGGGTCAGTACAATTTTTGTTTTGAATTAAATTAATACATTTATTCAGTAAGGATGCATTAAATTGATCAAAAGTGACAGTAAATACTTTTATAACTGAACTTTCTGTTCAACAAATAATATAATAATAAAATATTAAAGAGATAGTTCACCCTAAAATGAAAATTGTCGTCATAATGTTTCTTGAGCAGCAAATCATCATATTAGAATGATTTCGGAAGGGTCACGTGACACTGAAGACTGGAGTAATGATGCTGAAAATTCAACTTTACCATCACAAGAATAAATTACATTTTAAAATATATTCAAATAGAAAACAGTTATTTTAAATTAAAATATTTCACAATATTACCCTTTTTTTACTGTATTTTTAATTAAATAAATGCAGCCTTGGTAAGCAAAAGAGACTTCTTTCAAAAAAAGTACCAAGCCCAAACATTTGAACAGTAGTGTAAATGTAAAAATCACTTTACTTTTCTCAAATTTTCTCAAAAACCCCAAACTTTTTAAAACCTTGAGTTGTCTTATAGATCAAGTCCACCGTATGAAACTTAAATCTGAGTTTGTATAGCAGTCATCATATCTTGCCCCTTTGTATGAACTAACCCTACTCTTGGTTTTGTCAAGTGGTTTGAACAAAACCTAACCACAATATTACATTTGCTTTATTTTCACTATGAATCAGATTGTGGATGGAGTCGTACAGAGTATTAAACTGATCACAGAGGATGCCAGCAGACGCATTGCTGAGTATGCATTTGAGTACGCCAGAAATAACCAAAGGACCAGTGTCACGGCTGTTCACAAAGCCAACATCATGTGAGTTTCTCCTTGCAAAGAAAACTGTCACAAATTGCATAGTAACTTTGTAGCTATGATGAATTTCATATAACATGAGTTTTTACTGGTAACAAATGTGTTATTGGATCTAAAATGGTTGTAATATATAAACATGCTGAATTCTGTGATGTCTTCTAGGCGAATGTCTGATGGTCTGTTTCTGCGGAAGTGCAGAGAGGTTGCTGAGAATTTCAAGGACGTGAAATTCACAGAAATGTATCTGGATACAGTCTGTCTCAATGTATGTATACATTCATTAGGCCTTTTCTACACTTCTTACGTCTGTGAAATGTTTTGATGTGCTCTTGACATTTTGTTTATAATAATTTGGGTCGTTGACGAATAAAGTTTTTAAAAGTGTAAAAATATAATGGAGATATAAATAATTTTGATGTTTTATTGAGTGTTAACAATGAGATTGTGTTTCTTATAATCAATTAACACTGCTTTTGTCATTTTTTTTTTTTCAAGATGGACAACATTTTTCACCCAAAAAATTCGGTTTTAACCAAAATTTCGGTTTTACCAAATGACACTTTTGGTTATACCGAATGACGATATTTAAAAAAAAAAAAGCTAGCAAAAGAACAATCAGACATTTTATATTTAGTACAAGTTTTTAAAATATTACAATTTTTTTATAGCGGTTGTACCGAATGACCAGTTTCGGGACATGTGTATGAGCAAGTGAAAATATAATTTTTTCAAAGAGAGTTACTTTGCTTCACGACCATGTGGTCCTTTGCAGGTGCCTGAATGATGTCACATCCTGTCACATGATATTGACTGCATGACTTGATCCAAAATGGTCCCTTTATATTGGTTACTCCGAATTACATCAATGAAATTCATTTTTCTGCACATTCTTTCTTATAACAAAGCAATTTTTGATAAATTTTGATGTTAAATCCACTATTGTTTTATATAGAATTGTTATATAGTCCATACAGTAATGCAAATACATCAGAAGTAACTGTAATTGAATTACAGAAAAATTCAGAGTAATTAATTACTTGGTAATGCATTACCCCAACACTCAGTTTATTTTCATAAAATCATCACCATCTTTGCATTGTGATTATCCACTAGATGGTGCAAGATCCCTCTCACTTTGATGTGCTGGTAATGCCTAATCTATATGGCGACATCTTGAGGTGAGTCTGTATAAAGCATCATATAATAATATTAAATTTCATTTGATCATCTTTGAAGTCTCACCATCCTTTGATTTGTCTTTCAGTGATCTGTGTGCCGGATTGATTGGAGGCCTTGGAGTAACTCCTAGCGGGAACATCGGAGCCAATGGTGTTGCCATATTTGAATCAGTATGTGCTGGATGCTGCAATAGCTTTACAATGGAGTAATCAATTAGTATCATTCCATTTATCATAATTCTTGTTTTTTTGTGTACGTTAGGTACACGGAACTGCCCCTGATATCGCAGGCAAAGATCTGGCAAACCCTACCGCCCTTTTGCTGAGTGCCGTCATGATGCTGCGTCACATGGGACTGCACGGTTACGCTAAAAAGATTGAGACTGCCTGTTATGACACCATACGGGACAAAAAGGTAGGATCAATTATTAGTGATCTCAGGGCATGAATATGAATTTGGCATTCAGCATTAAGACACTTACATCTGTTTATATGTTTCTGTATATTCCAGGTTCTGACCAAAGACCTTGGTGGAAATTCTAAGTGCTCAGAGTTCACAGATGACATCTGCCGAAGAGTGCAGGACATGGAATGAGACTTTTCTAAAGTCTATGTTTGGATATCATGCCTAAAGAACTGACAGTCAAAAAAACATGAAATTAATCTTCGTATCATTCTGATATCTGCGCACAATTCTACTATTCTACTAAGTGTCTGCATTTTTGTTTCTACAGAACCACAAAGCACTGTCTTAAATTCTTGTTTACGGTGACTGTATTTGTGAGCTGTTTTAATCTGTCAAAAAGGAACTACATAATATAAGATAAACCGTATTTATTGACTGGACATTTTCTCTGGTTTAATATTGACAATTTGCCTTTCTGTCACATGACAGGAATAATCTTGTCCAAGTATTAGGGGCTGAAATACATTTTTCTTTTCTGCTTTGCTTTAAAGTGTGTTAAAAAAGTGAAAAGATGCTTCACAATTTTTTGCTTGAGCTTTAACATTAGCTATGAACTTTGCATTATGGTTAACAAGTAATATAATTCAAACAACTGTTGACCTTTGCTTTGTCAATTGTGAAATGAATGTACTATCAAGACATGACTGTGGTTGGAATATATACGTCTATTTTTATGGGCAACCTATGTCTTTATTTTTACAGAGTACTTTTTATACGATAACACTACATAAAGATGAAAGCATTATCATATACATTACATCCACAAACAAAGCACAAGTTTTATTTTTAAGATCTGATCAAATCATACAGGAATATTAAACATCATTTAACATCCAACCAACATTGTAAAACAATTAACAGTATGTTGAGAGATAGTAATTAAAAAAATAGAATTAAATTAGGTTGTTAAATTTAAAAAAAGCATTAAAACCCACATTTCTACAATCTGTCTTGGCAAAAAGCAACAGTATCTTTAATAGAGATACAGCTAGGTCTTCTATTCTCTGTAAAAACTCTCTATTTCACTGTGATACTTCTGCAACACCACTGGGCGACGTAGTTTCATTGTAGGACCTGAAAAGAAATATATATTCTATTATCTTTTGGAATGAACAGTCGGTAGAGTTTCAATACAAGTTAAAGGGTTAGTTCACCCAAAAATGAAAAATTATGTCATTAATTACTCACCCTCTTGTCGTTCCACACCCGTAAGACCTTCGTTCATCTTCGGAACACAAATTAAGATATTTTTGATAAAATCCGATAGCTCAGTGAGGCCTGCATTGTCAGCAAGATAATTAACACTTTCAATGCCCAGAAAGCTACTAAAGACATATTTAAAACAGTTCATGTGACTAATTGTGCGCCAAAAAAACTAAATAACGACTATTCAACAATATCTAGTGAAAGGCGATTTCAAAACACCGCTTCATGAAGCTTTACGAATCTTTTGTTTCGAATCAGTGGTTCGGAGCGCGTATCAAACTGCCGAAGTCACGCCCCTCAGTGTTGAACCATTGAAATTTCGAAACCCTTACCAGGTAACGAAGCCTCGTTTACTGAAATCACGTGACTTTGAAAGTTTGATACGCGCTCCGAACCACTGATTCGAAACAAAAGATTCGTAAAGCTTCGAAGCTTCGTGAAGCAGTGTTTTGAAATCGCCCATCACTAGATACTGTTGAATAAAGTTATTTTGTTTTTTGGCGCACAAAAAGTATTCTCGTTGCTTCATAACATTAAGGTTGAACCACTGTCACATTAACTTGTTTTAAATACGTCTTTAGTATCATTGAAAGTGTAAATTAACTTGCTGTCAATGCAGGCCTCACTGAGCCATCGGATTTTATCAAAAATATCTTATATTGTGTTCTGAAGATGAACGAAGGTCTTACGGGTGTTGGAACGGCATGAGGGTGAGTAATTAATTACATAATTTTCATTTTTGGGTGAACTAACCCTTTAAATACAACCACCAGTTTATAAAAACAAGCAATGGACATCTATTGAGAAGTGTTTCAGCACTCACCTAGTTCTCCTCCTACAATTGAGAAATCTTTCAATAATATGGTCCATTTTTGTATGCGTTGTGCATTTGAGGTTGCTTTTGAATTGACCCGTGCAATACCCTCTTCAATGGACTGGTACACTAGCTTGTCTTTTCCTCCAATGATGTCTGACACTTTTGTCGCTTGGCTACCAAGTCGCTGACAGTATTCCACAGCCTCCAAGCTAAGAATGTCTGTTGGCTCTGTGGTCTCTGTATTGACCGTGCACTATCCAAGGAAAGGAAGAACAGAGTAACCTAAATGGTTTTAGAGTTGTTGAAGCCAGAACTTTTCTCAAAACAATAGTTTACCTTTAGTGTTAGCAGCATGGACAGAAATTTCCTTTTGTCTCCAATTAGAATGGCATTGCTGATGATTGGCAACTCCTGTTTCACGGCATCTTCTATGAGAAGTGGGGGAACGTTCTCTCCTCCGGCAGTGATAATGAGCTCTGAAAGGAAAGAGATTGAATGGAATTGCCCCTGAATCCAATTATATGGTACTATCAAAGCTAGTAAAATGTGTAGGATAAAAATAGCATCCTTTACCTTTTATTCTTCCGGTAATGTAAAGAAAGCCATCTTCATCTACCTTTCCCAAGTCTCCAGAGTGGAGCCATCCATCTTGATCCAAAGATTCCTTTGTTTTATCCTCAAGGTTGAGGAAGCCCATGAAGACATTCCGGCCCCAAAAACACACTTCTCCAATTCCATCAGCATCTATGTTTACTAGTTTGTATCGGCAGCCTGGAACCACCTTACCACAGCTAGAAGAGTTCAAGGAATTGTTACACAGTGAACTTGATTATTGACTTCAAGTTGAAAGTATTCAACTTATAAATTGAGGAAAGACAGCTTGCCTTTGAAAGCGGTACACTTTTGGGCCTGACATAAAGTGGGGTCCTGAGCTTTCACTCATCCCGTAGGCTTCGTACAGTCGAATGTTGAGACCGAGGAAGAATTGAAGGGTTTCGCTTCCAATGGGAGCAGCTCCTGAAAAGAACTTCATACAACTGGAGAAGCCCAGCTCGGCACGAAGCTTTTGCAAGACCAAACTGTCCGCAAGAGTGAAGAGGAATGACTTCTCCTCATCCCTGATTTGAAGATAATGATCATAAAATCATAAGGTCCAAATAACATGAATGTAACAAACGGAAAATGATATTCAGTACTTTTAAGCAATTTATGTACTTGGTAAGCCTTTGATTAGCCTCCAGACTAACAGACATGGCCCATGTCACCAGTTTCCTTTTCATGTATCCACACTGTGAAATGCCTTCTTTGATCTTTTCCATAATTTTCTCCCAAACACGAGGAACGCCCATGTGGGCCGTGGGGGCAACCTCTCGAAGGGTGTCTACCAAACTCCCCTAAAAGGGAAAATAAAACTTCAAGTGAGCAATAGAGTAGATTTAAATCCTTTACAATATTTGACAGTGTGGCAGTAGTCCAGTCATTCAAGTCCAGACCAGGACCTGAGGTGGTCGAATTCTAGGTCAAGACAGAGACCTGAAGAGGGTTTAGTCCAAGCGAAGGCAGAGTCCATCATGAAAATATGGTCTTGGACTTCACTCGGACTCAACCCTCTTCAGGTCTCTGTCTTGGCCTAGAATTCGACCACCTCAGGTCTTGGCCTGGACTCGAATGAGCTGGTCTCAATTACAACACTGATATTTGATGACACCACCAGTTACAGGATCTAAAGCAAAAGTTCCACCTTCCAGTAGAGTGTGCAAAATTAGTAGAAAGTTCAGGGCAGGCTTGCTGGATCTAAACTCTGCAGGAAGGTGGCCCTCCAGGAGCAGGATTGTTCTTGAGCATTTACCTTTAGAGCATCTGGTTGAGCAAAGGTAACTTGCTCCCCCCACTGGATCCCTGTCCACAGATCATAGATCTGGGCAGCTATATGGCTGAGAGGAAGGTAGCTGACCAGAGACTCTTGCCTGATATCAGCTGGCTGCATCTCTCCAACCCTGCTTGCATGGTGGGCTGTCCATGTGATCTATAAGAGTCCAGAATTCAAATTTCAATAATCTACAACACAACATTGCCACTATATTGTGAATGTAATTTTTTTCATAGCCGTTTACATTGTCATGGCTTAGCATGACTCCTTTCGGTGTTCCAGTTGTTCCAGAGGTGTAAATAAGTACACAGCACTGATTGGCTTTCTGGCTACTGATGACTTCATCTAGTTCTTGATCAGAGATTTCCAGTCCTAGTCCCATGAACTCTTCCCACTGTCCAAAGACAAGCAGTCACAGTAAATCTTTGGGTAACTTTGGCCTAAATGGTAACTCATCTCTGTTCATCGAACGCTCACCGAATAGAGATTGGGAATCTTCTCCTTCAAAGATCCAGAATACTGTACTATGGCTTTCAAGTGTGGCAGCTTATCCCTTATCTAACAAGAAAAAACAAGAGTATTAATCAGGTTGTTCATTGATTATGAGAAGGTCCAGGTAGAGAAAATAAAGTACATCAAATGTTACCTGTAAAATCTTATCCAGCTGCTTTTGATTTTCCACAACAATGACATTGGCTCTTGAGTCATTAGCGACATAGAGGCAGGCATCTGGTGAGTTTGTGGTATAGATCCCTGCCATTATACCCCTAGCACAAACAAAAATATAGAGGTGAGTGCAGTGATTCTAACATTGCAGGCAGCGTTTGTGCACAAAGGCACCTAACGAAACTGATTTTAGGCCGACTTCTGAGGCAGCGTAACGGTTTAATGATCTACAACAAAATAGAGAGAGCTTTGGTGAAGGCAAAGGGAATATTTACAATACTAATTTCTCACTAGAAATAATATCAAGTGAAAAACACTGGTCAAAAAACATACAGTAGTTACACACAAACTAACCACCACCTGCAACTTTCAGATGCCATCTTTATTTTTTTAGCTTAAAGGGTTAATTCACCCAAAAATGAAAATTCTGTCATTAATTACTCACCTTCATGTCGTTTCAAAGACGCAAGATTTCCGTTCATCTTCGAAACACAAATGAAGATATTTTAATGAAATCTGAGAGATTTTTGTCCCTCCATTGACAGTCTATGCAACTACCACTCTGACGGTTCAAAAATTGCATAAAGAGATTGTAAAACTAAACCATATGAATTGAGTGGTTTAGTCCAAATTTTCTGAATTGACATGATCACTTTATATGATGAACAGATTTAATTTAGGCTTTTATTCACATATAAACATTGATCAGTAAACAAACAGAAGCTCAATCGTACTTGCTTGATGTGCAAGAACAAACCTCACTGGTTTCTTGTGGAAGCTCAAACATGCTGCGTAACATGAACGAACTTGATTGGTTCTCACACGTCAAGAAAGTATGCTTGAACTTCCATTTACCATAACTAATCTCTTCGAAAAAATTGGACTAAACCACTCAATTCATATGATTAGTTTTACGATCTCTTTATGAACTTTTTGAACTCTCAAAGTGTCAGTTGCTTAAACTGTCAATAGAGGGACAGAAATCTCTCAGATTTCATTTAAAATATCTTCATTTGTGATGAATGAAAGACATAAGGGTGAGTTCACATATCACGTCTTTTGCACGCTCTAATTCGTTATTTCAAATGTAAGTGCGTGGCAGACGTGCTCATAATGGAAGCGACACGGCTGCAACGCGTATGCAGCGGATTTTCCAGGCGCATCGAGATGAAAAATTCTCAACTTTTCAGAATGCCGCGAGCGCACCGCAGGTCATGTGACAAGAACCAACCAATCAGCTTCGGCCTTTCCAAAACAAAACATCAAAAGCTCAGCCAAACAGCTGATCATAGCTGTACGGGTTTTTTTTATTTCTCATCTCCATAAATATATCTAGTAGTTAAGCTAAAGCAAGGGCTAGAAATCAATTTATCCTTTGCTGAAACTTGTGGAGAGCTCAGTTCATGGTTGCATAGCAACAACAGACACCTGTAAATGCTTTAGTCCCAATTAAATCATGTCTCTCTGTTTTTTGTGAATTCGGACTAACAGAAGTAGATAATGTAACCACGCTGCTTACATCATATACGCTGCAACTTTTTGAATGTAAGAAAACAGGAAGAAATGCACTTTCGCTAAGCTACTGCCTAATATATTTATGATTTATGCCGTGCAGCGATTTTCACTTGCACGTATCAGAGGATTATTATAAAGGCAACTTTACTCGCAAACTACAATTCCTCTTCATCAATAAGGTGAGATCTATATCCGCTATAAACCCAAATACAGTGTACTGTATTTATGTTGTTCCACTTATGTTGATAAATGTATTATCAGAGTTGTAATAAAGATGTTTGCCATTGTAATGATGACAGTAGCACACACAAAAGTAGTAACTGTTCCGTGCTCAGGCACGGTTAGCGCTCACACTGCATGCGAACCGCGCTCAAGCCCAACTGAACTGCGCTCTGGCCCACCTCTTCCAAGCGGGCCAGGGCTGGCTAAACGAACCACGCCTGGGCATGGAACAGAGCGATCACACGTCAAGCGTTTCGGGCTTTGGTGGTCAAACGCGCTCGGGCACGGTTCAGAGCGCCTAGTGTGAGTACACCCTAATTCTTCAAATATATGATTTAAGCACTGTGTCTTGTATACTTAATTAACACTGTAGTTTGACTGTGCAGAAACCAGCTGAACCTTGATTATGCAAACATATACATACTTACAGTTTTTTAGCCTGGGCTGGTAAGTGTTTGGCTGAACAATGTGGATTTAGCAACACCAACACTTACAAGTATAAAAATTTAAACATAATGTGAAAAACCTACAGGTATTTCTCACCCTGCAAAGATAGTTCCAACAGCAGCGATAAACCACTCCGCAGAGTTGAATCCCAGGATGGCTACACTGTGGAACCGCTCCAGACCAAGCTAAGAGAATTGTCAAATATCACTGAATTATATCTATTCCGTAAATTCCATGCATACGACTTAAACTTTGTAACATGAATATGTTATGTATAAATTAGTGTTTTAAAAAATGCCAAGATCACCTTTAGAAAGCTTTTGGCGGCCATTCGACTGAGGTGATAATATTCCGAAAAGGTAACTTTTTCCCATTTGTTTCCTCTTTTGGTTGCCAAAGCAGTCAGCTTCTCATATTTCTGAACCGAGTTGGTAAACATCTGATGCACAGTGATGGGCTGTTCTGGACAGAGTTCATCCATTCTCAGCTGAACTGATCCACTGGCTTCTGTAGTCCATAGGGATTGGGCTGGGGCCAATTCCGCACTTGCCAGAACCTCCTCAACACTCTTTTTCTCTGCTGCATTGAATAGGAGATAATCGCAGTTCAATGACTAAAAATCTGATGAACAGGATTGAAAGGTAATAACATAATCCTGATATCCAAACTCTGAATACGATAAACAAAATAAGAGTTACTTTACTTACACAATCCTTCCCCAACATCCTGCTCCAAAAGGTCTGTCATGGGCCCAAGAGGTGAACAGTCTGAGCTGAAAAAAAGAGTGCTGGCCTGTTAGATAGCAGTGGACTCTGGCTCTCCCTGCGGACAGACCCCAGCTCTCGTACCCATGAATCACATGGCTCAACTGCTCAACAGCATTGTAAGCCCCCACAATGCTGGGTTTTGGTTACTAAGTGCTAAAGCCCCAGCAGATTTGTTGGCAGATGGAAGCTCACAAAATGTGAGAAACTTTAGTTCCCATCAGTCATAGAAACTTCTGTTTTCTTCTTCACTTCAGTTCTTGATGTAACAGCCACAAGTGAGAGGGCACATTAGGTTGCTTTAAAATACTGGCATCCCTACAAAATGACCGGCTTGATGCTCTTTGTATTCAAGAGTGCTAGAACTGGCAGCTGAGCTGATTTCATTTCCGCTGCTCATTTTGATTCAGCGTGTGTTTGATGAAAACACAAACACCAAAAGAGATTTTTCCAAGTAGTGTTCTGCCAAACTCTTTTCAAACAAGACATTTCACATCTTATTCCTACCTATGGCAACCGTAGCTGAATATTACATCACACATACTTGCAAGTTGAGTTTGAGAAACTAAAAGTGCCTTATTATTAATACCATTTTGATTATAACACTCTCACTTCCTTTCACTCGGCAATCATTTAAGTTCTTTGCATGTAAAATAAATCAAATGGCAGTGCATAAGAAGAAAACATGACGATTACAGTGAACACAGTTCAAGGTAAACAGTTTTTATTAAAAGCATTTACATACCCGTTTCCAAGCTGTTTCCTGGTTGGATCAGTTTGAGTGCTTGTGCTCATGGTGCCTGCAGGACTGGTATGAACTGCTCAAAGATTGTCCGGTTCTTGGCCTATTGAGGACAGAATGGAGGAATGAATAGCTCCACAAAGCACTGTTTCACAGTTCTCCAAAGAAAGACTTCAAAACTATGAACTCATTTTTATTATGCTCTAAGTATCATAAAGCTTCTGATAAATGTTCACAGTGAATGAAATGAATGTTGGCAAAAATATGTTCTTTGGGAACTGAATGTCTTTGGGTAAAAACACATAGTGCATACTAATGAGTTTGGGGGCTTTTATATGCAAATGTGTTACAGTTCTTTGAATTTGAGTAAAAAAGTTCACTCGGTTGAAGTTAGTTTGTTCTGAGATATATTCATCTTCATCATAATGAATTTACTATTAGTACTGTAGAATTAAATGTTTGAGTATTTATCAGCTTGAGGAAGAAATTATTTTTTATAGTGATATTAACCCTCTGGGGTCTGAGGATTTTTGGGGCCCTGGAGAAGTTTTGACATGCCCTGACATTTGTGCTTTTTTCAGTTGTTCATAAACATATAAATGACACAAGTGTCATTACACTGTATTCACCACAAACTAGGCTACCATAATTTGTGAGGAACATGTATGTACATGTTTGTATTTTTTAAGGAATAACGTTTATGGGTGGTTATTGAAAAAACAAAAAACTTAAGTCACTGAAATAAGGCCAAAAAAAGTATATTAAATCTGTGTTCGTAAGACTTCTGGGTATTGGAGGTTGTAGACTAGAGTTTTTGCTTCAGAATTATGTAAAAATTATGCTGCCTACTCCTTCATATAAAACAATATATTGATTTAGTTTTTGTAAGACACTTTTTGTCAAGAGAAACAGTATGCGTGGAGGCGTGAGTCATCATGAATAATGGCTCATTTACACCTGAGAAGACAAAAGAATTGCATAGTAATGAGCTGAAATGACTTGCATATTAATGAGCTCTTTCAGTCAGGTAGGCTGTGAAAAAAACCCTCTGTAATCATGTCTCAGCTCAATTTAAAATAATGGTATTCTATTATATTCTTTAAAATATAATGTATTTCTGTGATGCAAAGTGTCTGAACAATTATGTTACCTCTATGGCATTTCATATAGGCTTTTAGCTTAAAAGCATGCACATTTGGAGAAATATTGATGATTCTTATATGTTTATGTCAAATTTCTATACAGAGGAGTAATATTTATTCTATATTTATTCTCATCACTATGAGTGCTGGATACTGTGTTTTCAATTCATACTTGCAGCCGGAGGGCGCTCTGTACACTTTTAGTCCACAAATCCATATAAAGAAGAAGAAGAACCAGGAACTAACTGCATGTCTTCTAGAGCTCGCTAACCATGGCTTTAACATCCAGATAAACACTTTTCAAGATAATAAATACACGATTGAAACTATGTCTGCATGTATTGACTGAATTTGCGTCTGAATAGCGCTCGCTTCATGATCACCAACCAGTTTCTTGATCAGTAAAATCTTATTGAACAAAACTGCTTTGCTATTCATTTGCCAATCATGTCAAGCTGACGGCTGTTATTACTGACAACATGACTGCATGAAAAGGCTATTTTCCAGGCAGGAGAAGCCTGCACACGTTGCCAGGATTTCTAATGTTTATTGGAAAGTGTCCCACATCTTCAGGCTGACACACTTCTCATGCATGTTATGTAATTTACATAACATGTAAATTAGTGTTATGTAAAGTTTAAAAACTTTCAAATCACTGAAACCCTGATCCTTCAACCAACGGCTCACTTTCAGGCATAAACTGCACACCAACTTCATAAGCTCTGATATAAAAATAGCCTAAATCAACAGCTGTGCCTACAGTACTACTTATACTGCTGCACTTTTAACAGTTCATACTGATGTAATGACTGAGACAAATCGGACACAATTATTTGTTATATTTGACAAATAATCTTTCAAACTCACTCTGGGGTCTCTGGACCCATCCCCCAAAAGACCAACTTAGGCAAGGGCCGCCAGTAACCATGGATACCAACTTGATAAGATGGTTTATTGCTCTAAACAATGTAGCCATGTGGAAAAGCAGAGCCCATAGGGAAGACGCAAAGCCTGTAAAAACAGACTCTTCTGCCTTAATTTACAGACAAACTGTTCTATAAATAAACATGCATCCCAGGACAATGTGTGTATGATTATAACTGTCTTGTAAAGTGTTTCTTGCATTGTATTTTGTTTTATGCATACGTCATGAGTGAACTACTAGTTAACGTATCCTTGTGTATATCGTGTCTCGTATCAAATTAATGATCATTTTAGGACACACATTTTCATGTATGTCACCTTCTCATAGAATGCAGTGTGTGTTTGTTGTATTAATAGGAGTATAAATGGACACAAACCCACCAGACCCAGTTTAATCAGGCTCAAACACAAAGAGCCATAAAATTCCCCACAGAGGAAATTCCCGCTCTGAAATTCCTTTCTCGTTGGTTAGGTCAACCCTAAGAGGTGTGACTTTTCCCAGGCTTTAAAGAGCCACACACAGCTCCGCCTGCTCTCTTGCTCTTCCGACTGACGCCAGACATCTCCTGGTAGCTGGGTGGCCTGTTGGCCTGCCAGGCCGGCACTCCAGCCATGTGCTTACCTAGAAGAGAGAGAGAGAGAGAGAGAACTCTTTCCCCTCTAACCATGCAAGTTTGTCATCATTACTTCATTCAATGCAGCAGAAATTGATTGCAACTTCAACACCATCGATTCATGGAATCACCAAGAACCTGTTCAGAACAACAGACTGCTGCTACTGCAAAGACATGCAAGTATTGAATATTTTAACTAAACTGGGGTTTACGATAAACAGTAAAATCCTCTTAAGCCTTGTTTACACGTCTGCGGCACGTTACGGCTGCGACGCGGCTACCGGAGCCCTGGAGACCTACACGCAGGTGTGGGGGGAAGTGCAGATGGGTACGGAGGTCTCCAGGACGGGTCTAGGAGCTCGGGCCATCATGACAGGTCAGAGGCCATGGGCGGACATGGCGGTTCCTGAGCCCTACCCACATGTGTCCCACCCACGGGTACATGGGCCCCCCATAAAAAAAATTTCGGGAGTTTTAGGGGGGGCAGGAAGGGCTCGTGGAAAGGAGCGGGTTCGTGGACTGGAGCGGGCTCATGGGTTGGAGCGGAGTTGTAGGTAGTAGTGGGCTCATGGGCTGGAGCGGGCTCGTGAGCTGGAGCGGGTTTGTGGACAACTGGAGCGGGCTCATGGGCAACTGGAGCGGGCTTGTGGAAGGCTGGAGCGGGCTCATGGGCAACTGGAGCTACTGGCTCCGTACAAAAGTCTATGAGCCAGTGATCATCGTCACGCTGGGGAGGCTGAGGGCAGCTTTCGCCACACACTGGAGGCTCTGGCAGCTTGGTGACAAGCTTCACTGGAGGCTTGGGCAGCTCAGCAGTGACCATTTCATGGCGGGCCTTTGCAGCGGCGGCTGTTTTCTTTGGCCGTTTCGGCTTAGGGACAAACAGGACAAAAGGGGCAGACCCACTGGAGGGATACGTGGTGGAAACTGGCTGTGGTTGAACTGACCAGGCCACGTGCTTTTCTGAGGGGACCGGACGAGGAAGACACATTCGCTCTTGAACCTCTTCAATTTCAAACTTGGAATCATTTAAAAAGAGAATCAGATTCATAGACTCGACTAGGGAAAAAAAACAGGCAGGTTCACTATAGCGAATCATGTCCTCGTCCAGGCCCATCAGAAAGCACGCGTTAAGCGGGGCATCTGGCCAGTTCAACAAATAAGACAGCTCAGAAAATTCCTCCATGTACCTCTCCAGCGGGCAACCGTCCTGCCGGAGATCCCGCAGACAATCTGTCGCATGCCTCACTGGGAGGCATGGGAGAGACAGGGACTAAGAAGATTCCCATTTGTAGAAGTCCTTTCGGTTGGGTCCGTTCTTCTGTTACAATCCGTGTTGCTGAAGCAGGGATGAGTCATAAACGGACTTCTACGAAAATAGGATCTTTATTCAACAAGGGAACAGAACAGCGAACACGTTTAACCAATATACAAACAACAAGAACGGACAGGGAGTGCAAGGAGTGAGTCCAACATAAAGGGTGTGCTGATGACGATTGACAGGTGCAGGGAATCCAGGGAGAGTGGGAAAGCTGATAAGGGAAGAGAGTTCAGGTGAGGAACAGAGAGGAACATGGGAAATGGAGTCTGGGACAGGCGTGACTGCAACAATTAGGCGCCAAACCTATTTTTGACGGATGCCGCGTCCAAGCCGCAAAGCTCAAATACAAAATAAAGTCAAAATAATCACCCTGTGAAGACTCCAGCTCATATTTCACATCACTAGGAGGCCAGAAATTGATGACATCTTTTTTTGATGAAATTGAATTTGTCCTTGTCGTCCATAACTGAACTTGTAAGTGTCTTAACTTCATCTGTAGGCTATAGCAAAATAGAGTATGGCATAGCAATAAAAACAATTAAACCGGACAAAACATAACAATTTAGCCATTAAAAACATGAAAAATCAACGAAAAAAACGTCGGAGAGGCAAATCTAGTGGTCTCGCGAATCTAGCCGCTTCGCTTTTTAAATGCTTCTGGTATGAGTTGACACCACATAGAGGATGGAACAAAACCTCGCTGGAGCCGTAATGCGCCACAGACACATGCAGTGTAAACAAGGCTTGAATGAGGTGTTTTGAAATCAGAGACTGGTGGTTCTTTTCCTGGTTAAATTACTGTTTTTCATAGCTTCATTCCCTGTTCCCATTTCATTCTGTCACTTTCCATCTTACCTATGTACGTGTGATTGTGTTTGTATGTGTTTGTTAGATTAGTTGTGTTTGTGATTTAATTATGAAAACTTGTGCACAATACATATTTGGTTCTGACTCCCTGCCTGCAAATAATTGTCACTTAAATGATCTCGATCTTGTTACACGCTCTAAGCGCTGTAAATGCTAATAAAGATGTATTTTTCTGTGGCCATGAAAAATACCCTTTTCTTATAATTAATAATCAATCCTGAGTGTTCACAGGATGAACTGATTAATTGATGATGTTAATGTAGCTACATCAAGTTAATCTGATTAACTGATTTGAATATTCATAATTAATCATAACAAGTTATGAATAATTATTCAAATTTCCCCTTTGAGCTCATTTGCTACGCTGACTTGTGAACATAAAGACAGATTATGAGGAGTGAGAATAAAAATGTGATCTGAAGTCTGTTTCCACAGGCCATTAATTTGCTGTTTTATTAAACTTCAATAGTATTTTATTTCATAAACTCACTTCAAGTTTTGTGGCTCTTTACACCAGCACAAAAAAGATTCAAAAGGAACACCATTAACACTGTGATTATCGTGTACAGGGATCTTACTGCGCACAAATGCAGTGTAACTCTGTCAAAGCCTGATTTTAGGCAGAGATCCGACTCGCTGACTATGACTGAGCAAAATGCAAACTACTGGCAGCAAATGTTTCAACATGTTTGCCAGTTCCTGCTGGAGCACATTATACAAGATTCATTTGAGGAAGAACTTCTGACCAAGAATTTTCTAGTTCTGATACTGAAGAGACACCGGACCAACAAAAGACTCAGCGGACTCTCTTTCCAGACGCTTCAGACATGTTGATGGAGCATATTAACCAACTCTTACTGATTAAATTAACAAACAATGCAACTATTTTATGGTAGTTCTACATATTATCTTTATATTATATAATTGTAAATGTAACCTCTGGACAAGTAATCTTAAATTTATCTATACATTCTATACATCTGATTAGTTGTACATTTACTATTGTGTGCTCTTTTCCAATCTTTATGTCCTTTTTTTGTGTCTGTATGTGGGTTTGGGAAGAAGTAACCTACTTAATGGCCTCATTGTTAACGCTTAACAATTCTGTTTAATAAAACAAATGAAAACTTCTTTAAATCGTGAGTATTTCTTTAAGTTTCTTTAAATGGGTCAGTCGCAAATAATGATAATTTACTACTTTCAAAATGTGGAAGTTTTTAATACTGTTCAATTCATTTTTTTTTGGTAATAAAACGAATGGTTAGAAGTAACTAAATTCAGACATTGTTACAGGTCACCATGCCGTGACAATAAAACCAGCCAGAAATTATGAAAAATGAATTTTATGTTAGTTTAAACATCAAATCTTTCATATGACTCGCCGACTATGACAGCAGAACACAAACCTTTGGCAAATGTTTCAACATGTTTGCCAGTTCCTGCCGGAGCACGTTATATAAGATTCATTTAAGGAAAATGACTTCTGATCGAGAACAACTCGAGACATTTGAGAAGAACCTTGTGAAGACTAACAAATACTATATGATGAATGAACTTTGATTATGAATCTAACATCAAATCTGCTGCAAGAATGTTAGGTCTGACACTGAATATGGATAATAAACTGCTAGACACCACCAGTCAGCGGACTCTCTTCCAGACAATAACATTTTTCAGTTCTATCTAGCAACAAGTTCTGTATTGCCTTTGAGAACTCTGATTGGCTTCTCTGCATGGCGTACCATTTTCTCCAGACACTTGTAATGAGCTGATTGGATGTCGTCACAGTCGTGAGCGTGTTCCTTCCTATAAAACCCAGAGTGCTCTCTTTCAGAGTTACACTTTAAACACAGACCGGCTCAGGTGATTTTCACTTGCAGAATCTGAAAGCCTCATTGATCATCTGGAAAGTCAAATGTTTTTGAAATGTCTAATGAAGCAGCATCAGAGACCATGAACATTAGTATCGTGAATGGAGATTTTATTGCGCAAACTAGTGTTGTTGTCATTTTACCATCTGATCACAGGACCGACAGATCTGCCATAAATGGCTGGAACTTAAGCACGATTTTAAGGCAATTACTTCAGCATGTTTGCCAGCCGCTGCTGGATCACATTATTCAAATGCTCCTCTAAGTCACTGCAGCAAAATCTGTAGCTGAAGCTATAAGTCGAAGACACCTTTATATCAATTTCAATAGCTTTTGCCTTTAGAGATGAAATAAAACCAATCACGGATTCTGCCGGACAACGAAGAGAATGATTTAAAATGTTAATTTGTCGGAAAGTGGCCCTTTGATGGAGTGTATGGAGGACGTAAAAATCTGGATGTCATCAAATTTCTCAATCTAAATGAATAGAAATCTGAAATTATATTCTTTGGCCCACCTAGTGGCATTCCCACACAATTTCTTAATGATAATCATGTCTCATCTCAAGCTAAAACGTCTTGCTTGACAGTGAGCTGAAACTAGACAAACAAGTGAATTCAGCTGTTAGATCCTGTTTTTTCATCTCCATCTTCTTTCCAAAATGAAGCCTTTTCATTCTTTTCATTATTTTGAGATATATATATATATTCTAAAAAGCATTATTATTTCAAATGGGCTTCAAAATCAAATACAAAAGCAAAGTAAAGGACCAATGGAAACTTTAAGATCTTAGTAGAATGAACTAGATCCAGTACAAACATGCCTACAGATTCATTTACACTGTCCTTCTTTTTACAGTCAGTATGAAGGAAAATGGTCTGATGTACTTTCATGTCAAACACATGGCAAGTAAATGATTGTTCTGACTCCCCTGCCACAACTGAACAGAACTCAAACCTTCAGCAACATGTTTTAACACGTCTGTCAGTACCTGCAGGAGCACATAATGTCTACTAATACAAAGTCAAGAAATAAAAGTTTATCAAGGATGCTGTTCAACCATTAAGGGCAGACAAACTTATTTATTTTCAAAACTGACAAAACACACAGAAACAAAAACTTAAAATGTAATTTTAAATTTATTTGCCACAATTAAAAATGTATAAATGTATTTTCATTTTTTACCAAAATATTAGTAACATTTATTTCAAAGGCAGACAACACAAATGTACAAGTCCATAATTATTCCGGTGTCCATAATTAGTCTGTAGCCACATTAGTCCGGAGCTGTAAAATTTCGACATGGAGAAGGAGGATCTGATTTCTGTAGAGAACTGAAGGAAAATCCTGACAGAAGACGAAGGCAGTAGGCGGGACTCTGGACTCGGACCCGCCTGCTACAGTTCAGCACAACACCAGCTTTTGAGCACATGATACAAAGACTGACGAATAGAAAGAAAGACTTCCCTATTCCGGAGACTTTCATACAGACACTTCAGACATGTTGATGTTAATATCTCTTACTGATCTACCATTCTCCAAGCACTAAGCTCTCTTTTCCCAGGGCTGTAAATGGACTTCCTTCGAGGATCAGTAGGATCACACTGACAAACACTGAAATTCATTACAACCAGTCATTGACTCTTGTCCGTAACCACAACTTTATAGTGTCCACAGGTCCTTTACTTGCAGGTTTGTTAGACTTAACAATCATACGAGCCCATACTCATACTCTCTATTAATTTTACTCGGTTGACTGTAGCTGCTAAAGGGGCGGAACAGAGATGACAAAGCCGCACTCTGCAGGAATAAAAACCCAGTTCACAAGCAGTTGTTAGGATGTGAGAAACCTTTCCTCCGATGACTGAACAAGCTGCACTACTGACCATGAGCAACTTTACCATGAACAGGAATGATCAAAACTGTGTTGTGAACATCTCAACACCTGATCACAGGAGAGACGCTGAGCTTTCTGCCACAAATGAGTGGAACATGCGAGCGTTCTTTGGACAGTTGTTTCTGCACGCTTGTAAACAGCTGCTGAATCACATGATACAAATGCTCTTCTAAACTTCACAATAAAGAGATTTCTGAAAGAGAAGAGCTCAAGAACAGCAGAATTACCAGTTACTCATCCATCTATAAAACACTGTTGAGCAGAGACCTACTGACTAGATGGCAGAGAAACTACCCGCCTTCAAATCATTGAAATTTTGACCCTAAAATCACCAGCATTCATTCAAGAGGAGGAGCATAAAATCTGACCCTGCTGCTCATTGTGCCTCGTCACTGCTGTCATTCATCCAGCATAGTGTCTCTCCTACATCGGATCCGGTTTACAGTCAGTGTATCACACGGATTCTTTGAGCTCCAGGAACAGTGACATTGCCGATCCGACACAAGCTGAGATTGACTGAGTTTGTGCTTCAGCTTCTGGACTCACATTCATCACAGATCATCATGATATTTATTCATCTGTTTTCTGACTCTCCAGCACTGATCATGATTAAAAGAGTTTTCAACATGAATCTGTCTAAAGTCTCATGTAAGAATACTTTAATAAAAATAAAATCCAGTGAATTTCTCAAAGTTATTGTCTGTTTAAAGCTTCTTACCTGCTTCTTACTAAATATAATATGATAATGTCTACTATTACAAACTCGAGGAATAAAAGTTTCTCAAGGATGTTGTTCAGNNNNCGATGACTGAACAAGCTGCACTACTGACCATGAGCAACTTTACCATGAACAGGAATGATCAAAACTGTGTTGTGAACATCTCAACACCTGATCACAGGAGAGACGCTGAGCTTTCTGCCACAAATGAGTGGAACATGCGAGCGTTCTTTGGACAGTTGTTTCTGCACGCTTGTAAACAGCTGCTGAATCACATGATACAAATGCTCTTCTAAACTTCACAATAAAGAGATTTCTGAAAGAGAAGAGCTCAAGAACAGCAGAATTACCAGTTACTCATCCATCTATAAAACACTGTTGAACAGAGACCTACTGACTAGATGGCAGAGAAACTACCCGCCTTCAAATCATTGAAATTTTGACCCTAAAATCACCAGCATTCATTCAAGAGGAGGAGCATAAAATCTGACCCTGCTGCTCATTGTGCCTCGTCACTGCTGTCATTCATCCAGCATAGTGTCTCTCCTACATCGGATCCGATTTACAGTCAGTGTATCACACGGATTCTTTGAGCTCCAGGAACAGTGACATTGCCGATCCGACACAAGCTGAGATTGACTGAGTTTGTGCTTCAGCTTCTGGACTCACATTCATCACAGATCATCATGATATTTATTCATCTGTTTTCTGACTCTCCAGCACTGATCATGATTAAAAGAGTTTTCAACATGAATCTGTCTAAAGTCTCATGTAAGAATACTTTAATAAAAATAAAATCCAGTGAATTTCTCAAAGTTATTGTCTGTTTAAAGCTTCTTACCTGCTTCTTACTAAATATAATATGATAATGTCTACTATTACAAACTCGAGGAATAAAAGTTTCTCAAGGATGTTGTTCAGTCAATAAGAGCAGACAAACTTATTCATTTTCAAAACTGATATAAAACACAGAAACAAAAACTTAAGATGTAGTTTGACCCTTATTTCACAAAATTAAAAATGTATGAATGTATTTTCAATATTAAAGTGACATTTATTTCAAAGACAGACAATACAAATGCACAAGCTTTTGAATCGAAATATTTCACAAAAATTGAGTTTGATGGGTTTCAAAATATACCAATATATAGTTCAAAATGAAGACAAAAAGTGCTGGGACTTTCTGTTGAATTACACAGAGCACAGCTTTGTCCATGAAATGCATTGGTTACTCCTCAAGTGTTCTTTGAAACCCGTAATCCTTGGAGAAAGTTCATTCCGAGCACACAAAGAGGAAACTTATTGCTTGAAGAAAGGTCGATCAGTCGGCCTGAATAGTCCTTGATAAATTCCATCAATATTTTTGTCCGGCGAGTCCATAATTATTCCGGTGTCTACATCAGTTCACTATTCATAGTCACTGTCGGAGCTCATGTAGAAATCAGAAGGGTCGAAGTTCGACTTTGGAATTCATGAAGCCGATTTCCAAAAGTCAACATCGAAGAGTTCAGAGGAGCCACAAACTTTCGACATGGAGAAGGAGGATCTGATTTCTGTAGAGAACTGAAGGAAAATCCTGACAGAAGACGAAGGCAGTAGGCGGGACTCTGGACTCTGACCCGCCTGCTACAGTTGAGCACAACACCAGCTTTTGAGCACATGATACAAAGACTGACGAATAGAAAGAAAGACTTCCCTATTCCGGAGACTTTCATACAGACACTTCAGACATGTTGATGTTAATATATTAACCACTTACTGATCTACCATTCTCCAAGCACTACGCTCTCTTTTCCCAGGGCTGTAAATGGACTTCCTTCGAGGATCAGTAGGATCACACTGACAAACACTGAAATTCATTACAACCAGTCATTGACTCTTGTCCGTAACCACAACTTTATAGTGTCCACAGGTCCTTTACTTGCAGGTTTGTTAGACTTAACGCTCATATGAGCCCATACTCATACTCTCTATTAATTTTACTCGGTTGACTGTAGCTGCTAAAGGGGCGGAACAGAGATAACAAAGCCGCACTCTGCAGGAATAAAAACCCAGTTCACAAGCAGTTGTTAGGATGTGAGAAACCTTTCCTCCGATGACTGAACAAGCTGCACTACTGACCATGAGCAACTTTACCATGAACAGGAATGATCAAAACTGTGTTGTGAACATCTCAACACCTGATCACAGGAGAGACGCTGAGCTTTCTGCCACAAATGAGTGGAACATGCGAGCGTTCTTTGGACAGTTGTTTCTGCACGCTTGTAAACAGCTGCTGAATCACATGATACAAATGCTCTTCTAAACTTCACAATAAAGAGATTTCTGAAAGAGAAGAGCTCAAGAACAGTAGAATTACCAGTTACTCATCCATCTATAAAACACTGTTGAGCAGAGACCTACTGACTAGATGGCAGAGAAACTACCCGCCTTCAAATCATTGAAATTTTGACCCTAAAATCACCAGCATTCATTCAAGAGGAGGAGCATAAAATCTGACCCTGCTGCTCATTGTGCCTCGTCACTGCTGTCATTCATCCAGCATAGTGTCTCTCCTACATCGGATCCGGTTTACAGTCAGTGTATCACACGGATTGTTTGAGCTCCAGGAACAGTGACATTGCCGATCCGACACAAGCTGAGATTGACTGAGTTTGTGCTTCAGCTTCTGGACTCACATTCATCACAGATCATCATGATATTTATTCATCTGTTTTCTGACTCTCCAGCACTGATCATGATTAAAAGAGTTTTCAACATGAATCTGTCTAAAGTCTCATGTAAGAATACTTTAATAAAAATAAAATCCAGTGAATTTCTCAAAGTTATTGTCTGTTTAAAGCTTCTTACCTGCTTCTTACTAAATATAATATGATAATGTCTACTATTACAAACTCGAGGAATAAAAGTTTCTCAAGGATGTTGTTCAGCCATTAAGAGCAGAAAAATTATTTTAAAAACTGACGAAACACACAGAAACAAAAACTTAAAATGTAGTTTGACCTTTATTTGCCACAATTAAAAATGTATGAATATATTTTCATTATACCAAAATATTAAAGTAAGTGACATTTATTGCAAAGGAAGACAACACAAATGTACAAGCTTTTGAATTGAAATATTAAAGTAAGTGAGATTTGCTTGAAGAATGGTAGATCAGTCGGCCTGAATAGTCCTTGATAAATTCCATCAACATTTTTGTCCGGCGAGTCCATAAATAGTCCGGAGCTGTAAAATTTCGACATGGAGAAGGAGGATCTGATTTCTGTAGAGAACTGAAGGAAAATCCTGACAGAAGACGAAGGCAGTAGGCGGGACTCTGGACTCTGACCCGCCTGCTACAGTTGAGCACAACACCAGCTTTTGAGCACATGATACAAAGACTGACGAATAGAAAGAAAGACTTCCCTATTCCAGAGACTATCATTCAGACATGTTGATGTTAATATATTAACCTCTTACTGATCTACCATTCTCCAAGCACTAAGGTGCCTTTTCCCAGGGCTGTAAAAAGACTTCCTTCGAGGTAGGATCGCACTGACAAACACTGAAATGCATTAGTTATAAAATATCAAACAAAGTGGCATCTGCAAACAACTGACGCTAGAGCGGTTTTAAAACTTCTGAGATACTTTTTCAGTTTTTAGTTACTGTTCACCGGCTGGTCTCAAGATCATTTTTAGGGGATATACAGTATGGAGTGGATTGATAATTCCTCTCAAGTTTACTTAGCAGAATAACACAGTGTAGTTCTTACTCTACACAATAAACATGGTCCACAAAGTTTAACAGTTTTTAACAACATATTATTGATAAATAAATACAAATATTATTATTTTTTATTATTATGGCTTAAATGGCCATTATGTATATTCCAGGTGAAAAAAAGTAAATTTCTATAATGTACTTAAAGTGCTCTATTTTCGTGCACTAATTTTGTTCTTAATATACTAAAAATTCTTCTTTAGAACTTAAGAACATCTAAGTGTACTCAACTGTGCTATTTTGAGACACCATGAAATATGAACTAAAATGTGCTTTTGATGTACTATTTCTGTATTGAAAAAGTGTATTTAGATACCACTTATAGTACATTTGAACCCATAGTGTACTACGAGGTCCCCAGATAATAGCCTACTAATCCCATGTGAATAAGGCTAAAGTCACCGACTAGCCCCTGTAAATGTTGAAAATACCTTACGTCCCCTTGAGAAACAATTACTGTCTGAACAGGGCTATAGACTACATCTATAGCAAAAAAGCAAGGTAATGATCTGTGGAAACAACCTTAATATCTTTCCGACCTTCGTATCTTAAAATCTCCAATCTACATCTACGGGTACCTTTACACGACAACGATTTAAAAAAAAAAACGCATTCGTTTTTTTCTTTAGAGGACAACGCTATCGAAACAATCCCCGTTCACATGGATCCGTGAAAAAACTTATTTTGATGCCAGGCCAGTAGTTGGGGATGTCACTTTGTAAAGAAAGACTACGTGCCTGCGCACATACGCATTCTTTTACAGAGCACTCGTGCCAAACTCACATGCCTATACAGGTCTTTCTCAAAAAAATTGCATATTGTGATAAAGTTCATTATTTTCCATAATGTAATGATAAAAATTAAACTTTCATATATTTTAGATTCATTGCACACCAACTGAAATATTTCAGGTCTTTTATTGTTTTAATACTGATGATTTTGGCATACAGCTCATGAAAACCCAAAATTCCTATCTCAAAAAATTAGCATATTTCATCCGACCAATAAAAGAAAAGTGTTTTTAATACAAAAAAAGTCAACCTTCAAATAATTATGTTCAGTTATGCACTCAATACTTGGTCGGGAATCCTTTTGCAGAAATGACTGCTTCAATGCGGCGTGGCATGGAGGCAATCAGCCTGTGGCACTGCTGAGGTGTTATGGAGGCCCAGGATGCTTCGATAGCGGCCTTAAGCTCATCCAGAGTGTTGGGTCTTGCGTCTCTCAACTTTCTCTTCACAATATCCCACAGATTCTCTATGGGGTTCAGGTCAGGAGAGTTGGCAGGCCAATTGAGCACAGTAATACCATGGTCAGTAAACCATTTACCAGTGGTTTTGGCACTGTGAGCAGGTGCCAGGTCGTGCTGAAAAACGAAATCTTCATCTCCATAAAGCTTTTCAGCAGATGGAAGCATGAAGTGCTCCAAAATCTCCTGATAGCTAGCTGCATTGACCCTGCCCTTGATAAAACACAGTGGACCAACACCAGCAGCTGACATGGCACCCCAGACCATCACTGACTGTGGGAACTTGACACTGGACTTCAGGCATTTTGGCATTTCCTTCTCCCCAGTCTTCCTCCAGACTCTGGCACCTTGATTTCCGAATGACTTTGGACCACTGAGCAACAGTCCAGTGCTGCTTCTCTGTAGCCCAGGTCAGGCGCTTCTGCCGCTGTTTCTGGTTCAAAAGTGGCTTGACCTGGGGAATGCGGCACCTGTAGCCCATTTCCTGCACACGCCTGTGCACGGTGGCTCTGGATGTTTCTACTCCAGACTCAGTCCACTGCTTCCGCAGGTCCCCCAAGGTCTGGAATCGGTCCTTCTCCACAATCTTCCTCAGGGTCCGGTCACCTCTTCTCGTTGTGCAGCGTTTTTTGCCACACTTTTTCCTTCCCACAGACTTCCCACTGAGGTGCCTTGATACAGCACTCTGGGAACAGCCTATTCGTTCAGAAATTTCTTTCTGTGTCTTACCCTCTCGCTTGAGGGTGTCAATGATGGCCTTCTGGACAGCAGTCAGGTCGGCAGTCTTACCCATGATTGCGGTTTTGAGTAATGAACCAGGCTGGGAGTTTTTAAAAGCCTCAGGAATCTTTTGCAGGTGTTTAGAGTTAATTAGTTGATTCAGATGATTAGGTTAATAGCTCGTTTAGAGAACCTTTTCATGATATGCTAATTTTTTGAGATTTTTTTTGAGGGGTTTTCATGAGCTGTATGCCAAAATCATCAGTATTAAAACAATAAAAGACCTGAAATATTTCAGTTGGTGTGCAATGAATCTAAAATATATGAAAGTTTAATTTTTATCATTACATTATGGAAAATAATTAACTTTATCACAATATGCTAATTTTTTGAGAAGGACCTGTAGACTAAACACATCATACGCATGTGCATGGGGTCACAGTTCTCAAAGATCCCTGATGAACTGAACCTGCAGCTCATTATGCCTCATCAACTCTGTCAGCATTGTGTCTCTCCTACATCGGAGTGATCAGACTGATTTAGTCATGCTGCGTTCACTTGTACTTGGAAGTCAGATATTCCAAGTTCCCAGAAAAACAGAGAACTGACCAGAACAGAGAACTGACCATCAAGTCAGAGTTCTGACTGGGAAACTCGGAGGAACCACAACAACCTGACTTCAAAATCCAAAATGTGTGCTTGACGCATCAACAAAGTTGAAACAGTAGTAAAATATTGTTTATTAGCGCTTCTGTTAGTCTCAATAAACTGAAAACTGTGAAAAATACCATTTGTATTCCGAAAGAGCAAGAACAATAAAAGTTTGCCTAGACACATGCATCTTTCAGTTTCAGTTTGGGTGTGATGTCATTCCCAGCTACGACATCCCTCTTCCAAGGTAAATGGAACTTGAGCTCTTGCCCCTTTAATCACTAATAGTAAAGTGCCCTTTTGGTCATATTGTGGTACAGTGGTCGTACCAACAACCCAGTCCCTCTTTGTGAATGTCTCAGAGATTTACTTTAAACTTCAAAGTTCTTATGTGTTTAGATGGTAACAGAAAATAATATCATGGTAACTATGAACTCTTATAAATTCACAAAAGTTGTATCACCCTAGCATTTTGGTCAACTTGGTCTCTCCTATACACCAGGTTTAAAGAACAGAAAATGTGAACTGATTTGAATTGACACAAGGGGAAAATGTTGAATATGTGTTTCTGGCTTGTGCTTATAAACATACATGTGCATCCGGAAAGTATTCACAGCGCTTCACTTTTTCAACATTTTGTTATGTTACAGCCCTATTCCAAATGGGATTTAACTCATTTTCCTCAAAAATCTACAAACAATACCCCATAATGACAATGTAAAAGTAGTTTGTTCTTTCTGCAAATTTATTAAAAATAAAAAACAAAAAATCACTTGTACATTAGTGATGTTCGGTTATTGAACGAATCGTTCTTTTGAGCCGGTTGAAACCAGTTCATAGGAAGTAACCGGTCGAGCCAGTTCACTAATCGAACTGAATCGAACTTTAGTTCAAGAAGCATAAGCCAAAGTAGCACGTCCGACTCAGAAAGAACCGATTGAGCCGGTTCACCAGATTACAGAGGAGTCTGATGTGTGAGTTAATGATACCATGCAAGCCTGAGGCACGTAATGGAAATATGCTTATTATGACTATTTTATTAAAACCTGCAAAAACCTTTTTGTCGAGAGATGTAAATAAATTACTATGATTTAGGCTTTCCTGTAGCTCAGTGGTTAGAGCATGGCACTAGCAATGCCAAGGTCATGGGTTCGATCCCAGGGATTGCACATACTCGGATACAAATGTATAGAATAATGCAATGTAAGTCGCTTTGGATAAAAGCGTCTGCCAAATGTGTAAATGTAAATGAAAATTTATTATACATGCAGATTATAAGCTGTAAAGTGAAATCAATGAGTTTATTCTTTCTGTATACTTTAGACATTAGAACATATCTGCGTTTGTGCATAAATATGTGTGTTGTAGTTGCGAATCTTATCCAAGATGTAGGCTAATCAATACTAGGCAGTCGTGTCCGACATAAAGGATCCGCGATCCAATGACCACAAACCATTAAGTGAATGAAAGGCAATAATCAGCAACAGGCTATGCGTTCACACAAATAACTTTATATTTGAATGTTTCAATATGCGTTGACACAAATGACTTTATTTAAACGTTTCATTGATATAACATGACATTGAGTTGTTAGAAAAGAAATGCATAGTGACATCATAGCATGATGAACCTATGAATCGGCTTTTTGAACCGGTTCATTGAGCCAAACTCTCCGAAAAGAAACGGTTCGTGGAAATGAATCGGACTTTGCATTACTAATGTACATAAGTATTCACAGCCTTTGCCATGACACTCAAAATTGAGCTCAGGTGAATCCTGTTTCCACTGATCATCCTTGAGACGTTTCTACAACTTGATTGGTGTCCACTTGTGGTAAATTCAGTTGATTGGACATGATTTGGAAAGGCACACACCTGTCTATATAAGGCCCCACAGTTAACAGTGCATGCCATGAAGTCCAAGGAATTGTCTGTAGATCTCCAAGACAGGATTGTATCGAGGCACAGATCTGGGGAAGGGTACAGAAAAAATTCTGCAGGATTGAAGGTCCCAATGAGCACAGTGGCCTCCATCAAAAATGAATGAATGCAGCAATGTACAGAGACATCCATGATGAGAACCTGCTCCAGAGCACTCTGCTCTGGTTCATCTTCATCTCATCAAGGTTCATCTTGCAACAGGACAATGACCTTAAGCACACAGCCAAGATAATAAAGGAGTGGCTACGGGACAACTCTGTGAATGTCCTTGAGTGGCACAGCCAGAGCCCAGACTTGAACCCGATTGAACATCTTTGGAGAGATCTGAAAATGGCTGAGCACCGACGCTCCCCATCCATCCTGATGGAGCTTGAGAGGTCCTGCAAAGAAGAACGGGAGAAACTGCCCAAAAATAGTTGTGCCAAGCTTGTAGCATCATATTTAAAAAGACTTAAGGCTGTAATTGGAGCCAAAGGTGCTTCAACAAAGTATTGAGCAAAGGCTGTGAATACTTATGTACATGTGATTTAATAATTTTTTTTTTTTTTAATAAATTTGAAAAAGATTTCAAACAAACTTCATGTTGTCATTATTGGGTATTGTTTTTAGAAGTTTGAGGAAAATAATGAATATAATCCATTTTGGAATAAGGCTGTAACATAACAAAATATGGAAAAAGTGAAGCTCTGTGAATACTTTCCTGATGCACTGTACAATAACACACAAATATGTGTTTTTATGTTCAAACACAACTTTATGTTGTGATTCTTTTTACAAAAACTCTGAATGCATGCAATAAAATACTAGTACTTTGTTGCTATTGTCTGTGTTTGGCGTCTTTATACTAAATTGATTGTCCAAACCGTTCAATTTTAAATGAAAAAAGATGAAGTATCATAAACATTGAATTAATCATTAGAAAATTCTCAATGCACTTGTCAATAGCTCATACAGATTGCCTCTCTCTGACAAAGACTTGCTGGGTCTTTCACTGATTTTGCAGCAAAATCTAAAATAATTCAATTGATTTGAACACTCATAAAGAACCTATGTTCCACAGGTCACTTGCTTGTTCTTTAGTCTTCAGCAATGACAGGATACAACTATAATATTTTATAAAATATAAATCAAAGTATTTTATAAGCAGTACATTAAAACCATTCTGATGTCTCAAGGTTGGCTCCAGCTCTAAAATGTTAGCAGAGCCATAGCAAGGTTTTTCAAAATGACCACAATGTGGAGTGCAAAGTCCTTGGAAAATTTTGTGCATTTCATGTATAATTATAGGCCACATCGCAAATATAAATTGCTAATACTGCGAGAATCGCCAAACCTACCCCAACCAACACTTTTTTGATTACCTCAATCCTAACTTTATTGTAAATGAGTAAGAAAACATTGGGAGGCATTAGTTCTGTAATAAATTGGGGAAAAGAAGGGATATGACGACCCCTACTGATGACTGATCAGCACAGTATAGATCCCCGAGATTGAGCCCAGCCGAGAGATTTACAAAGTCAAGTTAAAACTAATGCAAACAGCGTTATGTTAAATGCGCTCATTTATAAGCTCAGTTCTTCCTTTCAAAATTTCATGTTAACTTACAAAATGTTAAAACTTAATAAATAATTTGTATTTTGTGTCATGTCTCTTTCTTCTCCCCTGCTGCTTTTTAGAGAACTGCCACATAATGCTTTCTTCCTGTTTGGTAAAGGATATATTGTACATTTGCCACGAAGGATGATAGTAGAAGTACTACATTATCAATTAAACTAGCATGCATTTTATTCATACTTTTTTGTAATAGCCAGCAGTCCTATAGGTCAGTGACCAGAGTGTCCAAGATAAAGTAAATAATTTAAAAAAAATCTAGACTAAGCATGTGCCAAGTTCTTATATACATCTAAAGGTTCAGTGGGGTTCTATATAGAAACATAGGGCTCTAGGCTCCGTTTTAAAGAACGCTTTATGCCAAAAATCTCTATACAAGGAGAATGTCTTAAATTATTGCATAATTCTTACAAGTTTAATGATTTTTCATGTTTAATTTTTTTATGAGCTGCTTAAATCATTCAGTTAAAATTAATAATGGCTAAAAACTAATTCTGTCATGATCATGAGTTGGAGTGCCCTGTTTAGCCACCAGAGGGCACTCCAACAAGGACTCTTTGTCACCTGTCAGACTACATTTCCCATAATTCACCTCCTGGACTCATTATCCCATGTCATTGCACTCAGCTGTTTTGTGTTTGTTCATTAGTGTCTGTCTATTTAGTCTCAGTTGTTTCTGTCCTTGGTTGTGGTTTGTGTATTTGTTACGTGCACTTTTGTTACCGCTGGTTTTCTGTTTGTGGACTGTAATATGGATTTTGACCGTTGCCTGTTCTCTGGATCTCGACTTTGGATTACCCTTAAATAAAGTACGCTGCACTTGGATCCTTAACATCTTGTTTTTGTGTGCCACCGTGACAGAACAAACCACCATTAACAGATCCAGCAGCATGAGCTTCAGGGGTCGTCGGCCAGCCAGTGAGTCCGCTCCAGAGCCCGCTCTCCTGGTCAGCCCTGTCTTGGCCCAGAGGGCTGTGCTCAGTTTTTATGTTTTGGCTGTCCTGCGTGCATTGAGGATGAACTCGAGCTCTATGGACTCTGGACCAGTCTGCCAGCCCGNTCCAAGCCTCCTGCCCTGCCGCCGCTGCCCAGGCCATCTGAACCGTTGAAACCCGCCTGGTCAGTTCCTCTGGCGCCGCCCTGGCAATCAGCCAGGACTATAGATCTGCTGGAGTCCGCCTGGTCAGTTCCTCCGGCGCCGCCCTGGCATTCAGCCGGGACCCCGACCTTCTTGAAGCCCCCATGGTCTGTTCCTCCGGCTCCTCCCTGGCCTTCGGTCAGGGGCTCTGGTCCTGGCCCGCCGTCCCTCCCCCTGGTCCTCCTCTGGTCCACCTCCCTCCAAGTTTTGTTTTTGTTTCATGGAGCGTCTGGTAGCCGCTCCGTAAGGAGGGGGTACTGTCATGATCATGAGTTGGAGTGCCCTGTTTAGCCACCAGAGGGCACTCCAACAAGGACTCTTTGTCACCTGTCAGACTACATTTCCCATAACTCACCTCCTGGACTCATTATCCCATGTCATTGCACTCAGCTGTTTTGTGTTTGTTCATTAGTGTCTGTCTATTTAGTCTCGGTTGTTTCTGTCCTTGGTTGTGGTTTGTTGTGTATTTGTTACGTGCACTTTTGTTACCTCTGGTTTTCTGTTTGTGGACTGTTATATGGATTTTGACCTTTGCCTGTTCTCTGGATCTCGACTTTGGATTACCCTTAAATAAAGTACGCTGCACTTGGATCCTTAACATCTTGTTTTTGTGTGCCACCGTGACCAATTCAAACTAAATACATAAAATTACGGGAACCCCTAAAAGGTTCAATAAAGGAAATGCTTGACAGAATGCTTTGGGTTCTATAAACTGTACCTTTTCTTCTAAGAAATATACTGTTTTGTATTCATATGGTTTTAAAAATATAGACCTTTTATACCATTTTCAACAAAAGTTGAAGTTACTGACTTTGCTGCATATCATGTGGTGTAAGCTTCAAGCACAAAGTATGATTATGATTTTGCAGATCAAAGTTTTGCTTTGTTTGCAATATGTTTTTCTTAAGAAATAAGAAAAGATTATGCCCCAAGTAGAAGCCATATTCATCCTTTTACTAAGGCTTTTCCCCCATTCGTACTATAACATCTCTGGTTACCTTCAAATCACATTTAAAAACTCACTTGTTTACAATAGCATATAATACCTGACATCCATTCACTTTTATTATTTCATTTTGTTTTATTGTAATCCATGTTTGTTATTTAATTTATTTTGAGAGTTGTTTGATTGTAAGGCGACCTTGAGGGTCCTGAAAGGCGCCTAAGAAAATGTATTATTATTATTATTATGACATCAAATGAAAACACCCTGATTTTTTTTTTTTTTTACTTTACTCCAAAAAAATATCAGTTTAATTTTATTTTTAATTAAGAAATTAATAGATCCAGACAAAAAAATGAGCATCATGTCATTGACCTACAAGTTACATTGATGTACTTGATGACACAGCTATGAGGCCATGCTAACCGACCAAAGGTCTACATTTTGCCTAAACCCACTGATTTTTTCCAAGTTATTACAAAAAAATGTCATTGTTTTTTTTAACTAAAGAATCAAATCTACATAAACAACAGTTATGCAAAGTGCATGCTATAGGATTCATAAACATGCATAACCAGTAAAAAGTAAATAGTTACGTAGTTAGTGGTTTGATTCTTTTTAGGTCATAAAATGTGTTTACCTGTAAGTCGTTCACAAAGTGCACGTGCAGGTGTTCACTCAAAGACCTTTTTCTTCCTCAATAGGATTACAGGCTTTACTTGATTGTAGGTAAGCATCCACTTCATACAGCTCTCTGGTTTGTTCCAGTCACCTACACATGATTCAAGGGGTCAGCAAGAACCGCCTCTTGAGTAGCCTAATTCATTCACAAATCGGCATCGCTATTTGTAATCAGGCGGTTTCAGAATTAAATCAATGAGGGTTCTTCTGAAATAAGTGAGGGTGCTGCTAGTAAAGTGCAAATTCAATAGGCTAATCGCAACAGTATTTTTTTTTTTAAATGATGAGAAAAGTCATATATTTTTCTTTTAATCTATTAGTCTGAATTTACGCTTTATGCAGTCAAATCTTAATACATGTAAAATATATTTTGACATTTTTTACCCGTCTAGGCTTATTATTATGTCAATCTTGTAATTTCGAGGGTGAATCCAGCATATAAAATGTCACCTCTGAAAATTTGCAGCGTGTATGTGGCCGTTAGAAGCATGAAAAATAAAACTTTTGAGCATTGAGTAGATCTGACTACCTTAAAGGATTAGTTCACTTTCAAACGAAAATTACCCCAAGCTTTACTCGCCCTCAAGCCATCCTAGGTGTATATGACTTTCTTCTTTCTGATGAACAAAATCGGAGAAATATTAATAAATATCCTGACGCATCCAAGCTTTATGGTAGTGAGCGGGATCAATTGTAGTATGAGTAGCCTATGAGCTGACGAAAGTGTCTCCATCCTCATCCATCCATCATAAACATAGGTAACTCCACTCGGCTCCAGCGAAGCGCTTTTGTGTAAAAAATAAAAAAATAAAAAATATCCATTTAACAAGTTATGAAGTAAAATATCGAGCTTCCACCAGACCGCCTTCCATATTCAACTTATGAAGAAAACTGAACTGGCGTCGCTTCAGTGGGTATGAACGTGACGTCACCGTCAGCTGTTATGACTGCGATTACGCCCACTGAGTGGCAAAAACACTGAGTAGCACACAAAACACCATAGACATTATAATGCAAAACACATCCAAAACGGGAAAAACACATCCAAAACGGGAGAGCTCCTTGTTCCTATGAACGGGTCATAAAACTACAAAAAAAAAGAGTTTTAAATCCATTATTTAATATTAATAATATTTTTATTTATGTAATGTTTTAATTCTAGATGTTTATTATGCTGCATGACTGTGACGTGTTTTAATGCGTGTGCGCGTCGAACATTCGAACCGCATTCAAACAATGGCGGCGCAGAGTTGCCATGGAAACGAAGAAACAACAACTGACAAGCAGCAAAAACAGCAGTCTCTCGCTGTTGTTTTCACATCTTTCAGGTGAGTTAAGTCGCTAAAATCACACGAATAATACACACAACTGTTCTTGACACTTCTCTAACTTGTAATTGACACACTTATGTTGAATATTTACTTAAATGGTTTAGTGTCTTCGAAAAACGTACGAAGAAGAGGGATGCTAACTATCGATTGAGCTCTTGTTTATGATAGTTTAGGGCGTTTAATATATATATATATATTGACCACAGTAGAGTACACTACAGGTTATAGATTTGAGATCAACGAATAATAATAATAAAAATAATAAAAATAAAAATTGGTTTAAACTGTTCTTGATTTAAACAGTTTCCACAACAATATGAATCAGCACAACTGTTTTCAACACTGATAATATTCAGAAATGTTTCTTGAGTAGCAAATCATCATATCAAGTAGTTTGCTAATCTTTCTCCTGTTGCTGTTTCTATCTCAGGATGCCCAGCAAGGTTACTATTACAGCAGCTCCAGTTTGGATCCAGCCTCACTTGTGAAGACTTCAGATAATGAAAACTATAGATGGACATACAAAACTGACAGATATTATCCTTATATTGTAATCATTGGTCCGGTTTCACAGACAGGGCTTAGATTAAGTCAGGATTAGGTCTTAGTTAAATTAGGACATTTAAGTTGCTTTTTCAAACATAAAAAAAATAATACTGTTGTGCATCTTGACACAAAACAATGACACTGACATATTTTAAGATATGCTTTCAGTTAAAGGGTTAGTTCACACCAAAATTAAATTTCTGTCATTAATTACTCACCCTCATGTCATTCAAACCCCGTAAGAACTTTTTTAACCATGTTTTCAACTACCTTTCTGGATGTCAAAAGGTGCAATGATGTTGCTGCCTATGTGTTGATCAGATAGCCTCAGATTTAATCGAAAATATATTAATTTGAGTTCCAAAGATGAATGAAGGTCTTACGGGTTTGGAACGACAAGAGGGTGAGTAATTAATGACAGAAATTTAATTTTTGGGTGAACTAACCCTTTAAGCCTGGTCTGTGACACCGGGCAAGTGTCTTAAAGGGAAGGTTTACATGACAGTTTTGCTGACAAATAAACAGGGATATCTATTTGGAAGCTTGTTTCCGTCACTAACTAAAAGAGTTAATTATAGGGCATAATTTTAATGCATTGTTCCCTTTATCTGCGTCATATTTCGGGTTTTGCGTAGCTCAATTGGCAGAGCATTGCAATATAACAATATGTGATCGTGGGTTTGATCCCAGGGAACAATGTGCTCATAAAGTATATGCACTATAAATCACTAAGGGTAGGTTTAGGGGAACTATAGGGTCGGTTTTTTGTTGTTGTTGTTTTTTTGGAGAACAGTCTGGCTTCAAAGCAATTCTTAGTGTGATTATGAAATCGCAAAGGCTGCGTTTAATTTTTTATGCACAGCTTGTCAATGAACTATGGCTCCAAATGCTAATCCATCTGAAAGCACTGCGAGTTTGAGTCACTTATTATGTACGTTTGAAAAAGCAACACTCGTCAAACATCTTTCCAGACATGAAAAGCATTTATTAACATCTTGTCCAACAAAAGACAACATTTAATAACATGTTTTTACTCCAGACTCACTTCATAACGACAGTTGAGCATCCTTCTATGAGATGATGGTGTCTTACACAGAATAAGGCAGTCGTGTGTTAATTAGTCATGTTTAATCAATCAAAATATTTAAATCTTCTGTTTATTCAGCTACAGCGATATGACACATGTTATCTTCTTCTGCGACAGGGCATATGTTGAGTTTCTGACTTTATATCATGCAATTCTGACTTTATTTCACAAATCTGACTTCATAACTCGCAATTCTGACTTTATAACTCGCAATTCTGACTTTATAGCTCGCAATTCTGACTTTATATCACACAATTCTGACTTTATTTCACAATTCTGACTTTATTTCACAATTCTGACTTTATATCACGCAATTCTGACTTTATAACTCGCAAATATAACTTTATAACAATCGCAGCCTTTGCCAGATCGCGTGCGATTTAATCGCGATAAATCGTGCATCCCTAGGTAATTGCGACTTATATCACGCAATTCTGACTGTATTTCACAATTCTGACTTTATAACTAACAATCCTGACTTTTTCACAAATCTGACTTTATAACTCGCAATTCTGACTTTATAACATGCAATTCTGACTTTATAACTCTCATTTCTGACTTTATATTATGCCATTCTGACTTTATAATACACAAATCTGATTTTAAATCAAGGCATTTTTAATGGAAAATATAATTTAAGATTGACTTTATGTATACGCATCTCTGCCTTTCAGTTTAAATGTTTAGTTTTGAATTTGTTACATTTTATAGGCTACATTTTGTTTTTTGGTAGCTTCTGTGATCCCAGAAGACAGGTTAAAACCGGAAATCAAAAAGGTTAACATCATGCAGCTACAACATCTCGGCTGTAACATCACTTCGACTATAACATCACTTCGGGTACAACGTCTCGGCTAACATCAGTTCGGCTACAACATCTCGGCTAACATAAATTCGGGTACAACATCTCGGCTAACATCAGTTCGGCTACAACATCTCGGCTAACATCAGTTCGGCTACAACATCTCGGCTAACATCAGTTCGGGTACAACATCTCGGCTAACATCAGTTCGGGTACAACATCTCGGCTAACATCAGTTCGGGTACAACATCTCGGCTAACATCAGTTCGGGTACAACATCTCGGCTAACATCAGTTCGGGTACAACATCTCGGCTAACATCAGTTCGGGTACAACATCTCGGCTAACATCAGTTCGGGTACAACATCTCGGCTAACATCAGTTCGGGTACAACATCTCGGCTAACATCAGTTCGGGTACAACATCTCGGCTAACATCAGTTCGGGTACAACATCTCGGCTAACATCAGTTCGGGTACAACATCTCGGCTAACATCAGTTCGGGTACAACATCTCGGCTAACATCAGTTCGGGTACAACATCTCGGCTAACATCAGTTCGGGTACAACATCTCGGCTAACATCAGTTCGGGTACAACATCTCGGCTAACATCAGTTCGGGTACAACATCTCGGCTAACATCAGTTCGGGTACAACATCTCGGCTAACATCAGTTCGGGTACAACATCTCGGCTAACATCAGTTCGGGTACAACATCTCGGCTAACATCAGTTCGGGTACAACATCTCGGCTAACATCAGTTCGGGTACAACATCTCGGCTAACATCAGTTCGGGTACAACATCTCGGCTAACATCAGTTCGGCTACAACATCTCGGCTAACATCAGTTCGGGTACAACATCTCGGCTAACATCAGTTCGGCTACAACATCTCGGTTAACATCAGTTCGGCTACAACATCTCGGCTAACATAAGTTCGGCTACAACATCTCGGCTAACATTAGTTCGGGTACAACATCTCGGCTAACATAAGTTCGGCTACAACATCGGTTACATCACTTGCAACATTTCGGCTTCAACATCTCGGTTAACATCAGTTCGGCTACAATTTCGGGGTAAAATTTCGGTAAAAAAGTCAATAAATATGGCAGCCCAGATTGATTTGTATGTCATTTTATTCTCAAAAAACCTGAAGAAAGCATATACGGCATGGACACAGTTACTTTCAACTTCAATGTTAAAGTGGAAGTAGATATAACGAATGATGGGCGTGGACTTCAGTGGAGGGTACGCGCTGTCTTTAACTCTCCAACTCAGTTCAGCCTGAGCACCATCTTCTACGTGCTTCGGCGTGTTTGGCAGTGGATGCGCATCTGAAGAGCTCCCTGAACACATTTGAAAGACGACAATCTGAGAGCTCTATCATCATCATCATCACCCCATACCAAGTTGGAGATAACTGATTGGAACAAAGATGTGGCGGCAGAGATATTTCCTTCCATTCATCCACAATCCACCCTCAGTGAGTCTGACGATGGGACTATTGACGGTGAAATCTGCAAAGTGGATCGACAGACAATCTGCCACTTTGACCAAGACAAGAAACCCGCTGATTTTATTCTGGACTTTCACAACCTCGTCCGAGTCGTCCCGGGCACTATGATTCTGTAAAACCATTCAGTTGTTAATTCTATGTTTTGTGGCTCTTAACGATAATGTGATTGAATTTTTAGCATGACTTTTACAAAGATCGATGTATAAAGGTTATTCTTTAATAAAAGATCATAAAGTTCTGTATTTGTCAGCGATTTATTTTCATTTTAAAACTTATGTTCGGTAACACTTTACTTAAAGCCTTTATATATAGAATTATAAAAGTATTTATAATGCATTAATTATGCCTTGTATTACACCTTAATTCATTGTGTTCTCATGAATAATTGTAACCAGTTATAATACATTATAATAAATAAGCCTTTGCAGTATAATACAAAACACATGACAAACAACCATTTTCAGATATAACAAGGAATCTGCAAATATCACAATGCATTTTAACTTTTGTTAAAATTATGTATGAAAAGATATGATGAATTATAACGTACATTATGTATACCTTTATTATGCATAAAGGCAAAAAATGTATTGTTAGTGTTACCAAGCGGTAACAAGTGTTATCAAAATTCTTTTTGATGTATCATCATGATATAGCAATGGACAAGATAAAAAATACTCCCTCCTTTGTGTGCCGTCGCTGACTCGCTATTATAGGGAAAACAAGCTGTACCTTGAGGGAAAATGGAAAATGTGTACTTTGAATGCGATGTAAATCGCTTGAATAAATGCGTTTGTTAAATGTAAACATACTGTTTAAAAGAGCATAAAATAACATAGCTTATGGCTCTTACTGACATTAGGCAAATAGGCCTACAATCTGTCTTTGTCTATTAACTTTCTTCATACGCTGAAATATTTCTAAATAGCGCATATGATTCTATTACACGATGATCATCATTTATTAACTGACTGAAAATGTTACCCTTTTAAAGAACGACCTCTGATGAGCGGTTGTCAGAAGAGACCTCAATTCCCATACAATACTGAACATTTTTGGGAGCACTTGCCAACCAACTTCATCGGCTTAGAAGTCAACTCCGTCAGACATTAAACCTAATGAAGTTGATGTCTGACCAAGTTGAAAAATTGAATATTTTGACAAAATTGAGTATAGATCATATATTTTTGATCCCGCAACTAACGACAGAAATTATTAGCCTACACTCGGAAGATGGTGTTGACTGTGACCACAGAGACTTCAACATTGTTTGTTTAAAATATAAAGAAAGATCAATTACAGGACTGTGTGCCCTTCTGGGGGTTTTACAGATTTAAAGTTCAACACATTTCCTGATATTTTTTAGGGATAAAAAAAAAAAAGACAATCTTGACAGGTGATGCAAAGTGAGGACACAACATTGATAGGTATTTTTAACAGAAAAAATAATTTAAGATTGACTTTATGTAGCCAAAGCATCTCTGCCTTTCAGTTTAAATGTGTAGTTTTGAATTTGTTACATTTTATAGGCTTTGTTTTTTTGGCAGCTTTAGATCTGTGATCCCATGCTGAAGACAGGTTAAAACCGGAAATCCAAAAGGTTTACATCATGCAGCTAGCCTACAACATCTCGCCAAACATCACTTCAACTACAACATCTCGCCAAACATCATTCGGATAAAACATTTCATTTAACTTCGGCTACAACATCTCGGCTAACATCAGTTCGGGTACAACATCTCGGCTAACATCAGTTCGGCTACAACATCTCGGCTAACATCAGTTCGGCTACAACATCTCGGCTAACATCGGTTCGGGTACAACATCTCGGCTAACATCAGTTCGGCTACAACATCTCGGCTAACATCGGTTCGGCTACAACATCTCGGCTAACATCGGTTCGGCTACACCATCTCGGCTAACATCAGTTCGGGTACAACATCTAGGCTAACATCGGTTCGGCTACACCATCTCGGCTAACATCAGTTCGGCTACAACATCGGTTACATCACTTCTGTTGCAACATTTCGGCTACACCAGTTCGGCTTCAACATCTCGGTTAACATCAGTTCGGCTACAACATCTCGGCTAACAT
>RJVU01047120.1:2874999-2898867 GCA_003731715.1 Anabarilius grahami | reverse complement strand
CTCTCTGCCTGGGTACGAATCCCGTGAAAGGCGACTGACGGCAAAAAAGAGAGAGATCTAAACGAGCTGTAAAACGGTACGATCGCGGACGCTTTACGTCACGTTTGCTTTTGTTAACGCTATCGGGTAGGTTTAGGCGTAGCGTCGGTGGGACGTTTTAAAACGAAACGGAGCGCGAATGTCAAATCGAGAACCGCGGCGATTCGTCTCAAAAGCAACGTCATAAAAACGTACCGCATTCACCCTATTATCTGCTCCGCAAAAAAAAAAAAAAAAGAACACGCTTTTGGCGCCGCTCAGTGGACATTTCAGAGCGAAACCGCAGCGATATGTACTCATTGGTACGTATTACCCACGGGTACGTTTTCGTCATGAGACCAGGTTGATATTTTTGATCCCGCAACTAACGACAGAATTTATTAGCTACAAGATGTTGACTGTGACCACAGAGACTTCAACATTGATTGTTTAAAATATAAAGATACATTTACAGGACTGTGTGTCCTTCTAGGGGTTTTACAGATTTAAAGTTAACATGACATTGCCTGATTTTGTCAGGATTTTAAAAATGACAATCTTGACAGTTGATGCAAAGTGAGGACACAGCTTTGATAGGCATTTTTAATGGAAAATCTAAAAGATTAATTTCATGTTTAAACATTTCTGCCTTTCAATTTAAATGTTTAGTTTTGAATTTGTTACATTGGCTACATTTTGTTTGTTTGGCAGCTTTACTTTGTGATCACATCTCTTAACCTGAAGACAGGTTAAAACCGGAAATCAAAAAGGAACCTTAAACTATCAGTTCTGTCTAGCAACAAGGTTTGTACAACATATAAGAATTTTGGTTGGAGTGTATTCTTGATGTATCAAGTTTCTTGACAAATATCTACTGGAGTAGATTTTAATGTCTCCTCCTCTACAGTGGAGAAACAGTTCCCTCACATTTACTTCACAGTCCAATTACGACCGTAACTGGACTGCAAAGTGGACTTCACAAAGTAGGCTATTCTGCCATCTTAAGTAAGATTCCAATCCGAAGGGAGCAAATATGTCCTGTTAGAAGGGCACTGCGAACAGGATAGTGAATAGAGGAACATCGATATCACTTCACAGCAAGTGGAAAGGGAAAATTTCCCAACCCAACTGTCTTCTCAGGTTCTATAGACTAGAACATGAAGATTACACATGAACAAAAATAAAAAAGAAAGAAATAATTTTTTCATTAAGATTGTGCAAAGTTTCTTCATTGTAAGAGCAGCAGTGAGTTTTATAAGACATGAGTTTAAATAAAATATATTTTGTGTAGTTGTTTTGCGTTCTATTTACATTATAAATCTGGGTGAAAATAGTGAAATGTGTTTGTGAACTTTTTGAAGCGTCAAAGATCAAGTTGCAAAGGCAGTATATGAACAGAAAGCTCTCAGATTTCATCAAAAAGATCTTCATTTGTGTTCCGAACTTAAAAGTCTTACGGGTTTGTAATGAAATGAGGTTGAGTAATTAATGAGAGTATTTTCATTTTGGGGTGAACTAACCCTTTAATACTGTTACTGCAATCTTGGGTCTGCCTACAGCGGTACTCTGAATTACCTGCTACAGCAGAGCAGAGCAAGCTTTAAGCAACATGTTTCAACAAGTCTGCCAGTTCCTGTTGGGGCAAATAATTCATATAAAAAGGAAGAGAAAGAAAGACTTGGCTCTCAATAGACTTTTGACAGAGCTCAAACGCCAGTGATTTTTTGGAGGATCCTCTCAAATTCCGTGGGTATTTCTCTGACTGTGAATACGAAGTTATACTTTGACAACACTTTTTTTTTGTGCAACTTATTTCAATATCGTGATAATACCGTATACCGTGATAAAAGCTTCAGCAATTAATTGCAACATGAAAATTTGATACCGTCACATGCCTAACCGGACCAATGACGGACTCATGGGACTCTCTTACAGACACGTTGATAGAGTATTTTAACAACCTCTTACGGATCAACCATTTTCCAGGCACTAAGTTGCCTTTCCTTGTCCGCAGGTCTGTCTCTTTCAGAGGGTCACGGGTTTAAAAAAAAAACACTTGAGGACCAATCATGAGAATTCTTGACAGTGGACAAACCTGTGACCTGTGCAATTCAACAGAAAGATTCAACACTTAGACTACAGCCACTGAAAACGAAGTAGGCAAAATGGTCTGTTAAAATTCAATACAATCAAATGGAGTTTTTGGAAAATGATCTGGAACAGTATGCCACCTTCTGAAATGGGACTAGATCATTTTCCAAAAACTCCATTTGATTGTCTCAGCAGCAGGTGATAACTGGAGATGCATACGAAGGTGTAATGCATTTCCTGTTGAAACTAGCTGTTGAGCCAAACAAAGCTACAGAAAAATTAACTGGCACAGAAAACATGTCCTCCACCCTCTGGAAACATGGGACTACATACAACACTACAGTTATACAAATAAATCACAATTCAATATCACCATTTTCATCTTTATTCAAAAATAAATGCAGCGATGCAGGCTGAAAAGCTGTGCCGTCATTTTGCAATGGTTGAACACTCGCGCAAAATGCCTGCCGTGTTGCCTCGGCCAATCAGAGTGACGTTTACTGGTTGGGTTATGATGATGTGCTGCCTCGACCAATCAGAGTGATGTTGACTGGTTTTTGTCTCTGGTTGAAATCCAAAGCCCTTGATAGAGAGTTGTCCTCGCCTGTCCTTTAGCTGCTGTTGGTTCTTTTTAAATTAGAAATAAGGAGGATAGGTCTAATATACAGTGGGTACGGAAAGTATTCAGACCCCCTTAAATTTGTCACTCTTTGTTATATTACAGCCATTTGCTAAAATCATTTAAGTTCATTTTTTCCCTCAATGTACACACAGCACCCCATATTGACAGAAAAACACAGAATTGTTGACATTTTTGCAGATTTATTAAAAAAGAAAAACTGAAATATCACATGGTCCTAAGTATTCAGACCCTTTGCTCAGTATTTAGTAGAAGCACCCTTTTGATCTAATACAGCCATGAGTCTTTTTGGGAAAGATGCAACAAGTTTTTCACACCTGGATTTGGGGATCCTCTGCCATTCCTCCTTGCAGATCCTCTCCAGTTCTGTCAGGTTGGATGGTAAACGTTGGTGGACAGCCATTTTTAGGTCTCTCCAGAGATGCTCAATTGGGTTTAAGTCAGGGCTCTGGCTGGGCCATTCAAGAACAGTCACGGAGTTGTTGTGAAGCCACTCCTTCGTTATTTTAGCTGTGTGCTTAGGGTCATTGTCTTGTTGGAAGGTAAACCTTCGGCCCAGTCTGAGGTCCTGAGCACTCTGGAGAAGGTTTTCGTCCAGGATATCCCTGTACTTGGCCGCATTCATCTTTCCCTCGATTGCAACCAGTCGTCCTGTCCCTGCAGCTGAAAAACACCCCCACAGCATGATGCTGCCACCACCATGCTTCACTGTTGGGACTGTATTGGACAGGTGATGAGCAGTGCCTGGTTTTCTCCACACATACCGCTTAGAATTAAGGCCAAAAAGTTCTATCTTGGTCTCATCAGACCAGAGAATCTTATTTCTCACCATCTTGGAGTCCTTCAGGTGTTTTTTAGCAAACTCCATGCGGGCTTTCATGTGTCTTGCACTGAGGAGAGGCTTCCGTCGGGCCACTCTGCCATAAAGCCCCGACTGGTGGAGGGCTGCAGTGATGGTTGACTTTCTACAACTTTCTCCCATCTCCCGACTGCATCTCTGGAGCTCAGCCACAGTGATCTTTGGGTTCTTCTTTACCTCTCTCACCAAGGCTCTTCTCCCCCGATAGCTCAGTTTGGCCGGACGGCCAGCTCTAGGAAGGGTTCTGGTCGTCCCAAACGTCTTCCATTTAAGGATTATGGAGGCCACTGTGCTCTTAGGAACCTTAAGTGCAGCAGAAATTTTTTTGTAACCTTGGCCAGATCTGTGCCTTGCCACAATTCTGTCTCTGAGCTCTTCAGGCAGTTCCTTTGACCTCATGATTCTCATTTGCTCTGACATGCACTGTGAGCTGTAAGGTCTTATATAGACAGGTGTGTGGCTTTCCTAATCAAGTCCAATCAGTATAATCAAACACAGCTGGACTCAAATGAAGGTGTAGAACCATCTCAAGGATGATCAGAAGAAATGGACAGCACCTGAGTTAAATATATGAGTGTCACAGCAAAGGGTCTGAATACTTAGGACCATGTGATATTTCAGTTTTTCTTTTTTAATAAATCTGCAAAAATGTCAACAATTCTGTGTTTTTCTGTCAATATGGGGTGCTGTGTGTACATTAATGAGGAAAAAAAATGAACTTAAATGATTTTAGCAAATGGCTGCAATATAACAAAGAGTGAAAAATTTAAGGGGGTCTGAATACTTTCCGTACCCACTGTATGCTACCATGAAATTATTTTCTGAACTATAATTACCCACAAATTGCATTTCCAAATAAATAAACAGATACATGCAAAAATACATGTATGCATAAAGAAATAACTTGATTAGGCTACTTTAAATAAACCAGTTAAAGAAAAACAGGAAAATGTAAACAAAAACAAAAAACAAAAAAAACAAAACATGGCCTGAATAAATAAATAGGCATTCACATAATAAATCGTGTTTGTTTATAAATAATCTGTATGTGAAAAGTTCAGATGCAAAAGCCTCTAAGTGCCATCTGAAATTCTTCTTAGAATGATCATTTTTATAAAGCCTGTATAGTTAAGTACTTTCACTTAAATGACAATAGGTCATTTGCATTGCCATTTAAGTGAAATTATTGAACTTAAATATACAAGCTTGATAAAAATGATCATTCTAGAAGAAAATTTCAGATGGCACTTAGAGGCATTAATCATGTTGATAGGCCCTATAAAACAAATATTACATATTAATCATGTAAATTTCCTGCACCTGTTATAGACGTCCAAATTACGTCCAAAAAAAATTACCCAGTTCAAGGTCAAATGTTGAACGTCAAGATGACGTCCAAGTTGGGTCACGGTTGGACGTCCAAATAGTGGACCTAGTTTGGACGTCAAATAGATGTTCAGAAGTGGTCATGGACCGACGGACCTAATATAGACATGATCTGCACGTCTATCCGACGTCCAATGTTTAGTGGGTGAGCTGCATTACACGAGCTGACTGAAATGGCGGCTAAAGCCAGGTTCACACCGAGTTACAGTTGTATCCTCTCAACGCTGAAGACTAAAGGCGTTTGCACACGGAGCGATTTTGGCCACAATTTGATCATCTGAGACAAATTTTACAAATCCCAACAGATTCCTATAATCCTAGGCTAAAATCTGTAGTCTTTGATCGCTAGTTTGACATGTTCACAGACAGCCGATTAATGACCGTTGCAATCAAATTTTACCTTCAACGAAATTCTGGCAGTGTCAGAAGTTTTGGCACACAGTCCTGCAGTGTGACTTCTACGACGAACGTCAAATTGTCTTCGTTTTTCAAGACAAGCCATGATCAAAATTAATACTAGAGAGATGTCTTTATTAGCCACCATTTCAGTCCTGCTGCATGTAATGCAGCTCACTGTCACCGAACATGTGTGGGTTGATGATGTAAAACTCCTGACAAGTTTTCAAGCACGGGTCTTGACTGTCGTACAGTCTGACAAGCAACAATCCTAAAGGACTATTATAAATCGCACAGTGTGCACCCGCCTTAACAAAGAAATCTCTAGTTAATTTTGATCACGGTATAACCGTTACTTTGATCCCACAAAAGTATTAGTTATATATCTGTTTTAAATGGAGGGAACTACTAACTAGACTTTGTTTAATGCACAACAGAAAATCAATAACTTATGTTAACTTCATATATTGCAAGCATTGACAAAAACCTGTGATCAATAAACCCAAAATTAAATAAATGTTTCTCATTCATTTACTTCCTTTTATCTTTCAAACACTTTATACCCAGTACAAAAACATACATTTTTCACCAATCAATAACCAGCAGCATAGAGAGGAAAATCTTATCTGTTTTTAGGTGGTGGTGAGATGATGATGATGATGATGATGTTTTTAAACAATGAATGTTCATTCACCACAGTATAGGAATCAATGTCCATGAAAACCAATGTCCAAGAACGCCATCCAAAAGTTTCCCAGTGCAACCTGTATTTTAGTGTCAATATCAGTCCACGCCAACTAGAAAGTCTCTTAATTCCCATGTGGCAAAATCAGTGGCGGCTACTGGTCTGTCAGAGAGGGGAAGCTCATTTTCGGCCTACATCATAAAATTGTCTATTTATTTAAAAGTAAATTCTGCCCTACNAAAAGGATAAATCCCACAGAATGTGGAGTCCTTCTATAAATTGAACGAAATAAATCACATTAGGAAAATAACTACACAAATTAACCAGTAAACATTCAATAAATACAAGAAAAGAGACAATGCTTACTTCAGATTGAGCATAAAACTCACGGTTTATCAATCAGGACCTGTAATTGTTTGATAAGCCTCCCTCCATTACAAATAACTTCTACTCTTCACACTCATTTTATACCTGAGAGTATAGCTCCCTTGTTGCCTCCTCATGGGGAGTAGTACAATTATTAGTTACAACGGCTTATCTTGANTATAACTGTTACAACGGCTTATCTTGAAAAACGAAGACAATTTTACATTCGTCGTAGAAGTCACACTGCAGGACTGTGCGCCAAAACTTCTGACACTGCCAGAATTTCGGCTGAGGTAAAATTTGATTGCAACGGTCATTAATCGGCTGTCTGTGAACATGTCAAACTAGCGGCCAAAATCGCACAGTGTGCACACGCCTTTAGTCTTCAGCATTGATAGGATACAACTGTAAAATTTATAGAATAAAATAAATCACCAATCAAGAACAACAAAGTATTTTATAAACAGAATAACAATTAAAACCATTCTGATGTTTCAAGGTTGGCTCCAGCTCTAAAATGTCAGGTGAGCCACAGCAAGGGGATTTCAAAATGGCCCCAAAATGGGNGGGCCAGCCCACTCCCCATTCACCCCCAGAGACGCTGAGCGTCCGTGGGCGGGACATAATCGCAGCGTTTATCCAATGACCGTCTAGTTTCGAAGCGCTGAAAAAAACCGTTCAAAGCAGCCCCATTGAAGCAATGGACGCTGGGCTTCAATAGGGAAATGCACCGTGACGCTGCGGGAATGTATGAGAAGGAAATCGAGTCAGCCGACCTGCTATATGTAACTGATTCNAACAATGAATGTTCATTCACCACAGTATAGGAATCAATGTCCATGAAAACCAATGTCCAAGAACGCCATCCAAAAGTTTCCCAGTGCAACCTGTATTTTAGAGTCAATATCAGTCCACGCCAACTAGAAAGTCTCTTAATTCCCATGTGGCAAAATCCGGTTTAAGGATCCACTGCAGTTGAACCAGCTCATAGCCTCTAATCCCACTTTAATGTCATCTTTCTGACACGGGTCAAAAACAACAGGCATATGAACAAAAGGATAAATCCCACAGAATGTGGAGTCCTTCTATAAATTGAACGAAATAAATCACATTAGGAAAATAACTACACAAATTAACCAGTAAACATTCAATAAATACAAGAAAAGAGACAATGCTTACTTCAGATTGAGCATAAAACTCACGGTTTCTCAATCAGGACCAGTGATTGTTTGATAAGCCTCCCTCCATTACAAATAACTTCTACTCTTCACACTCATTTTATACCTGAGAGTATAGCTCCTGTAAGGGTGGAACTCCTACAGGGGTTCAGGCTGTAAGGTTTGCTGAGCGACTAAAGAAACTTTATCAGCAAGATAATAGAAAACTGTACATTTCTTGACTATTACCACCCACTGCAACTTATACCAACGACGGAAATAAGCGCAGTTACAATAGCAAAATATGTGGGAGAGCGTTGCTATAGTGTGACAATACTGTATTGCAATAGGGAGCACATTAAAGTTAATACTAAATCAAAACTAGTTAGCACATCATTTGTAATAGAAAGGGTTTAATGACAATATCTGATTATGGTTACACTTAAAATAATTACAAAATAGATGTATGAGATGATAAAATAATATACCATTAATCGTATACAGCATGTATGTTAAAAGTTACCTGAGAGAGAGAAAGAGAAAGAGAGAGAGAGAAAGAGAGAGAGAGAGAGAGAGAGAGAGAGAGAGAGAGAGAGAGACAGAAAAAGAGCAGAGCATAGAAAAAAGCCCAGAGCATAGAAAAAGAGCCAGAGCGATAGTTACAATGTTCTTTTATCCCTTCCTTGACCATGTGACCGAAACCCAAATGTGAGACATTCAAACTGACCAATCAGAAGATTAAAACTTCCCCCCACTGTACTAAAGGTGTGACCATTTGTAGACCCCCGATGTACACACATCTTGGCCTACAGGGCTTGATCGCTATCAACACCTTTGTGTCTTCCAAATGGCCCTTGTAGCAAGAGAGAGGGGGTTGAAACAGTAAAGCAAATGTCTTTGTTCATTTTAAAATATCTTTAGATATTTTCAATTCTTACAGTCCCTCCTTGGCACCGTTGGCCACATTCATGGAGTCCAAAGGTGGCACATTCCATGAAGACATGCTTTCTGTTGTGTGTAGATCTCATCTTCAGACTTCTTGTCCAGACTTGTTGCAATAGCAGTCGGTCAGTCTTCAGTCTTTGTTCTCCGTTCAGTCCTGCATGAGAAGGTCCATCAAATGGTGTTGCACCATTCATAGATATGCAAATCATCCATCGATCACTTCACACCTCCACAAGAATCAGGCACTGATAATGGTAGAACTCAGTTGTCTCTCCTTTGAGACAAGACACAGGATTTGAACAGCAGCAGGGATCCTGTGATTTAAAGAACATATAGCACAACAAACAGCAAAAGCATACATATGGCATTTTTCATTGGTCAGAGGTTTGATGTGGTCAGATTAAATTTGTCTCTGGCAATAAGGCCTTAAATCGATGTACTTGATAAAGTGGTCAAGGCAAGAATAAAAGAAGATCTTACAAGCTCTTACATTGTTTTTGGAAACATTGAAATAAATTGCGTAATAACAAAACAACAAATGTTGGTTTAAAACACCCCATTTCATGAAGAGTATAAACAAAATATTCAGTGTAACCAAATACAGAGATTAATTTGAATAAATGTAATAATTGTTACAAGTCAAATGGACAAAATACAAAGAAACAAATCAAATAAGCTTCAGAATTGTTTCAAATGCATTAATGATAATACAAATTTTGTGCTTAAGTAAGAATGAGAAATACTAACATACATTTTGATATTTAATTTGGTGAGACAAATAACAAAGTGATTTAGTAAATCCAAAGAAAAAACAACAACAAAAACTGGATGAAATTCACAGTTATAATGCAGTCTAGACTTAAAGACTTAAAAAACATTATATGCATACATTTTGTGAGACATATGTAGATGTAGATTTGACTTTGTGTTTGAAGATCAAATCTATGTGGCTGCATTTAGCTGTGGCTATGTGTAAATCAATCATGCTCCAAACAAAGGTGAGAAGGTTTTACAATTGTGATGCAAATTTGGTCCTGTTGTAACAGGGAACCAGCTTGAAAATGTTTGTATGAGGTGTGATCTGGTTCTAAATCTTTCCGCACCAATGTTTTTGTTAAGGAGCTTGATAAAGTGCAAAGTTCAGAGTTTCTGAATCCTGTTGTGAGGAAAGCATTTTCATGGTTAATACAATTGTGAATCACATTGTAGCCACATGGCAATTCTGTGCTCCTGTACATGGTTTTACTCTAGCTATATGGAAAATAGCAGAGTTTTCCACTTAGGACGCAAACAAATACAACATAGTCACACATGCAACTAGAAATTGCAATACAATTCCAGTACTACAGTTATTCCAACTTACACAAGACACATGGTCTAGAATGGATAGAATCTACAACCTTTAACCTAAGTGTTTCATACAACACTTACAGTAAATCAATTGTGTGTTTTAAAGAATAAACTCAGCTAGTCTATGTGTACATATAGTATCACAAACAACTTTAATGTGTTCTATGCGCACAATATGTTTAGCACAATTACAAATTTGAAAATACAAACAGGATAATTGCTATTGAGCTGCTAATCCACTAGCAAGTGAAGTTAATAGTTGGAGGCCTTGCATGAACAATGCAGTTAACTCACTTAGAGTTTTACCTACAATTGAGCATTGATCTTTACCCTTAGAATGTGGTTTCCTACTTTTCTGAAAATAAGGTGGAGGTCTACCCCTACCCAGTGACCAGCATTTTTCCTCTGTATGGCCTATTTTCTGACAGGAACTGCAAAACCTGTTCTCTTTGCCACAGGGTTGTTTGCTGTGTTCTCCTGGAGTTTGAGGGTTTTCATGACTCTCTAATGCTTGGACACCATGCGTTCTGGTACATGACTCTGCGCTATTACGGTGCTGCATCACCTTAAGAACTGAAATAGGCACACTTTCTTGAGCAGTGGCCTCTGAACAAAACATTTCAGATTCATTAGAGCAATTCACCTCATCTAAGAAGTGAACCTGCTTTTTAGCCCCATCGCTGTTAAGCATTTTGGGAGACTTTTGAGCATTTAGCTTAGCCTTGAGATCTGCAATTGTCTCCTTGTGTTTTTTACACTTTTCAGTCAGGTCTAACTGCTCAGCTAGTAAATTATCCAGCTGTGACTGAAGATCCTGAATCTTTGCTTCACACTTTTGTACCTCTGCATTTTTAGAATGCACTTCTTCACATTTAACATCCATAAATGAAGATAGAAATGTTGTTAACTCATGTAGCCGTTTATAACGCATGTAGTTTAAAGCCTCAATTATTTCACCATGTTTTGATTTCTTATGATGTTTACCAACTATGTCCCAATATGTGAGCATGTCATTATCTGAATTGAGATTTTTTGGTATGTATTTCCCGTTAAAGATAGGCTCAACTTTTTTGCTCCATAAAGCAAACAATACGTCACTCTTTTCGGAAATTTTCCCTTCCATCCCTGAGGAGATCTGAATATCATACCATTAAACAATTAAAACAGACTTACCCATTCCTTGGTGAGAAGGTCAGCTTTAATCCATCCACAAGATCAACTGTGAAAAAAGTCCTCATTCTGATGACCGATCAGAGTAGATTTCAGAAAACTCACTGCAAGGGATCCCGGGTTTCGGCACCAACTGTAAGGGTGGAACTCCTACAGGGGTTCAGGCTGTAAGGTTTGCTGAGCGACTAAAGAAACTTTATCAGCAAGATGGTAGAAAACTGTACATTTCTTGTCTATTACCACCCACTGCAACTTATACCAACGACGGAAATAAGCGCAGTTACAATAGCAAAATATGTGGGAGAGCGTTGCTATAGTGTGACAATACTGTATTGCAATAGGGAGCACATTAAAGTTAATACTAAATCAAAACTCGTTAGCACATCATTTGTAATAGAAAGGGTTTAATGACAATATCTGATTATGGTTACACTTAAAATAATTACAAAATAGATGTATGAGATGATAAAATCATATACCATTAATCGTATGTAAAAAGTTACCTGAGAGAGAGAAAGAGTAAGAGAGAGAGAGAGAAAGAGGGCCAGAGAGTGCCCAAGAAAAGCCAAGAATCCAATAAAGAAGAGCATAGAAAAGAGCATAGAAAAGAGACCAGAGCATAGAAAAAGAGAGCAGAGCATAGAAAAGAGCCAGAGCGATAGTTACAATCTTCTTTTATCCCTTCCTTGACCATGTGACCAAAACCCAAATGTGAGACATTCAAACTGACTAATCAGAAGATTAAAACTTCCCCCCACTGTACTAAAGGTGTGACCATTTGTAGACCCCCGATGTACACACATCTTGGCCTACAGGGCTTGATCACTATCAGCACCTTTGTGTCTTCCAAATGGCCCTTGTAGCAAGAGAGAGGGGGTTGAAACAGTAAAGCAAATGTCTTTGTTCATTTTAAAATATCTTTAGATATTTTCAATTCTTACACTCCCTTGTTGCCTCCTCATGGGGAGTAGTACAATTATTAGTTACAACGGCTTATCTTGAAAAACGAAGACAATTTTACATTTGTCGTAGGAGAAGTCACACTGCAGGACTGTGCGCCAAAACTTCTGACACTGCCAGAATTTCGGCTGAGGTTAAATTTAATCGCAACGGTCATTAATCGGCTGTCGGTGAACATGCCAAACTAGCGGCCAAAATCGCACAGTGTGCACACGCCTTTAGTCTTCAGCATTGATAGGATACAACTGTAAAATTTATAGAATAAAATAAATCACCAATCAAGAACAACAAAGTATTTTATAAACAGAATAACAAATAAAACCATTCTGATGTTTCAAGGTTGGCTCCAGCTCTAAAATGTCAGGTGAGCCACAGCAAGGGGATTTCAAAATGGCCCCAAAATGGGGTGCGAAGTCCTTGGAAAATTCTGTGCATTTCATGTTTGTACTATTTATATCACGATTATTGGCCACATCACAAATATAAATTGCTAATATGCAAGGATCCCCAAACCTACCCTAATCAACACTTTTATGGTTACCTTAACCCTAACTTTATTGTAACTGAGAAAGAACGCATTGAAAGGCATTAGTTCTTTAATACATTGGGGAAAAGAAGGGATATGATGACCCCTACTGATGACTGATCAGCACAGCAGATTAAATTGAGCCCAGCTGAGAGATTTACAGTCAGGTTAAATAAATGTCTTTGTTCTGCTAAACACAAAGGAAGATATTTGGAAGAAGGTCAGTAACCAAACAGATCTCAGTGTCCAAGGAAAAAATATAATATATTTTAAAAATCTTGACCAAGCATGTGTCAAGTTCTTATATACATCTTAGAAAAAAAAAAAGAAAAAAAAAGGTTCATTGGTGTTCTATATAGAATTGGATTGATATCTGGGGAATTTGGAGGCCAAGTCAACACCTCAAACTCGTTGTTGTGCTCCTCAAAGCATTCCTGAACCATTTTTGCNTAAAAATCTTGACCAAGCATGTGTCAAGTTCTTATATACATCTTAGAAAAAAAAAAAAAAGGTTCATTGGGGTTCTATATAGAATTGGATTGATATCTGGGGGATTTGGAGGCCAAGTCAACACCTCAAACTTGTTGTGCTCCTCAAAGCATTCCTGAACCATTTTTGCTTTGTGGCAGGGCGCATTATCCTGCTGAAAGAGGCCACAGCCACCAGGAAATACTGTTCCTATGAAAGGGTGTACATTGTCTGCAACAATGCTTAGGTAGGTGGTACGTGTCAAAGTAACATCCACATGGATGGCAGGACCCAAGGTTTCCCAGCAGAACATTGCCCAAAGCATCACACTGCCTCCGCCGGCTTGCCTTCTTCCCATAGTGCATCCTGGTGTCATGTGTTCCCCAGGTAAGCGACGCACACGGCCATCCACGTGATGTAAAAGAAAACGTGATTCATCAGACCAGGCCACCTTCTTCCATTGCTCCGTGGTCCAGTTCTGATTCACGTGCCCACTGTTGGCACTTTCGGCGGTGGACAGGGGTCAGCATGGGCACCCTGACTGGTCTGCGGCTATGCAGCCCCATACGCAACAAACTGCGATGCACTGTGTATTCTGACACCTTTCTATCAGAACCAGCATTAACTTCTTGAGCAATTTGAGCTACAGTAACTACAGTCGCCGATTCACCACTGTTGATTCCTTGGACCAATTTTGATAGATAATGACCACTGCAGACTGGGAACACCCCACAAGAGCCGCAGTTTTGGAGATGCTCGGATCCAGTCGTCTAGCCATCACAATTTGGCCCTTGTCAAACTCGCTCAAATCCTTACGCTTGACCATTTTTCCAGCTCCTAGCACATTAACTTTGAGGTCAAAATGTTCACTTGCTGCCTAATATATCCCACCCACTAACAGGTGCTGTGATGAAGAGATAATCAGTGTTATTCACTTCACCTGTCAGGGGTCATAATGTTATGAATGATCGGTGTAGTAGTCAGTGGTTTAAGTTTCTTTAGGTCATAAATGTGTGCGCATGCAGGTGTTCACTCAAAGACCTTCTTCTTCCTCAATGGGATGCTTTTACAGGCTTTAGGCCTACTTGATTGTAGGTAAACACCCACTTCATACAGTTTGTTCTCTGTGCTCCAGTCACCGCTACAAATGATTCAGCAAGCTGTCCGAATGATTCAGACTGAATCGCGAACCATAATTCATGCCAAAGAACCTCCTCTTGAGCAGCCTAATTCATTCACAAATCGGCATTGCTGTTTTTAATCAGGCAGTTTCAGAATTAAATCAATGAGGGTTCTTCTGAAATAAGTGAGGGTGCTCTAGTAAAGTGCAAATTTAATAGGCTAATTGCAACATTTTTTTAAAATGATGTGAAAGTAAAATATTTTTCTGTTAATCTTTTAGTTTGCATTTATATTGCTTTATGCAGTCAAATCTTAATGCATGTAAAATCTATTTTAACATTTTTGTCCCGTCTATGGTTAAGCCTATACAGGTCCTTCTCAAAGAATTAGCATATTGTGATAAAGTTCATTATTTTCCATAATGTAATGATAAAAATTAAACTTTCATATATTTTAGATTCATTGCACACCAACTGAAATATTTCAGGTCTTTTATTGTTTTAATACTGATGATTTTGGCATACAGCTCATGAAAACCCAAAATTCCTATCTCAAAAAATTAGCATATTTCATCCGACCAATAAAAGAAAAGTGTTTTTAATACAAAAAAAGTCAACCTTCAAATAATTATGTTCAGTTATGCACTCAATACTTGGTCGGGAATCCTTTTGCAGAAATGACTGCTTCAATGCGGCGTGGCATGGAGGCAATCAGCCTGTGGCACTGCTGAGGTGTTATGGAGGCCCAGGATGCTTCGATAGCGGCCTTAAGCTCATCCAGAGTGTTGGGTCTTGCGTCTCTCAACTTTCTCTTCACAATATCCCACAGATTCTCTATGGGGTTCAGGTCAGGAGAGTTGGCAGGCCAATTGAGCACAGTAATACCATGGTCAGTAAACCATTTACCAGTGGTTTTGGCACTGTGAGCAGGTGCCAGGTCGTGCTGAAAAACGAAATCTTCATCTCCATAAAGCTTTTCAGCAGATGGAAGCATGAAGTGCTCCAAAATCTCCTGATAGCTAGCTGCATTGACCCTGCCCTTGATAAAACACAGTGGACCAACACCAGCAGCTGACATGGCACCCCAGACCATCACTGACTGTGGGAACTTGACACTGGACTTCAGGCATTTTGGCATTTCCTTCTCCCCAGTCTTCCTCCAGACTCTGGCACCTTGATTTCCGAATGACTTTGGACCACTGAGCAACAGTCCAGTGCTGCTTCTCTGTAGCCCAGGTCAGGCGCTTCTGCCGCTGTTTCTGGTTCAAAAGTGGCTTGACCTGGGGAATGCGGCACCTGTAGCCCATTTCCTGCACACGCCTGTGCACGGTGGCTCTGGATGTTTCTACTCCAGACTCAGTCCACTGCTTCCGCAGGTCCCCCAAGGTCTGGAATCGGTCCTTCTCCACAATCTTCCTCAGGGTCCGGTCACCTCTTCTCGTTGTGCAGCGTTTTTTGCCACACTTTTTCCTTCCCACAGACTTCCCACTGAGGTGCCTTGATACAGCACTCTGGGAACAGCCTATTCGTTCAGAAATTTCTTTCTGTGTCTTACCCTCTCGCTTGAGGGTGTCAATGATGGCCTTCTGGACAGCAGTCAGGTCGGCAGTCTTACCCATGATTGCGGTTTTGAGTAATGAACCAGGCTGGGAGTTTTTAAAAGCCTCAGGAATCTTTTGCAGGTGTTTAGAGTTAATTAGTTGATTCAGATGATTAGGTTAATAGCTCGTTTAGAGAACCTTTTCATGATATGCTAATTTTTTGAGATAGGAATTTTGGGTTTTCATGAGCTGTATGCCAAAATCATCAGTATTAAAACAATAAAAGACCTGAAATATTTCAGTTGGTGTGCAATGAATCTAAAATATATGAAAGTTTAATTTTTATCATTACATTATGGAAAATAATGAACTTTATCACAATATGCTAATTTTTTGAGAAGGACCTGTATTGTTATGTCAATCATTGTAATTTTGAATCCAGCATTATAAGATGTCACCTCCGAATATTTGCAGCATGTACATGGCCATTAGCAGCCTGAAAACAGAACTTTAAAGCATTGAGTAGATCTGGCTACCTAAAACCTTTGATTGGCCATTGCGTTCAAGAGATCAACATGCATGGCTGTGATTGGCTACATTGCATCAACGCTGCAAAACACGTTATAAACACAGACACAAATACACTGGAGCGTTCGCCAAATCTGGTTTCGCCAATATGCAATATTCCTGTAGCTCAGTGGTTAGAGCATGGCACTAGCAATGCCAAGGTCATGGGTTCGATCCCAGGGATTGCACATACTCCGATACAAATGTGTAGTATAATGCAATGTAAGTCGCTTTGGATAAAAGCGTCTGCCAAATGCATAAATGTAAATGTAAATGTATGCAATTATTACAGTATCAACTGTGGGTGTTTAGAAGACCCGTATACCTGTTTGTAATTCTAAACAAACAACAGAGAATATAACAAAATGACTGCTGACATATTGTGAGAGAAAATGTTTCTCATGTTATACGGTAATCTCCTTCGATAGATAACGGGGCTCGTGCCAGGCTTGAAATGGCACCCCAATGCATCTTCAAACGTTTTATGCCAAGGATGCCAAGGCCAGCTTCTTGAGAAGATAGTTGTATATTTTAATCTAGCCTAGCCTATTAACACACATTTATATTGTGTGAGAAAATATTAGGCCTAGTGGCATAGATTTTATGAGGTTTAGGTGAAAGAAAATATCATTAACTGCAGTGTAAAAACAATATAAGTCTAAAGCCCCCACTGTGTGTGTTTAATATCAATAATGGCCCTTTTGACATTAAACATACACACAAACAAACAAACACACACTGTCAGTTTCTAAGTGGTCATCAAAGAACTGTGTCTACTGTACCTGTATTTAAATCATTATAAATAATTAAACAACAATAACACGATCATATCCACCATCATTTATTAGCTTACTGAAACGTTTACCTTGTTAAAGAGCGACCTCTGCTGAGCACTTGTCAGAACACTGGGGGTCCATTTTTTGTTTATATATATATATTTTTTTTTTCATATATATATATATATATAAGCATAAAGAAACAGAACAGTNAAATTAGGAATAGTTGGAAAATAATTTTGAAACTATTTGCAAATGTTATTTGCATTAAAGTATGCACACATGAAGGCTACTTTCATTTGTGGAAACAGTTGAGTAGAGGGACAATTTGGCCATTTCCAATTATATGGTGGTTACGGCCCTGAATTAAAGTGATATATGTTATAAAAAAAAGAAGAAAGAGTTGAAAATTGCTTACTATTTGCTTATTTTGATGACTTATGTAATGTAAAACCTTACGTTTTATTGAAAATGTATTGATCATATATATATATATATATATTTTTTTTTTTACNTTTTACAGTAAACAAACTTCTTTTTCATCTTTTTGACTTTTCCAAAATCTTTTGGAATGACGCATCATGTTGAGATGCCTTCACTTTAATACATAAAGATTTAGCTATAATTCAGTAATTTACTTAATAAAGTTCTAAGAGGCTATCTAATGAAAATTTGCTCAATTTTTTTTTTTTCTATGAGAAACAGAAACGCTACTTCCATGACAAATATTTCCACATGCATCTCACATTTCATCTGAAATTGTAAGGCTATTATCTACTCTTTATAGGCTACTTTAAAACAATCCCTTATAACATATAACGTTTGGTAGCATTCATAATTGATTGGATAACGTGCAAACATGAGTATCATCTGTATCAAAACGCGTGGGAAGCGGTCTCTCTGCCCTATATCTATCCTTCGCGTCGAAGGTTCCGGCGCTCGAGCTCGAGAAGGTTCTGGAGCGCCACCGTTTATATAAAGCGACAGCGCGCGCTGCGTTCATCCAGCGGAACAACACCGAGAGAGAGAGAGAGAGAGAGACGAACCCGACGACACAGCGAACCGTCTTGTCCTCTCCTTTTATTTGTGTGAGTATTATCAAACTTATAACACGCACTAATACAATCTTGAGGCTTTAGCTGAAGTGTTCTCTAGGCTCATTCACAAATTTAACAGTTTCGAGTAATGTTGTGTGACACGTTAGTTTCTCTCAAGAACTAACAGTGTGCGACCTATATCCTCAATAAACCTAATATTAATGTATCATATATATGTCTAGTGGCATGATTAAACATGGTTTAAAGCTTAACAATGTCATATGCATATTCTTGAAGTGAGCAAGACTGTTGATGTTATTTTCTGTAGTTGATTCCTATCAAAGATGGTTCGAGAAACCGGTTACTACGACCTGCTCGGCGTGAGTCCTAAAGCCTCGCTGGACGAGATCAAAAAGGCATATCGGAAACTGGCATTGAAATATCATCCGGATAAGAACCCGAATGAAGGCGAGAAAGTAAGTGGAGGTGCTGAGCCACATACAGATATAGTGTTTCACGTTGCCATGTACAGCGACAGCAATGAGAGGAACTTTCTGGAAGTGTCTCGAACACGAGCCGGCGAAGGATTACATTCTGTGCATTGCTTTGAGATCTATCCACATTTATAGATATAGTTGATGCTTTGTATTTTGTTTTTGTTTTGAATAAAGAAATAAAAGGTGAAGAAGTCCCCGAACAGTGATAAGGTGGGGAAAAACACAAGTGGATTTATTATAGGTGCTTTATTTTATTTTATGATGTTGTTTTATTTTAGTCATAGGTTTATTTTTATTTTTTTAATTTTAAGGGAATAGACCAAACTGCCAATTGTCAAAAATAAAAAGTCACAATTAAAAAAATCAAAAAAAGGAAAAGAAAAAAGAAATCACAAAAAGAGTTAAGATGTTAAATTACTGGGAAAATAAAGTAAGAATGCAGTAAAAAAAAATGGCTAAGGGACAGAAAGGTTTAAAAACAAGAAGTTAAAGGATTAGTCCACTTTTAAATAAACTTTTCCTGATAATTTACTCACCCCCATGTCATCCAAGATGTTCATGTCTTTCTTTCGTCAGTCGAAAAGAAATTAAGGTTTTTGATGAAAACATTCCAGGATTATTCTCCTTATACTGGACTTCAGTGGGCACCAAACAGTTGAAGGTCAAAATTACAGTTTCAGTGCAGCTTCAAAGGGCTTTAAACGATACCAGACGAGGAATAAGAGTCTTATCTAGCGAAGAAATCTGTCATTTTCGAAAAAAATACAACTGTATATGCTTTATAAACACAAAATATCGCCTTGAACATACTTCCGCTTTCCGCATTCTTCAAAAAGCGTACGCTGTATGTCCTACGCCTTTCCTTGCCTACGGAAGTATGTTCAAGGCGATATTTTGTGTTTATAAAGCATATACAGTTGTATTTTTTTCGAAAATGACAGATTTCTTCGCTAGATAAGACTCTTATTCCTCGTCTGGTATCGTTTAAAGCCCTTTGAAGCTGCACTGAAACTGTAATTTTGACCTTCAACTGTTTGGTGCCCACTGAAGTCCAGTATAAGGAGAATAATCCTGGAATGTTTTCATCAAAAACCTTAATTTCTTTTCGACTGACGAAAGAAAGACATGAACATCTTGGATGACATGGGGGTGAGTAAATTATCAGGAAAAGTTTATTTAAAAGTGGACTAATCCTTTAATTTAGTACAGAAAGATGAATGGGGGAAAAAAGACTAAGAAAGACACTAAGGCATTTACCGTTTCCAGAACACATTTGATCTGTTATATGCAGCATGGAAACTGGTCTAGGATGGGAAGTGTTTTTCCTGGGACGTGTTTTTGCATGCATTATTAAAGGAGTAATATTATGATCTTTTCTATTCCCCAGTTCAAACTCATATCACAAGCCTATGAGGTCCTGTCAGATCCCAAAAAGCGGGATTTGTATGACCAAGGTGGTGAACAAGCCATCAAGGAGGGAGGCATGGCAGGAGGAGATTCTCCCATGGACATTTTCAACATGTTCTTTGGTGGTGGAGGCAGAATGCAGAGAGAAAGGAGAGGTGAGACAAATATTTATTGCACTAGTGAGCAACTGTGAAATGTCCCACCATGGGAAGTCTAAACATAATGTTTGGGGTGGTCTTAAATATAGTTTATGCACTTCAAAGTTTAAGTTTAGTATTTCATCTCCATATTGTTGTTAATCTCTATGTTAATATTTGGTCTTATTCAGGTAAGAATGTGGTTCACCAGCTTGGGGTCAAGCTGGAGGAATTGTACAATGGCTCAACGAGGAAACTTGGTCTTCAGAAGAAAGTTATCTGTGAGAAATGTGAAGGTAAGAATGGTTACTAGTTCCTTTGTTCACCTTTATTTAGTAATATTATAGTTAAAGGATTAGTTCACTTCAGAATTAAAATTTTCTGATAATAAACACGTTCTAAATTATTAACGTCGTATACAGCTTCTAACAGCTGGCACGGAACGTCTCGGCGACTTATTGCAGATGAGCAAACGGCCTAAAATATACGTCTTCCAGACGAAAATGACGACGTCGCACAGATGTCTGCACGACGTGCGTGTGCTAGTGAAGTGAAGTGACATGTGGCTAAGTATGGTGACCCATACTCGGAATTTGTGCTCTGCATTTAACCCATCCAAGTGCACACACACACCGTGAACATACACCCGGAGCAGTGGGCAGCCATTGCTGCGGCGCCCGGGGAGCAGCTGGGGGTACGGTGCCTTGCTCAAGGGTCTCACCTCAGCTCAAGGGTCTCACCTGCTATCTGGGTTAGTTATATTTATCATCAGGACACGTGTCTTCTCCACGCAGCATCAGCGTAGACTTGCAGAGCTAGTGCAAGACGAGCATTTGTGGTTAAAAAGTATACATTTTTATTTATTTTTTAGAAAATGACTGATCGTTTCGCTTGATAAGACCCTTATTCCTCGTCTGGTATCATTTAAAGCCCTTTGAAGCTGCACTGAAACTGTAATTTTGACCTTCAATCGTTTGGAGGCCATTGAAGTCCTCTATATGGAGAGAAATCCTGGAATGTTTTCCTCAAAAACCTTAATTTCCTTTTCGACTGAAGAAAGAAAGACACAAACATCTTGAATGACATGGGGCGAGTAAATGATCAAGAAATGTTAACTCAAAAGTGAACTAATCCTTTAAAGACCCAATGTTGATATATCGATTTAAGATGTGAAATTTTAAGATGTAAATGTTTGCAGGTTATGGAGGCAAAAAAGGCACAATTGAAAAATGCTCAACTTGCAAAGGAAGAGGGGTTCAGGTCCAGGTACAACAGATTGGACCCGGAATGATCCAGCAGATTCAGAGCATGTGCTCAGATTGCCAAGGACAAGGAGAGAGGTTCAACTCCAAGGACCGCTGCAAAAACTGCAATGGACACAAAGTAGAGCGCAAGAAGAAGATTCTTGAAGTCCACATTGACAAAGGTAGAAGAACACAAACTTTTCTTAGAAACTTAGGCTCTAGCTTCTGTTTCAATTATTTGGAGCAAATGTTCCAGAAGTATATGAATAATGGTCTTTATTACAGGTATGAAGGACAGGCAGAAAATCACATTCCATGGAGAAGGAGATCAAGAGCCTGGACTGGAGCCTGGTGATGTTATAATCGTACTAGGCTTGAAAGAACACCCAGTCTTCCAAAGGCAAGATGACAACCTCGTCATGAAGATGAAGATCAAGCTGGTAGAGGCACTCTGTGGGTTTAAAAAAACAATCCGTACTCTCGATAACAGATCGCTGCTCATCCATTCATCTCCAGGTATTTCATATATACCATTTACTTGTGTATAATATTTGAATTTTCAAATAATATTTAGACAATTAAACATTTGAATTAAAATTAAATATATTTCCCCTCATACTATTCATGTGAATAATATTTAAATTAATATTTAGTACATAAAATATTTGATTGTAATTAATTACTTTAATTTTAAATCTTTTGAATCTTTGTCCTTTTTTTGTCTTTTTTTTAGGTCAAGTTATAAAACCTAATGATCTAAAATGTATTTATAATGAGGGCATGCCTCTGTACAGAGAGCCTTATGAGAAAGGTCTTCTCATCATACAGTTTGAGGTAAGTTGGTACCCTGTGTTATAAGTTTTTTTTTTTTTTGAGAGAGAGAAAGAGAGAAATAAAACAAAAATCAGATTTTTTTGTNTTTTTAAAAAAAAAAAAAAAAAAAAATGGAGAAAAAAAATATGTGTGTGAAACAACGTGACAAAAATATATATATATTGTGGCCACAAATTAAAAATTAGTTTCCATGAATTAAGGATTAATTCTCTCATTTTTGTAAATCTTAGTCATGATTTACTAATTTGTTTCCTCATTTCAGTTAAATCTGGTCACAGATTAAAGGGTTAGTTCACCCAAAAATGAAAAAAAAAAAGTCATTGATTACTCACCCTCATGTTGCTCCAAACACGTAAGACATTCGTTCATCTTCATTACACAAAAGATTTAATTTTTTTCAAATTAAATCTAAGAGATTTCTGTTTCTCCATTGACAGTACATGGAACTACTACTTTGGCGCTTCAAAAAAGTTCATAAAGAGATCATAAAACTAATCCATATGAATTGAGAGGTTTAGTCCAAATTTTCTGAAGAGACACTATCGCTTTATATGATGAACAGATGTATTGTTATATGTATTCACATATAAACATTGATCACCGAACATAAACAGAAGCTCAACCGAAACTGCTTGACATATGACAAATGAACCTCATTGGTTCTTGCACATCAAGCGAACATGCTTGAGCTTCTATTTACCATATCTGATGTGCGTTGATGGTTTATTTGTGAATAAAAACCTAAATTAAATCTGTTCATCATATAAAGCGATCTCGTCTCTTCAGAATATTTGGACTAAACCGTTCAATTCTTATGGATTAGCTTTACGATCACTTTATCAACTTTTTGAAGTGTTAAAGTGGTAGTTGCGTAGGCTGTCAATGGAGGGACAGACAGTATTCATTCAAAAGATTTTCATTTGCAGTGTTGGGGAAAGTTACTTTGAAAAGTAATGCATTAAAATATTGCGTTACTATCTTAAAAAGTAACTAATTTGCCTTACTTAGTTACTATGTAAGAAAAGTAATGCATTACATTACTTTTGCGTTACTTTTTCTCACCTGGGCTGGGCTTTTTTAAAAATAACAATAGTTATATTTTTGGCCAAATGTAAATATCCTTTCACACCAAAATTGAAATAAGCCTCAGGCTGAAGGAAATGCAAATTTACACGTATACAGTTTAGGGCACAAGCTCAAACAAACCTTTCAGTTGTGCTGCCATTCTGGTTAACGGCAGAATCAGACACAAGAGAAAAAAGTTTAACACTTAAACTAAAGTCATTTTTGCTTATGAATCATCGAAGGTCAGCAGCAAGTACATTGGTCAATAAGGTGAGATTAAATGCATAAAAATATTTGTTTTGTTTAACATTTAATTATTGAAGATTTGCATATTATTCTGATTACAAGTTACTCGTAATCCCCAACACTGTTCGTGTTCTGAAAATGAACAAAAGTCTGACAGAATTTTTATTTTTGGGTGAACTATGCCTTTAAGAATTCATTTCCACAACTTGTTAATTTCATTTTCTCGTTTTAGTAAATCATGGCCATGTTGTACTAATTCAACAACAAAGTTGTCAAAATGATCCCCTTTCACACTGATCTGCGAAAACCACTAAAAACACTATATTATGTATGATTTAATTAAAACCAGGGACTGAGTCAATAAAATAAGAAAATTAAA
>RJVU01047120.1:2823691-2874927 GCA_003731715.1 Anabarilius grahami | reverse complement strand
TCCACCCACATGCCATGTGTGGGGCTCAGTATGAAAGAAAACAATTCAATTATCTTGTGTTGGGATCATCACATCTCACAGAAACATTTCTGTTCCCTCAGATTGAATTCCCAGATAAACACTGGCTACCTGAGCACATGCTGCCTGACCTGGAGAGGTTGCTTCCTGTCAGAGATCATGTCATGATGTCAGATGATATGGAAGAGGTTGACCTCTGTGTAGTAGACTATGAAAAGCAAAAGAGAAACCACAGTGGTGAAGCCTACGATGAAGATGAAGGCCCCAGGCACAGTGGCGTCCAATGCCAGACTCAATAAGTGTCATATAAGGAACATCTGTGCAATACTTCTTGAAATATGACTGCAAGTGTACACTGAATATTAGGGGGGATAAATTTAGTTCTTGCCGAGCAATACGTACAGCAAGGACTTCCTACCAAAGCCTTACAAAACGGACCATTTTCTTGTCACCACTGGAATTCTTCATTCTGAAGTATCTGATGAGGAGGAACCAGGAATGTTTTGGAACAACCACCACAAATGATTAACAGACATTTAAAGGAATTATTTTAGATAAAAATGTCATCCATTTAGGATTTAATAGTAGCTTCATTTTTGCATTTAAATTATTAATTCTGTGAGTATGTTCACTTTTATATGTTAATCTGTTAGATGTGTTTTGGTCGAGTGGGTGCTGCAATTTTTTGCCAGTTAAAAATCGTATTTGTATGTTTTCTAAGAATGTGACACTGTGCATTTAACTTTCTTCAGTTGAATGTGTTCTTTGTTTTATCCACAAATAAAACATCATTACATTTTCTCTTTTGTTTACTTGAGCAAATGAATGGAAACTTGTATCAATGGCAGGTGTAAATGAAGACTTAAGATGCAAAAGCCTCTAAGTGCCATCTGAAATTTTCTTCTAAAATGAGCATTTTTATCAAGGTCGTATGTTTAGGTTCAGTAATTTCACTTTAATGGCAATTAATAGGTCCTTTTCATTGCCAATAAAGTAAAATAACTGAACACAAACATACAAGCTTGATAAAAATTCTCATTTTAGAAGAAAACTTCAGATGGCACTTAGAGGCTTTTGCATCTGAAGTCCTCAAATATTAAGAAAGGATAACAATATCCTCAACAACTTTGAAAAATTAAACTTAAAACATCACACAGAATTAAATTGCAGGATGCAGTTGTATCATGCAGAAGAATCTTTTATTCAGAACCACTGAACCGATAACATGGTAGAAAGAACCTGCCATGCACCATTCATAATCACATTTAAAGTTCATTCATTGTAATCAATGAAAAAGTAAAGCATTAAGAAGTTACACAATTTCTTTGTATTCAAAGCATCATTCCTTCTTCGTCCCTCAGTGTTGCTTTCTTCTGAAAGAGCAACCTATTTGGAAAAAAAAGAAAAGATGTCGCCTTATATCATATTGCAATATGAGACACTGTATCAGATAACATCATATATAGTTACTTCTGATGCAAACGTACTGGACGTATTACAATCATACAGCAAATAAATACACACCCTCAGTCAGCCTTGCTTTTCCTCCTGTTGGCTGGCAAAGCACTGTTGAACACCCAACACACAACACAACCGTCTGCGCATGACTAAACACAGTTGTGATCTTATAACAACCTACATGGAAACAAGCAGAAAAGATTACGTTTTCTACAAGTGAAATATTATGAATATGGCAAAGAAAGATTCTTGTATAGATCTCAAACCTGGACATTTTACATCCATAAAGTATGAGTTGGGACTCTGCACAAGCCTTTTCTTCTTATGCTGCCTTCTTTCAAAATCAAAGGACGGGTTGAGTAGATCTTTGGCCAGCTGTTAAAATAATAACATACTAATAAATACACACAGCATGTTACTATAGTAATTTATACATTTACTATATAACGCACCACGTTACTATAAAAATCTCCTTCAAAAACACGACAGTCATTTTAATCTCTTAATTACAAAATCTACAATCTTAGTTAATCATGCTTCTGCACACAAAAACATTGTTCAACAGCCACTTCCCTCATTGTCAGTCTGAAAACTATAACAGCTTACTATTAAAAACACACATAAAACATAAATCTAACTCAAACTATCATTTTGCTCAGTGCAGTGAAACTGTTTACATGTTACTCGTGTAAAGTGAAACAAGGCCTTATCTGAAAGCCACGCAGCGCCATGTGAAATCACAAACTTTCCCATGTTTACCGCACGGTTAAAATAATCAACAACTGGATTAATATTTAAACGACAGACGACAGAGTTCATATTAACAACTGTCAAATGCAAGATTCGTTGTCTAGTTGAGCAAATCCACTTACAGGCATGATCGGAAGCTGCTGATTTTCGCATTCGTGTGTGTCTGCTGCTTTCCTCGATCCTGAATCGCTAGGGTAACTGCAGGGTTGCCACGCGCAGCTTCATAAAGGAAATCTGATCAGACATGCCCAGGCATGCTCTACAATAAAACACTCCTTTATACCTTAGCCCCTATAAAACCTGACAACATTACAGGGACTTCCCGAAAATGACATCAGTCTGACAACATTAAGTAATGACGTGTAAACGAAAATATGCTGCTGTCAGTGTGCAGCATATTTTTTTTCATGTCTCAAAAAATGAAAATTGTTATCATCAATCTATTGGTATCTATCTATCTACCCAGATAGCACACATATCGCAGACGTATATTTGACATCTGGAAGACGTTTTTTTTTTTTTTTAGAGTTTTTGCTCATCTGCAACACATCTATGAGACGTTTCCTGTCAGATGTTAAATAGACATTTAGAAAATGTCTTTAAGATGTTTATAATTTAGAATGCATGTAAAACTGACGTTTTGAAGACGTTTATCAGATGTTTGTACACAGCAGATGCTTTCCAGATGAAGTGCTCTATAAGACATCTTGGAGATGATATCTATCTATCTATCTATCTATCTATCTATCTATCTATCTATCTATCTATCTATCTATCTATCTATCTATCTATCTATCTATCTGTCTGTCTCTATCTATCTGTCTATCTATCTATCTATCTCTATCTATCTATCTATGTCTGTCTGTCTGTCTATCTGTCCGTCCGTCTATCTATCTGTCTGTCTGTCTGTCTGTCTGTCTCTATCTATCTATCTGTCTGTCTATCTATCTATCTATCTATCTATCTATCTATCTATCTATCTATGTCTGTCTATCTATCTATCTATCTATCTATCTGTCTGTCTGTCTGTCTGTCTGTCTATCTATGTCTGTCTGTTTGTCTGTCTGTCTATCTGTCCGTCCGTCTATCTATCTATCTATCTATCTATCTATCTATCTATCTATCTATCTATCTATCTATCTATCTGTCTGTCTGTCTCTATCTATCTGTGTCTATCTATCTATCTATCTATCTATCTATCTATCTATCTATCTATCTATCTATCTAATAAAGCTGTATAATTACAAATTGCAATAAAATAAAACACACAAACCTTGTGGATTAATATTTCCTGTACTGGCAACCCTGACATTTCTCAGAGCCCCTCGAGAGATGCAGTTCCCTTTCCTTAGCAGCTTCCTCCTCCTCTACGAAACACATTTCATTGTTCGATTTAGTTTACTTGCTGTTCTTTTTACTTGTTGTTCTTTTTCTTCTTTGATTGAAGCATAATTACGAACTTTGAGTAGACGTACATCTATTTAATCTCAGGTTGTTGGTCATGTGACTACGCCCCCTAGTGGTTGTTCAACGGCATCCTTATACTTTTATTAATTTGTACTCATTACACTTTTTTTTTTCTACTTTTTTTTTACTACTAGACCAATTTCCTTTTAGGATAGATATAGATCATCCTTAGTTCTATTGAATCCCAAATGACAGATCTTAAATCATAATATTTATTTTGAAAGGTGAACCAAAACAAATATCCTTCTTACACTTAGTATCAATATCTGTATTAGCTTTAAAAGTGTTTTAACCAGCTACACTAGATTAATTATTTTTTGTTGCATATGCAGTGCTTTCTATCTAGGGGGGCTCCTATGGCTCCTACCGTGTCCTCCTAGAAACTACATTGACCAATCGCGCAGGTGCCATCGCGCTGACGTCACACAACGAGGCTCCGCCCTCGCTCGAGACCGTATGATTTTTGTGTCAATGCCATGAACAAGGGAAACTGTGCACTGTCATTCATAAAGGAAATACTGGCTTGGTAAATGGCGAAGACTTACGATTACCTTTTCAAACTCTTGCTAATTGGAGACAGTGGAGTGGGAAAGACATGTCTGCTGTTCAGATTCAGCGAGGACGCGTTTAACACCACCTTCATCTCCACAATCGGTCAGTTCACCGGTGATCTGGGTAGAAGGTATTGGACTCTGTCCCGTAATATACAGGACAATAGTGTTCAGATACAGTGAAACTGTAATAATTAAGTTTCTAGTTTCATTTGCATTGATAAAAGTAGGTTTGAAAAGCACCTGTGGTTTTTTCAGCCAATTATGGGATTATGTTTAAAACATCTGGATTTATTTAGAAATGCACAGGCCTTTGAGTAGCTTGCTTATGTAGACAAATTAAAAATAGGTATTTTAAATTATGTAAGAATTATGTGTTCTTGTAATGCTTTGTTTAATGTATATTTGTGTTGTATACAATGTTTTTATATAATTTAAATGTATTATATATTTTTATTTGTTTAAAATTGTACCCAAATCAGTATTAATATAAAATTTAAGTATTGATAGATAGATAGATAGATAGATAGATAGATAGATAGATAGATATAATCTATCCATATCTGTCTATACAAATACACAGATATAGATACTCTGGAAAACAATGCTGTCGGTGAAGGTGTGAGAGTCATATTTTGCTGACCACAGCTGTATCTACTTTTAACCTGTCAAACCCTGCTCACTAATGGCCTTACAAGTTCATACAGGAGTCTACACAAGAGAAACATAAACTGTATTACTGAGTTATTAATTCTGTGTTCATGCTAATGGATTCAAGCCACTCAGTAAGTTGCTGTTAGATGTTTTGTTGTAGTGTTCAGGTTTAAAATTCAAGTTTCAAGACCATATGCTGTTTTCCAAATGTTGACAGTCATTATTCTTTGACAGTGAGAAACAAGGAACTTGCTTCCTCATGATGCAGAAAACATAAGATGCTATAAAATAATAGGCCTAGGATGAATAAGTGCTTATATAACCTTTTCTCAACTAGATTTTCTATCACTTTTTTTTCTATCAGCATAAACCTCATAAAATGTTGTTACATATATGATTAAAACAAGAAAAGAGACAAAGTTTTTGTTTTATAAATGAAAACAAGTGCTAATATCTTCTACAGTTTAACTTCTCATGCAAATTTATCTTGCTTTAAGGATTTTTTAGACAAAATACTTTGTAAGAAAATAATATTTTGTATTGTGTGTGTGTGTGAAAGCTGCGCAGTTGTCTTTCGTCTGCCTGCACAGAGAGTTTAGTCATTTCCTTTGTCAGTTTTTCCATCTGATTAAAACGTCACCGCCCCCTCTGCCTTTGTTTGCGATGCTGTCTTGCAATGGGGTCTCTGAGCCTTGACTTTCTTTCAGACTTCATTTGTATTTACATCCCATTTATCTGGCAAACCAGCTCATTCTCTGAGTAAAAACAGCAATTTTGCTGAAAAAAATGTGCTTGTTTCTATGTTAGAAATCATCACAACCTCTCTGCATAAACAATATTTTGATGACAACGTCAGGATGGAGTGCTGGGGAAAGTATGGTTCCTTTGTGTGGGGTCATAGTAGACTTGACCGTGAACAGAGGGCTGTACTGTTTGAATCCCCATCATGCTCTCGTGATATTCACTCAGCCCATCTCAGCATTCTTCCGCCAATGCAGTGGAGCATTTGACTGGCATCTGCTTTCTTGTGCCAGGACGTCCATAACCCCAGTTGTGGCCACTCTGCATACTTCCCCACACTTCTCTGAGCAGTCCACCTCCGCTTCCTGTGACTCAGTCTGTGTGTTTTTCTCAAGGTTGTGATATTGCTTAGTTGCTTGATAAATTGCTTGTCATGTTCCTCATTTTAGCTGTGGGCATCTGCTGGAGGCTTGTTATTTTAGTTTATAAAGTTTTAAAGAATATTTTTCTTAAAAACAAAAAACAAAAACATAGCTTTGCTTCAGAAGGCCTTTATTAAACCCCCTGAAGCCGTATGGATTATTTTTATGATAGATGGATGCATTTTTGGGGGGCTTCAAAATCACGCCTCCCATTCACTACCATTATAAAGCTTGGAAGAGCCAGGATATTTTTAAATATATTTCCAATTGTGTTCGTCTGAAAGAAGAGGGTGGGTAAATCATTGGATAATTTTCATTTTTGGGTGAACTATCCCTTTAAGGACCATTTATACCAAGGACGATAACTATAATGATGATAACGATAAAGATATAATTTTTAAAATCATTCTAAATTTAAAATAATAGCAGACTCCACACCACAACTATAACGATAAGGTCAAAGAGGAACGATATCGTTGGAATCACTTTCACAAAGTTTTTTTCCAGCTGATGAACAGTAAAAACATTGACAGCCAATCAGAATCCATCATGATTTAAAGAGCTCGAGCATTTAAAGCGACATTTGACAAAACTGCAGCACGTGCTTATAATAAACAGAACATTATTGTGTGTTGGTGTGGACGCGAATATAGTTATATAGTAACTTTATAGTAATGTTTTTTTAAGGTGAATAGGCCTTTAGTCAATATTTTGGTCTTGTTTTCCAGTATATGTATCTAAAATTCTTTAAAGTGGTCCTATAATGTCCCTTTTACAAGATGTTATATACATCTCTGATGCCCCTAAAATGTGTCTGAAGTTTCAGCTCAAAATACCCCACAGATCATTTATTATAGCTTGTCAAATTTGCCCGTTTGGTTGTGAGCAAAAGCACGCTGTTTTTGTGTGTCCCTTTAAATGCAAATGAGCTGCTGCTCCTGGCCCGCTTTCTAGAAAAGGGCGGAGCTTTAACCCTTTGACGCGTACGATCACACCGGTGTGATCAGTTTTGGCTGGTCCCAGGAGCGTACGGTCACACTGGTGTGATTAGAACGTTCAGTGCATCACGTGATCAACTGCCAAATTCAAATGTGCTGCGCGCTTTGGCTGGCGCTAAACCAGAGACGGACACGCGCAGCGCTTTTCATATATTACATATATGCAGTGTTTTCAACCAAATAATGTTTATTTTAGGTTTCAGACATTTAAATACACATGAGTACTAACAAAACAATATATTTAGAGTTTGTAAAATACACACTGATGTCTAGAGAAGCGGAAATAACAACCCTTTCCATTATAATTAGACGACACGTTTATTCATATCAGATACACATTGTGAAAGTAACTTTAAAGTTTACTCTATTCTTCCCCAGTTCACCGACTCACTTACTTTCATGTATTTCGGGAGAAGTGGATAAATTCACGGGTTGTAAATCCAACAGATCCGATTCTCTGTGCGGCGCAAACTAACATGGCGGCGCCCATCGCGCATATGGCTCAACTAACATGATTATTATAAAGGTGTTTAAACAGCAAAACACATCCACTTACACATATTTGGCAATCGGAATATTAGATATTTCATGCTATTGTTAACATTTAATATAGTGAATATTTTGAATAAAAAAGGAAAAATTAAATAAAAGCAGATCATCAGTCATACAGCGCTGCAGTGTGTCACGTAACAAGCAATGACGCGTCACCATGGAAACAATAAAGTGATACGTTCTAAATAACGGTTGCCTTAAAAAACTCACGCTGGGGGGTCAGCCAGAATATTTTAAACTTACGTGCGGAAGGGTTAACAGCTCATGCTTCAGTTTCTCAACAACAACAAAGCAGGAGAATCTCACGCAGCCAAAATGACGATTGTCAGTAACGGTGTTCAGCCTTACATTGTTCAAACCGGAGTCAGACATTGATGGAGAGACTCAGGAAGACGTTACAACTTTTAGAATGAAACTGGACATTTCTGAATGGTTAGTGGATAAATTTATGTAGTTGCTGTGGAGTTTATTCAACTCATCGACTAGCATGTGCCGTCATGTTAATCGTTTGTGAAGCAGTCCGGCGTAAAATGACGGCATGCCAACAACACTCTACTACAACAACTCTTCCTCTTCTCTAAAGCAGCCCAACATGGCCTCACCCCCTTTGTTGTGTGTTCCAGGGGGAAGGATTTATGTAAATTTTAGGGTTAGTGATGTCACTAACCCAGGAAGAAGCTTGTTGTAGTCCCTACCAGCTGTTTGTTGTAGTCCTTAAAAAGCGATTTCTGTAAAAGAAAATATCTCACTTTGCATTGAACTTTGAGCGTCCTAACTTTTGCAGATGTTGTTTATGCTCAAACAGAAACATTACACACTAACTTAAGTTAAAAAAGTGAAATCATAATCAACCACCCCTTTAAAACAAGATAATTGTATAATTTGTATGCCAAAATAACAAGATAAAGGTCTTATTTTCAGAGAAATCAAACAAAATTTTATGAGGTTTATGCGTAAAACAAGAACCGTTTTTTAGTATAAACCTCTTAGTTACCAGCCCAGATCTTGAACTAATATTTTGTTGTAGCATTAGACATTTTTCCACAGGAAAACCACACCACAAAGCCACTCATTTGACTTGTTATATGGAGTATAAGGCCTCTTATTGAATTTCTACTGAATTTTTGGTCATGAATAATCTTAGAAATCCTCAATCTTGATTTATTTCTTGAATGGAAACCATCTCTCTACAACATCAATATGTTTAAGATGTCAGATATACAGAGAGAACAACCTAAAATGTTAAGTTTGTTGCATAGTACACAACATTTATGTGAGCAAAGCAGCCCGATACAAGCAACAAGTAATTTTCCTCTAACCAGCAGGACAAAAAAATGGCAAGAGGAGCAGTTTAACCCTAGGAACTGGAAATAGCTCATTACTGCAGTGCAACATTGATTGTACCATTGATTCCATGTGGTGCCAGTCACTGAAGATCTGACGATGTTTCTCTTTTTCTCTGTTGCCAGGAATTGATTTCAAAATCAGAACTGTCGAGCTGAACGGCAAGAAAATCAAGCTTCAGATATGGTGAGCCGTTTGTTTGTCATTAATATGCAGCGCTAAGTTGTGTTTTATATATCCTGTTATGTCATCATTTACACTTCGTCTTTAGAGATATCTAAAGCTGTGTAAAGAGATATTCACATCCTAAACAGACTTTTGAATATGGAAAACAGTTCCTGCACTTAATTAGAGTTTTGTTGCTTTTAAACATTATACCAGTTAGCTTTGAGGCTATTATGCTAAAAGACCATTTTATTCATCTTGCACACAAATATTCACATTTTTGTTCAATTAAATGCTCTCTAGAATGACAATACACTTGTGGGAAAAGAAGTATACTTTAGCATACTTTAAAAATTTGTACTTTTTTACAAAAGAATATACTTTAAAAGAATATTCCATTTAAGTGCAAACTAGCTGTAATGATTTCAGACACTTAATTGCATGTTATTATATGTATTATAGTTTATATTAAATTCAATTAGTTGAACTTAAGACTGCTTTTTTGACCAACAGGTCAAAAGTACACAAGAACATCTTTATATGTAATTTCATAATTATGCCTGTTTTTGAAATATAGTTAAAGTGTACTGCTGAATGTGCTAAAATAAACTTTAATGTAATTTCTATTGAAACTTTTATGTCATGTATTGAAATATATTTGTAATTACACATTTGTAATGATGCAGCTGCGATTTAGTACATTTAAAAATAAGTTTACTTCTGTAAATCACAACAAAATAATTTAAAATGTACTTTAAAGTAACTTTTAATTTAACATTATTACAAAGTGCAATTTTTGAAAAGTTAAACAACTTATTTCATTAATATCATATTATCTACAAGTATATTATCTTTTAAAAACATACTTTTAAGATTTGCAGTACACTACAAGTGCACATTCAATACAATGAAGTGTACTTTCTTTTTAATAACTAACTTGCCTATGATTAGAAATAGCAAGTAGCTAATGATGGTTTGTTATTTTTGGTTGCATTAATGCTTTTTTTTTCAACTGGAAATATGTCAAAACAGAATAGAAATCGGTTAAAGAAACCAGCTAGCAATATCCTAGTTAATATCTAGGCACTATAAGAAGGTTTTTGGGATCCTTAAGTGCTGATATTTATAATGGTCTTTGACTGTCCTTGAGAAGTAAGAAGGAAATGACATCACACTGTGGCTATTCTTCCTGTTAACAATCATAATGCTTGCACACCCTGTCCAGCAGACTAATGAAGGATGAGACGTGCAGACAATAGTGTCATGAACATCCGTGCCTCTCCCTCCATCTGCACATTCTACAGGATGTTTATATTAAAATCTGGGAAAGAATGGGGTGGGATTCACAGTAAACGAATTTGAAGTGTTGAGGTTCAGCGAGGTGACAAAGGACGGAAGGAACAAGGTGAGGATGCATATTTGTGTGTGACTGTCTGGTTGTTTTACAGGGACACGGCTGGGCAGGAAAGATTTAGGACGATCACCACGGCATATTATAGAGGCGCTATGGTAAGACACTACTGGCTACTACACTGCAAAAAAATATTTTCTTACTCAATGTTTTTGTCTTATTTTCCATTACAAATATCTAAAATTCTTAAATACATAAGATACATTTACTTTAGAAGTAAAATTACTTGAGATATTTTCTTGTTTTCTGAAAGAAAAAAAAAAGTCAAAATTACGTGAATTTATGCTTAAAATTAGAAAAAATAACTTGCAATGGGGTCAGAAAAATAAACTCACTTAATTTTGATCTAGTTTTTAGTATACAAGGGTGTGTTCACACTTGTAGTTCGGTTCTTTTGGTCCGGGCTAAAGCCTCTTTCAGACTGTCAGTCCAAATCTGATTTTTGTGCATATCTGATTGAAATCTGATCAGATTAAGCAAGTGTAAACCGCAAAAAAATCACATGAAATGTGATTTTTACAAATCTGTTTCGAGCTACATTGAAATGTGGTTTGAAATCCTATTCAAATCGCATTTCTTGAAATCTGTTTCAGTCTGACTGCTCTGATCGGATTTTGCATGGTTTAGGTAACTTTCTCACACCACATAAAAAGTAAATGTCAGATGTTGTTAAAGGAGACATGCTGAAAGTCACTGCAGAAACAAGGTATGGTTGAGCAAAGATCTGTATGAGCAGAAAATGACAATGATAACGACAAATAATCGGATTTGGACTGCCAGTGTGAATGCAGCCTAAAGGCTCCGATATACTTCAAGCGAAGTTCTTTTTCGTTCTTCGTTTAGGGCAGTGGCGTACGGGACACCCCCGCGGTGCGTGGGGGCCCCCACCCTATGATGGGCCCCGTCGCAGATTCACCCAATTAGGATAGACTACTTTATAGCCTTTGAAAATAGTGCTAAATTACCACAAAAGGGGGAAAAATTAATCACTGTTGTTCCCATCGCTGTTTTTAAGGTAGCCAAGACAACAGCAAGCTTTGATGCGCTGTGTTACTGTTAGCGGACGTGTGCCGAGACAAATAAATATGTTCGGTCTTTGCTGAGACATTATTATTGTTATTTATATTATTATATATTGCCCAAACATATTTACCCCATCGCCAGCTCAGCTAATGGTCAGCTACCGGAATGTCTGAAGTTCTCTTCCAAATGTAGCCTAGCCAATAAGTCTTATTTCTTTATTCTTTAACTGTAACTACATGAATTTAGTTTAGGCCTACATCATTTGATGCATCGATCGAAATTACTGAAAATTTGCGGCCGAAACAGCAATTTGTCTAGAAGGGAACCTTATATAGCGCAAATTTGTGTCTAACTTAGAATTTAGACCAGCTAAAATATATTGCTAGACCAAAAATATCTTATCAATTAATTAAGTAATAAAGACATGTAATAAAGTAATAAAGAAATTTAATAAAAACAGAAAGACGTCTATCGCTTCAGCCTTATTCAAAGGCAGCGGAAACATGAGTTTGTTTGTTACGCACTTCAATCCATTCCAAAACCGACGTTCTTGGCTTTCTTCCTATTTATTAAATATAGGCAATTGGTTGATGAAACATTGATTGAAATTAAGATACAATTTCTACAAAACGAAATTCACTTTAAAGAAAGACTTAGGCTACTATAAAACAAAACTTAATGAAGTGGTCGAACTCATGTCTGACCCGCTGCATGTCTCCCGACATTGCGCATCCGTCATGCTATTCACTTTTCATAATCAACATAGGTGACATTTAGAAAAAAAAATAATATGAGGCTATAGCCCAATATTTAAATATAAATATGAAACTAAATTGGCTACATTTTTATCCCTCTGGCAGACGAAAGCGCCAACGCGTTCTGATGGATTTTCTCCTCATGACAGCTGAAACAACTTAACAGGCCTTCCGTCATTTTTGGCGATAGCCTACAGATTAGTGCAAGACTACAAATGTTCTACTTTTTTAAATTTTATTTTATATTTACGCTCACAATAACAACAACACCTTGTAGGCTACTTTTGTAAAATAGAATAAATAAAAACAGGGTGCGCTTTCAGCTGTCTCTCTGCGAGAATCTTTCTGAAACGTCTCAAAAATTATTTTAAACTCGGCGAATAACTGTACCTAAAAGAAAGAAACATCTCCATTTGATAAGAAATGTGTAGGTCTGCGTTAAATAAGAGGCGATCTATCCGCTGGAATGTGTTGTTTCTGAAATCATGGCCAGTGCTCGTTGCGGCTGTTATCCGTTCTCTTGGCGCTCCATTGGTTTTAATGAGTAAATTAGCCTAAATATTTATTCCTGCCGGTATTTTAGTCTGCGATATCAAAATCACTAAACATTATATAGGCCTATCATATAGGCTAGGCTATAATATTATTCGATAATAACATCAAGTGAATCAATGCAATGATAATTCACCACATGATTCACTGTTAAATCAGTTTTTGTAAACTGTGGGGCAGATGGACTCAGGTGCGCAACAAATTTTAACACATGACATCACTGCTTGTGGGAGGGGCCCCATCTCATTCTTTGCGGGGGGGCCTCACAGACTTCCGGTACGCCACTGGTTTAGGGGTAAAACGAAGTTCGAAATGCATGACCAGCGATATACTGTAAACGAACATCTGACGCCGCCCACACTGCTGAGAACGGCATTTAGATGAAAATGTAAATGTGTGCCATGCACTTTCTTCTCAGTAACAAAATAAACACAACAAAATTGAGAAAACAGCAAGCATTTTTTATAGAAAGCATAAGAAAAGCATCTGATCATAACAACATGGGTATGTTAGCACGAGCTCTGTAAATTAGCACTCCAGTCACGTTTATTTATGTAGCACTTTATTCAAAAGATTGCTTAAAATCAAGGAGCTTTACAGTATCAAACATGAAAAACAGTGTCAGTGCCTCATTTTATCAGAAGCACAACTTCATTTTGTACTATAAAGCGGCTATCCAGTGTGTTCATGTTTTCACCCGCGGAGCTCTTACCTCAACGAACTCAAACACATGAAATGAGTCAGAGAAGCGTTCCACGCGAGTGAAGGCGGAGCCTCAGCGCACACCTCCTATTACTTTATCGTCACTGACCAATGATAGTACGAAGGTGTTTTGCAGCTGAAGCGAACTTTTCCTGAAAGTTCGCTTTGGCAAGCCGTTTCGAACTTCCAAAAAGAACGCAAAACGAACTTTGTTTTGGTCTGATTTTGTTCGAAATGACGTCACATCAGTTCGTTCTTCGATTTCATTTGAAGTATATCGGGGCCTTAAGGGTGCATTCACACTGGCAGTTCAAAACGAGGCATGGTTCGCATGAAAAATTAGTAATGAGAAAGCTGTCATACGGACCGGGGAACACACCAGGGTACCGAACCCGAGACTACCTGAAGGAGGTGGTCTGAGTTCGGTTGCGCTGGAACTGTGGTGCAATTTGCATAAATGTCAAAGCAACTCGGACTCAAGTACACACTTGTTCAAGAAGTAGTGTTGTCAAAAGTATCGACTTCAGTACCAAGTCAGTACTGAAATAAAAAAAATGTGACAATACCAACATTTCCCCCTAACATTTTGAGCACTGTTGAGCAGACTCTTAAACACTTGTGATCGGCCATTTTGTTCATGCGCTCAACAGATTTGTCTGTGATTGGCTACAATAATCATAACTTCAAAACATGTTGTAAATAGACATCTTTTACGCTCTTCACCGAGCGCTTACACAGATACACATGGGAGCGTTAGACATATCTGTTGAGTGTGTGAACACAATGGCCAATCAGAGGTGTTTAAGAATCCACTTAGATGATAGTGGTGATGATTGAGCATACAGCAACCATTTAGCATTCAGTTTCATTGTGCAGAGTGAGGGGAATTAAAGAGGCAAATGAATGGCTCACAATCGGCTTTCTCCTCAAAGGAGTCTTTCTTCAAGCAGCAGAAAGCTGCCTTCATCATGCAACATACATACATTAAACCCAAGTGTCGCTCCCTCTAAAGCATATAATAGCACCAAATTAGTAAAAAAAAAAAAAAAATGACATGATGTGATGACCTAAGTTGAACGCAAATGCACCAGGGTTCGATAGAATCAAGTTGAATCAGTCTTGATCCACTTGTTTGGTGCGCACCAGGATTCGGATGGTAGTGTTCACACTTATTCAAATGAACCGCACTAACAGAGCAATCGCACCAGAGTTTGTTTTAGGGTGTGTTCACACTTGGCAGGTCTGGTTCGATTAAAACGAACTCTGGTGCGATTGCTCTGTTAGTGCGGTTCATTTGAATAAGTGTGAACACTACCATCCGAACCCTGGTGTGCACCAAAAAAGTGGACCGCTTCCAATCGAACTCTGTTGTGGTTCAATTGAAATATGAACGCAACATGGACCAAAGACATCTAAAAGAACCAAAAACAGGACATGATATCACAAAATGCGACCCTAAAAATGACAGAATGCTCAAGCGTACCTGTTTTTTCTCGTCATAGTCACGATGTTCAGTTCAGTACAGGCTTAAGAACCGCATCTCCTTGCAGATTTTTGTTTATGTGTGTGACGGAGGGATTCTTGCCGCTGTTTTGACTCCTTTACACATTTTATAAGCTCTTCACGAGTTCTCAACTCCATCAAATACCATCATATGTATGTACATACAGCACATTTATCCCAGCACACAGCATTGTTTTGAATGTTCATTGTTTTGAATGTTTGAATGTTCAGTTACATCATAAAATATACATCATAAAAGCCGGGGGTTTTTTTTGTTTTGTATCTTTAGGTTCGATGGTAAAAATGAGTGTGAACGCTATGTGAACCAGGAGTAAGGGTGTACTCACACAATGCACGGTTGCCTTAAACCGAGCCCGAGCGCGATTGTCTTAGGGGTCAAACACACTTGGGCACGGTTTAGAGTGCCTAATGTGAGTACACCCTAAATGTATCATTTTCTTTCGTGGTCTGGACCAAAAGAACCAAGAGAACCGAACTACAAGTGTGAGCACACACTTAATATCTAAAGTAATTTTGCTATTCAAGTAACTGTATCTTTATCTAAGAATGTTTAGAATGTTTCTTTTTTTTCTTTTTTTTGCTGTGTACTTATATATACACTATATTGCCAAAAGTTTTGGGACGCCTTCCTTTATGTGCACATGAACTTTAATGACATCCCATTCTTAATCCGTAGGGTTTAATATGGAGTTGGCCCACCCTTTGCAGCTATAACAGTTTCAACTCTTCTGGGAAGGCTTTCCACAAGGTTTAGGAGTGAGTTTATGGGAATTTTTGACCATTCTTCTAGAAGCGCATTTGTGAGGTTAGGCAGTGATGCTGGCGAGAAGGAGTGGCTCGCAGTCTCCGCTCTAATTCATCCCAAAGGTGTTTTATCGGGTTGAGGTCAGGACTCTGTGCAGGCCAGTCAACTCCACACCAAACTCGCTCATCCATGTCTTTATGGACCTTGCTTTGTGCACTGGTGCGCAGTCATGTTAGAACAAGAAGGGGCCATCCCCAAACTGTTCCCACAAAGTTTGGAGCATGAAATTGTCCAAAATGTCTTGGTATGCTGAAGCATTAAGAGTTCCTTTCACTGGAACTAAGGGGCCAAGCCCAACCCCTGAAAAACAACCCCACACCATAATCCCCCCTCCACCAAACTTTACACTTGGCACAATGCAGTCAGGCAAGTACCGTTCTCCTGGCAACCACCAAACCTAGAATCGTGCATTGGATTGCCAGTCAGAGAAGCGTGATTCGTCACTCCAGAGAACACGTCTCCACTGCTCTAGAGTCCAGTGGCGGCGTGCTTTACACCACTGCATCTGATGCTTTGCACTTGGTGATGTAAGGCTTGGATGCAGCTGCTTGGCCATGGAAACCCAATCCATGAAGCTCCTACACACTGTTCTTGAGCTAATCTGAAGGCCACACAAAGTTTTGAGGTCTGTAGCTATTGACTCTGCAGAAAGTTGGTAACTTCTGCGCACTGTGCGCCTCAGCATGCGCTGACCCCGCTCTGTGATTTTACATGGCCTACCACAACCTATCACGGTACCACGCTTGAATTCACTGAGCTCCTGAGAGCGACCCATTCTTTCACAAATGTTTGTAGAAGCATTTTATACACCTGTGGCTATAGAAGTGATTGGAACACCTGAATTCAATGATTTGGAGGTGTATCCTAATACTTTTGGCAATATAGTGCATGTATATGTGTAAGTGTTGATTGCTGAAGATGGATGTTTCATATTTCTGCTGGCTTTGTTTTCAGGGCATTATGTTGGTATATGACATCACCAGCGAAAAGTCATTTGAGAACATTAAAAACTGGATCCGCAACATTGAGGAGGTGAAAATAGATATATTTAGATTTTGTGTGTTGTGTGTTCATTTATATAACACATTTGTTAAAGAATTACATTTCTTTTGACTGCAACTTGAAGAACTGCTGAACTTCTCAATCACTCATTTCAGCATGCATCATCTGACGTAGAGAAGATGATCCTCGGAAACAAATGTGACATGAACGACAGGAGACAGGTGTCCAAAGAGAGAGGAGAGAAAGTGAGATCTCTCACATCTTACAAGTTTTTACAGTATTCCACACAAATAGATATAATAAAACTAATAATTTACAAGGAATAATATAAATAATTATTCTATTTTATTTGAAAATGTAATTTTTGTAAAATATTTGTATTATTTTGAATGAGATGTATAGTATTTTGAGCGATACTGGATGTATTTTTAATTTAATTTGTTAATAACTGTGTTGCCATTTTTTACATTTTGTTTTCCAGCTGGCAATTGATTACGGTATCAAGTTTTTGGAAACAAGTGCAAAAACCAGTGTAAATGTCGAAGAGGCCTTTTTCACACTTGCCAGAGACATTATGGCTCGACTCAACAGAAAAATGGTGAGTGTTTTTTGTAAAACAAAATAAGTGCATTATACTGGATATCATTTATGATTGTATTATGGTTATTTAAAAAATATATTATTTGCTTAATAATTTCGTTTTTATAGGTTTCACAAACCTTTTTTAAAATGTCTTTTTGTTGACTAGAATGATGGTGGTCAAGCAGACGGTGGGGGGCCGGTGAAGATTTCAGAGAAGCGCTCCAAAAAGCACAGCATCTTTAAGTGTGTTCTGCTGTAACTCATTTGCGGCGTGTGGATACGTTCACTTGCTGTGTCTCTGCGGCAGCCAGAAATGCTCAGCTGGTAAAACATATCACATGAGCCCCTGCAAAAGAGCTGGACCATCAGGCTCAAGAACAGATGAAGGTTCGTGTTTCCAAGCCCTTAAATTCAAGATGGAACAGAGGAATGATGCAGAGATTTACTTGGTTCACTCTGTGGTAGAGTCATAATAGGAAATGTTTGCTTTGTTGTGTGGTGATAATCGTGATGATTGTGTCAAAAGATAATGGATCAAATATGAATGGTTTTGCTTTGATATGTTTTTGTGTTATATTATGTATGGACACATTTGCTTGAAACATTTGCTGCTGAAAGCTTAGATGTATCACATACAATATTTATGAATTAGTCAGTGAGTCTGTTTTGTTGTAATAATGTTCCTGAGTGTCTTGTATACAGCATATACACTGTGTTCTTGCACTGGTTCAAAACATTTTAATAGAGAAGATCTGTAAAAATGCAATTTTTGGAACACTAGTGGGTTAAAAAAGCACTTTACATGTGTTTTCGATGAGCTCTCCTCACAGGCACATGTCCATGTATAGCACAGACGGACATCAATCCACCCACTGGAAAGTTGCAAAGATAGAACATGATGGCTTTAGAGCATGATGGGTAAAGGAACATCTTCAGGTCAGGTATCAAAGGGAACACGTCTTACTTGGCAAAATCACAGTCACCCATAGTAAATGTGTGTTTGACACAGCCAGTCAAATCCGAGAACCATGAGTATTAAGGGAATTTGTGCCTGTGTTGTAGATACTTAGCTTTAGGGTTATAAGTATAGGGCTTATATTCAAATTCAGTCCAGCACTGATTTGTGAAAATTATGTGACTTTTTTTTTTGAATATGAAGATGATCATTAACTAATTAGCATTTAAAATGAATGTTTTGTTTGAAAAAGACAGGCGCCTTTGCCATGTGAAAGCAAGTTTAGAAACTAGGATCCTCATGTCAATGCTACAGTATAATGTTTTGTAACATTAAAAAAGAAAGTCACCAATGCATGTTTATGTAAATCCATTAATGAAAACTGAGCTTTTTTGTATTTCAATTAGATATTTCTCACCTTTTTAGCTCTTTTTCATTTTTTGATTAAAAATGTCCAGTGCATAATGATATATATATATATTAATATTGTGCAAGCAACTTTTATTTATTGTTTACATTTTTATTTTTCACCTTAGGCTCTTAAAAGGAACATACAGTTGCCAAAAAGTGGTATTATGTGCTTTTCATGCTTGTACTGTGTAAGTTGTTTTAGTCAAAGGATCCAGGGTGAATTCAACTGGTCAAATCAGCACTTTTGTTTTCAAATATGTGAGACATTTTAGTCTCCTATTGAAACTGCACTAAAGGCTGTGTCAGAAGAAGTAGTACAGATTACAGCAATAAAATGTCCCCATTTGGGAATTCTCTCTTCCGACTATTTGTGCTGATATTAGGGACCTTAATGCCTTGGATCTGTGTTTATTAATCTGATTTGGACAAACACTGCCGAAGAAGGTTTTGATGATCATCATTTTACTTCAACAAATGTAGCATATATCATGACCACTGATATTCAGATGGGACCATTGTTATGCATGTATTTTCTTTCATATTTGTGACTGTACGATCAACTTTTTTTTTTCTTTTCTTTTATTTAAAGAGACATATAACGCAACCTGTTACCTGAAAAGCTAATATGCTCATTTAAACATGTTAAAACCTTAACAAAGAAAATGTGAACAAGAATTTGAAGTGTGTTTTTATTAATTATAGATTTTTATACTACATATAACCAAAGTAAATACTGTATAAACATATCTTCATACTTCTCATCTTATTTTTTCACATAGTTTAGTCTTCTTTTTGTCAGCAATTCATCATCCAGAACAGTAGATGGTGCTATTAGACAGTCTTATCACAACAATAAACAGATTACGGCTCTTATACAACCTGCTAACTTCAAAACATTTTGCATTGAGGTAGACTCATTTTGTCTTTTGACTTGTTCAGTTTGCATAGCCTTACTTTTTTGCCCATAAATTGTCATTATACTGAATAATACTGTTACTAATACTGTATACTGTTTACCAATCCAAAAACACCTAAACATAACACATAAATGGCATGATGAAGACCAGAGCAGTGAGCAAGGTTGAATAATGTATTTTATACCTTAAATATATATATATATAATGATGGAAATTGCAAGCACACAATTAATGAACAGTTGATGATATAGTTTCAAAGATCTGCTACTCAGTTAACTTGATCATGACACCTGAGCACATACTGCTAATGTCAGTATCTAGTGTTACAGGTGCTTAAGGAATTTAATGTGTGTATCATTCTTATCTGAGGAATGTATCTTCTTATTGGACTCCTTCTAGAGCAGGGATGGACAAACTCAGTACTGCCCTGCAGAGTTTAGTTCTAACCCTGATAAAACTCACCTGCCTGTAGCATTCTAGTAATCCTGAAGGAATTGATTAGCTGGTTCAGGTGTGTTTGATTAGGGTTGGAGCTAAACTCTGGCTGAAGCATTCTGTAGGGTGTCCCATTCATCATTTTAGGTTTCAGAAGGGTGCTCGCCCCCTTTGTGGCCACTATGCGCCCTCAATGCTCACTTCAGCTGAGCCCACAAGTCTGCGAGCTACGTAGAGGACTTTACCCGGCAGTCAAAGCGCCATTACGTCACGAAAGTGCGGACTCAGAGGAAGACCGTGAGGATTTAGGGTGCCATTTGGGATTCAGTCTCTTTAGGGCAGCGGCCCTCCAGGACCGAGTTTGCCCAGGCCTGTTCTAGAGTGTCCCCTTTATGTATGGCTATGGCTCGTCTGAAGGTACATCATCTGTTGTCTTCTGTGCTGATTTCTCTGGATCATCAGAAGAGTCTCCATAGGCTCCAGCAAGGTCTCTTTCACTGCTCGATCCATGGGCTCTTTTCAAACTGTTTCCTAAGGACTTGCAAGGTTTTGTGGACCAGCTCTTTGATCTTCCAGGGAGGAACATTGTGTCCTCTGGCAGAAGCAATTGGCTACCATCAGCTTGGACTTCAGAATCACAGTAACCTGCACCTGTAGTTATCTCCTCTGTTTGCTCTCCGTCTTGCCTCTCTGAACCTTTTTCCTTTCCCAGACTTCCTTCAGAATCATCTGGATCCTTTCCCATCTCCTGCTGAGTATCTTCCAGGTGCTGGTCTACGTCACCCCTTTCTTCCCGGTTTACCTGATCTACATCTAGCAATGCCTCTTTACCAGTCGCCCCTGCTGAGTGAAGCTCTCCACCCTTTGTCATCCCATCGTCTATTGTCAGCTGAACACTTTCGTGAGTCATTGGTCCATCTGAACTGTCTAGTGTCTTCTCTCCATCTTGCATTCCCATCTCCTCTTTACTGTGTCTAGTAGAAACTCTCAGCCTCTGTTGCTCAGGCTGGTCAGAATGTTGCTCTACCTTGAAACTGTTGCTAAACTTGTCAATCTGGTCTACTAATGGTCTTACCATTGATACCTTTGGCATCTGACCAAAAAGACTAGGATGTACCTTATACTCATAACTAGCACTCCAACGTCTTGTAGCTGGAGACCCATCCATTCCTTCCCCTTCTTGATTTGCTTCCTTTCCACTTGCTTGATCAAATGAAATTGTGCTCCTATACCTTCGTACACTGGACGGGGATGTGCTTTGTATTTCTGTGGGATAATATTTGAAAGCTTTCATCTTTTCTAGAGGGTAGGAGGTAGTCGCCTTAAGTTTCACTCTCTCAGTCATCAAGGCTTCTTTCTGTGTGGCACTATCCGAAGAAGTCTGGTTGTCAGGAACTGAAGATTTTGGTGATTCTGGCTTTGTCCCATCAGCCTCAACACCCTTCTCGCAAGGGAAGATTCGGATGTCCACACATGAGCCAAGGCGTCTTTTTACCCCTGGAACATCTACCTCTAGATTCTGGCCATATTCCTTTGTGTTGAGGTTTGTAGTGCTTATTGTTTTACTCAGATCTGCCTCTTTTTCCTCTGGTGGACGCTCATCAACACCCAGGTAATAGCGGTAGAGGCTGTACCCATCAGCACTGTTGATGCTACTGTGACGCTGGAGAGAAGATGGGTCACAAATAGAGGAGGCCGATGAGCGTGTGCGGGTCAATTCAGAGTGGTCGATTCCCACCAGTCTTTCCAAGGCATTCACCATTCGGCCATTAATGTCTTCCAGCTGGGCCAAACGAAGGTCCACTGTCTGAAGGGAGGCCTTCATTGTGTTCTCCCTCTCATTCACCTCCTCAAGGCGCATGGACATGTTCTCTACCCTGAGCAGGAAAAAGAAGAGAATGTAAATGGGATGATTACATAAATACAAAGTTTGCAAACTGGGATTTAAGAGGTTTACCCATATTATAACACTTGGAAGATTTTAGCATGGTAATAGATATGACAATGTTAATGTATTTTGTCTTGGTGGAATAGATCTGCTACGCTGCTGTTGATTATTGCTGCTGCTGCTGCAGAGCAAGTACAGGAACTTGCTACTGCCAATACATACGCCGATACTCTGCTGTGAGTATCTAAGACATACTGCTGCTGCACAAATTGCATATCTCAATTACCCATAGCAGATCTATACAGGTGGAGCTGGGGAAGGTGGAGGGTTTTAGACGAACTCTGAAAGCGCACTTCAACTTCTAAAGTGAATGATAACCAGCCATTTAAATGTTGAGCAGCAAGCTTACTGGCTGCAGATGCAACATGAACCAATCAGCTTATGCCAAGTAGTTAACGTGGTAAATATCATCAGCTTGCGTTAAGGACCCATCCGTCTGCGCCATCTAGAGTTTCATGACAGAACTAGGCATTTAAATTACCTTTCATTTGTAACCCTGATACGCTCATCATTTGAGGACAGTTGCTCGTCTTCTCTCTCCCTGAAATATTCCTCCACACATTGCTCCTCAAACTCATACAGCATCTTCAGCTCCTCCGGGGTGAGAATAAGCTCTTTATGAGGAAAACAGAGAATACAAACAAATATTTATCTCATGTTCAGTTTGAATTTATTACTTGCTTGACCACATGCATCTTGATCCTTTATAATTTGGTCTAATTATTTTATGAAACTCACTTAATCCTTTATCCTTCTCATCCAGTTCTCCCTCCTTTTTCTTGTTACAGCGGCAGCAGAGTTTGCGGAATATGATGTAGAGGTGGCTAAAGATAATGAGTGGTGGAGGTAGAACAGGCCTGTCATGGAAGGTCATGATGAGCTGATATCTCTGGAACTTCCACACCTGGTTGGAGATGGACTTAACCTCAAAGAACGTGTTGCTTTATTGGGAGGAAACACATAACAACTAGCAAATCAACACCATTGAACTGTTACTAGCGATACACCAATGAAGACATTTAGGTAAAGACCAATAGCCAAAACTTATTATGTTGCAACCGATCCTACGCTGTTTGTTTTACATGCAAATAAGTCATCAAAACATTATAATGGTAGCATTCTTACTTGAAGACAGCAATGAGCAAGTTCACTAGCAGGATGTTGGCCACTAACAAATAACAGGCCATGATGGCTGGAGTCAGCCACGCTCCAGGGATGCAGGGTGGAAGTTTTTTCCCATCCTCATCATATAAATTGTCTCCACAGGGGGCTGTTTAGAAAAAGCTTTCTTGTTACATTATAGTACCGACGATGAATTTGTTCTGCATTCACAACAATTTCAATGCCATTATACCATTAGTAAGGTTATTTTTCATGAAAACAGTGTTTATCATTGTGTCAAATGTTCATCATTGTGCTTACGATTTATTTCCATTGCGTAAACTTCACCACATTCCAGAAGGGCAAAATAGAGATGAACAAGTCAGTTAGTGCAATTGGAAACCAGAAACAACAAAGTGTGCAACAAGAATTAATCAAACCCAATATCAATCAAGAGACAGGCAGGATAATCAACTAGAAACTGCTGCAATGTGTATGGCAGAGTACAGCCTGAAATTCTGAAACAAATTTTTCTGTCTCCAAGTTTGAAATTTACAAGACTTTATACTCTAAACATTTCTAACTCAGCAAAAAAGCCACTAAGCATGAAGTTATAGGGGAAACCGCAACAAACAACAGAGGTAATGGAGATATTAATGAGGTGTTATAATGGTGGATCAGACTGTTAAAGGCCATCTATCTACCCTGGAGGCAGGAAACAAAATCTTACTATAAATTCTAGTCTTACGGTCTATCGAATCTGCAAACACCTCTCCATAAATCATCCAATAAGGCATGTAGAAGATGTTGCGAGCCAAGCGCCATGTGGGCTCCTCGTCTGGGTGGAGGATGGCCTGTCGTGCCACACCGAAACTCATCAGGACCACCAACATGATCACCACAAAATACAGCATGTCAATCATCTGCAAGACAGGCAGCCACTCATTCAAGTTAAAAAGTCCATATAGTTGAGAATCAAATGTACAAGGTCTAAAAGTATAATAACTTTAGTACAATAAATTGCATTACCATTTTCCCTATCATCATGACATAGGGTCCTAGGTACTTGTTGACTCCAAATATGTCTAGTACGCGGATATACCAAAAGATAATGCCCACGCAGTAGATCACACGACCGTAGCCCATGTAGGGTTCATTTTGAAGCCTAAGTAGTAGCCCGAGCAAGAAAGTGGAGATGGCCACCAGATCTGTGATGTTCCAGTACTCCTCCAACCACACGTTTATCTTTTGCTTGAGCTTGCCTGGTTCAGACATCAAGATCTGGAAGAGAGAGTACCAGAAATAGGCTACAAACTGATTCTTTACTATTGGGTTTGAGTTGATTTAGCTGTTTTTGCATCAATTTCTAGAGCTGTGGCTGTCTTTACCTGTCTGACTTTCTCTAGCCCCAAAGTGATGATGTATGAAATGACGATCCACTCTTGTAAACATGGCCAACGCTCCATCTTCACCAGTACTACGTAATTGTACAGCATGAGATAGCCAAGGTAGGCAATCTGCCCAATGCAAGCCAATTTTGCATTTCAGGAAAAAAATAAAAAAAATAAATCAATAATAATATATCAAAAATAAACAAAATGTATATTATTTTATTGCATTAAATATAGCCATTATTTTACAAAATAAAATAATATATTATAAAAGATGCTGGGATAGGATTCATTGCAACCCTACATAGGACAAGCAATTTGGAAAATGGATGGATGAGTATTCTACTCACAGTATTGAACCAAAATTTGGTGAAAGGGGCATTGTAGAACTCATAGATTTTTGTCCCAATTGGAATCTGCCTCAATTTCTTATTGCCTTCCTCCTCATCCCCTTTCTTAGAGGCTGCATCTGCGTTGGCATCCTAGATATACATGAGGTATTTTTAAAACATGTAGAATTCATAGAAACAGCAGCTTCATTAAAATCTAAAGCACTAAAAATCATCCTGGATTTGTTTTAACCAGACCAAACACTTAAAATTAAGAAACCGTTTGATGCTATAGTTATCTGACTGTTTCCCCCCCCCCAAGACTAACCATAATTACTCTTTGATAGACTGTAAAAGTATCTACACACTTTATATAACTTCTTTTATTACGCTTTCTATGTACATCATGTGTGGATGTGTCATGCAAGACCTGCATGTTTACTTAAGGTTTAAGCTCATATTATGTCAGGTCAAGAGCTTTCAGTAATGTAGACTACACTGATCTAATAGAGGGAGGCGTTTGTTTGAACAGAAGGAATGGTGCAGTTTACCCGGCCGGACTTATCATCATCCTTGGTCTTCCTGTCTTCATTATCTGGAGTTACTTGATGAGACATGTCATCACCCAGACGGAAATCCAACAGCAGGATAAAAGGTGGGAAAACGAGGTTGAGTATCACCTGGAAGAGTTTTCAGAGACAGAAGCAAAAGGCATATCACAATCAAGAAATAACTTGCTACCAATTGTATATTATATTATATTATATTATATTATATGTAAGGGATAATGTACAACCAGCCGGTTGTTTTTGCAGAATAAACCCCGACTGGGTGATCAGGACCCCGATGCGAAGTGGAGGGGTCTTGCATCAGCCTGAAGTTGATTATTCTGCGATAACAACCGGCTGGATGTACATTATCCTGCTTATTACACGGCTACTTGCCACATAAGTAAGTTGACATGAAATATTGATCTGAGTCTAAATATTTTATTGGCTCTTTAAACACAAAGCATCTGCGGAGAGAGCAGTTGCTAGCAAGCGGCAAGTTCAAACTAGACGGACATTTAAAGGGATCGTTCACCCAAAAATGAAAATTTTTCCAACTGCCCTGCGCATCCGGTTAGTGAGGTCAGAAAACGCGTTCTGATGATGGAAGTGATCTCTCGCGCTTTGCTTCAATGAGTGCAAGAGATCACTTCCGTTGTCAGAGCGCGTTCAGACCTCACTAACCGGATGTGGAGGGCAGTTGGACATAGTGGCGTTTTAGAGGTAAAAAATGATATAAATACTGTTTGGTTTCCCGCACAAACCGATCGTTTCGTGTCTTAGGACATCAATGTGTCGTCACGAGCCGCAGGGTTTAATTTGGATTTGTCTGTGCGTGTTTTTTGACTCTTATAGATGGAGTTCCCATTGACATGCATTATACGACTGACAGACTGAAACGGTTGGAGTTAAAAATCATCATTTGTGTTCTACTGAAGAAACAAAGTCACATACATCTTGGATGCCCTGGGGGTAAGCAGATAAAAATAAAATTTTCATTTTTGGTTGAACTATCGCTTTAAGAGATACGGTACAGTCATATCACATATTACACGGCATTTCGCCACATAAATAATTATGGGGATAAGAGATATTGATCTGAGAATAAACTGATTTAAAATCGTACCTGTTTGTTATCTAATAATCCATTACAGTAAACAAAATAGTCGCAAAATGGCAGCAGCTGTGTTAATATGAAACAAAAGAGCGCGATACTGGATGACATAATTAAATAACTGTACACAAAATATTCATTTGACTGAGTTTTAATATTTTATTAGCTCACCAAACGCAAAACTTCCACGAGGAAAAAACGTTCCTAACAAGCATATAGCACTGCAGACTTCAGTTTCCCAGATAAGCCTGTGTTATCTGTTTTTAGCGATTATTATCGGGGAATAACATACCGCTGGATGGTGCGATCGACCAATCAGAATCAAGTATTCCACAGAGCCGTGTAATAATTATATTATAATATATTATATTATGAAGAATGAAGAACTCATTTCATAACACATAACACATCTTGAAATGTTTAAAAGAAAATGCCTCACCTTCAGTCCTGGGTTTTTACCCATCCTTAAGCTGCCCATCCACATGTCAGTGAGGAGCATCTGACTGCAGGTGTGGGCTATGAAGTCTCTGTGCTTGGCAGCCACTGCCAGCTTCAGACAGGTGGAGTTACTCCAGTTCTTTAACTCATAAGTCAACATTTTCATGGCTAGCTGTTCATCATGTTTGTAGGACTGATCCAGCAACTCATAGGCCAAGGTTCCAAACTCCCTGAAATTTCCAGAGGAGTAATTTTACAGTGTAGAAATACATTTTTTACAGTATTTAAGTAAGAAATACAATTGTTTTGATTGACTTTAGTTGCGTCCCAAATGACGCACTAAACACTATGCACTTATACACTATGTACTTATGCACTATGTACTCATCCATGCAGTGCGTGAATTGTACAAGGTTATTTTGTCATTTAACATCGGAGTCTGACACCCCCTTTCCCTCCACTACATAATTAAAACTGCAACAGTTGAGTGCATGAAGTGTCCAACATTCCACACTTAGTTTTTTCCGTTAATTTAGTGCATCATCCGGGAATTTAAAGTGTACTTTTTCTTTTTGGAATTTTCAGTGTGAATGCACTACTCGCACTATTTATACTTAAAAACGTCATAGAATAGTGCATAGGTATGCGAATTGGGACACACCTTTTAACACTGTAAAACAATATAGGAAAAAGAACACTTAGCATTTAACTTAGCATTGCATTTAGCTGTTGTACTTGCATGCCTGTTGTCAACATAGTAGTGAACCTTACTTAAAAGGGATCTAACTCACTTGGAGTTGTTATCGAGGTCTTGTGATATGTCGTCCACCATCTCACTCTGAGACGACTCGTGAGCCATAGCTTTGAGGAGCTTACAGGCCACCAGAGCTTTAGCCATAGCCTCCTCACCCCTCTGCCACAGAAACAGAGCCATCTTCTGCCGTTTCATCAGCACTGCCCAAACCATCAGCTCGTGAAACGGGTAGTGGAAGCGACAGACCTCTGGGTCATCCACGTCAATGTCCTCTTCCTCTTCTTTCTTCTTCTTTTGCTTTTTCTTGCCCTTTGTCCTGGGTTCATCATCCTAATGAGGTGAGCAGGATATTTATATTAATAGAGATATTGTGTGATCTATCAAAGAATATCATTAAAAGAAGGTAAATATTTGAAGTTTACCTCCATTCCAAGCAGCTTCAAGGCTTTAGGCTACAAATAAAGGGATATTACATTATTTAGACTATTTGTACATGCTTAAAACATTTACTAATTGATAAATCTCTACGTCTCACCCTCTTCAGTCCATAAAGATTGTTGTAAAGAGCTCTGAAGTTTTTCCTTGTGTAGTTACAGCGATAGGCTCCGCCCATCAGGTACTCCACCACCAGTCCAATGTCAATCAATGTGATTTGGTAATCCGGTGGGAGATTCCCCTATGAAATCAAAAGAACAAATGTTATTTCTCTTGAGATGTTCGTCATGTTAAGTTTAACGAAATACATGATGCACAAAATATTCTTCAGAAAACATAAGCAGTGGAGTTTAATTAACCAGAATACAAAAGTAAAGTCAGATAGCTTTACCTTTTTAACATCTCTTACTACAATATGTAGAGTGTTGGCAGGACCAAGTTTCTGATAAAACAAAACAAACACAAGCCAAGAGATTGCGTATGATTGAGTAATAATATTATGAGCAATATTAAAAAATATGACAGAAGGGCCTGTATTTTTCCCCCCAGTGGATTAATGAATTGCTCTCATCCTCTATTGTGCTTTCCTTGTGATAAGCTCCAAAATGATAATGGTTACGGTGCTTACAGTGTTGTATAACTCCTCTAATCGAGGGATGGTTAGAAAATGGTGAATGTTTACACCATTTTCTATCAGGAGCTTGACAAAATCCACTCTGTCCAGAACCAAAGCGTCCATCATGGCCTGCTCGAGGGAATTCACCTGAAGAGGGCGACAATGAGCAAGATTTTGCAGTGGGGAAAAGCTAGAGAGTGAGGAGCTACTGAAAAGCTAAGCATTACTGAAGCAGTAAACTTAAAGCCAAGTACGTCATATACACTGCCCTCCAAAAGTTCGGAAACACCCCTGGCAAAGTGTGGTTTTGGACGATATCAGCATAAATCCTTATCATTTTTTGGTGCAAATACATTAAAGTATCTTGACATTATCATTGAAGACCAGCAATAATAATTTTCATTTTTATTACATAATAATGGCAATATATACATGTCAAAGTCAGACATGCCCCTTTGCCAGCTGTGATGCCTGGATACTGGTTTAAACTTGGCCCAGGTTTGTAAAAGATTTTTGGGTCAGCACACCTTAATAGCTTCAACAATTGATTGCCAATTAAGTTTAGAATACAATGAACCAATTAGAACCCAGTTTAGTTCAGATAGCTGCTAATGGTGGATATTTTGATGAATCGAAAATTTAAGTTTTTTTCTATTAATAAACTGTTTACATAATAAAATATGTTTTCGTAGTTTTTGTTGTCCCTTATCAGTGCAAAATTATCACAAATTAAAAAGGATTCATGCTAATATTGTCCAAAACCCCACTTTTCTAGTTTCCAAACTTTTGGAGGGTAGTGTATATAAGATTATCTAGTTGTAAATTTTAGAAATGGTGGACTATAAACCCTTTTCCAAATGTCTCACTTAACATGGACCAGTGTTTACCACAGATAGTGTATGACAAAATAATAGCAAGAAAAAATATGTCTTTCTGTTTGTTAAGCAAGCTGCATGAATGTTGTACTCAATTAATGAACTAATGAGCCACTTCTATTTAGTGAATCAAAAACAGACAGCACAAACGGTGTGATTCCCAATCAAATGACTCTTATGATCAGGTTCTTTTAATGAATTGGTTACAAATACTCAAGAACTCTGGAGTTACTGGATTGAATCAGTCTGACAAAGTAAGTTTTGTGTACTTAATGTTCATGAAGAAAACCAGCAAGTCTTCTCACACTATGATATATTATATTATATTTTATTATATTATATATACAAAATGATGGTGCAGAAGGTCCACACTGTCTTACCCAGTTGAGTAGTTCTAACTTTCTGGGGTCAGTTTCCTCTGGTGGTTCTGGTTTGGCTTTGCCTTTGCCCTTTTTTCCTCTGGCCTTTCCTTTGTTACGTTGAGTTGCTCCTTTCTGCTTTTCTTGAGATGGTGCTGCGCTGGTGGAGATGCTAGCAAGGGCACTCGCAGGCTATGAAAACACATTTTACAACATTTTCAACATTTTACAAAGTCTCTGGGAGATAAATATTGATAAATATATTAATTGGTATATTTTGGAATGGCACATATTTCACTCACTGGTAGATTGTGTCCATACACAAAGATTTGGTTGCGTGCTATGTCAACTCTATTCCAAGCCAGAGCTAAGCTCAGCTGATCTGGAGCTGATGCATTTGTTCCTGAATTACAATGAACACATTTGAGTTCATTTTTAACCATTACCAAATCTGTGGTGAAATTTTAAAAGGTCTGCATACTCACAATACCTTTCAGTAATGCAGTGAGGATAGCCATTTCAATGTCATCTTGTCCCTCAGCGCCCATTCGAAAGACTGTTATCTACACATAACAAGTTAAATGGGGCAGCAAAACTGACACTTGACACTTTTTAAATACATTTATTTTGGGCAAGGATGTGAGCTCATTTAGAAATACTGTGGTGAAAATGAATGGAAAAGCTGTTTTCATGGATGAATGTTTGGCTTAATTTTATTAGTATTAGCAGGAAACTAGCAAAGGCAACTCTCTTATTCACACCCTGCATAACTACATAGCTAATTTCCCTCTCAAATTAAGTAATACTGCTTCCCTTGTTTAAGACCTCTGGTATCAAATGCAATTACCTCTGAGCTGCAGTCACATGTACGGTAATGTTAAATGTAATCACATTGGCATGGATGAATGGCCCTATTCCAAGACATTCCTGAGTGTTAGCATGCATTGCTAATGAGAGACTTATGGTGGAGTCTGGACAGTTAGATTAGTATCTCATGGCTGCAATGGGAGTGGGGGGATGGGGTTGTGATGCCTTAACTTAAACACTTAACATTTTGAGAATGAAAAGTTAATTTCATGATAAACATCTCGGTTTAAGCAACACATTTTTACACAAATGGCTTAGAGAAACATTAGCATGCTTGTTTTCATACTAGCATCAGCTAAGCTATCAGTATTCACTTTTAATAGTGTGCTTGAAAGTTGAATGTACATTTATGTCCCTAATATCCATATAAATGTATTTATATGCATATGTAACATGCATTTATGTTTGTATGTGGACATTTGAGCTCTTAACATACATTTGGATATGTATTTATGTAAACCACTGTTGTGATCTAATGCCAGACAACATGATGTGATATCACTGTAATATGTGGAGGAGATGTACAGTGTGGATTAGAGAGAAATGGATCCACCCTCCCTCCCCCCCATCTGCTCATATTCAGGAACAGGGTGAATGAATGTAGCTGGTAAGCAAGAACAGGTGGCACTACACTGATCCTTGTCCAGATGTATAGAGCTACAGATTATCTCCTGTCCTGAGGCAGTATTACTAAATACTTAATACATCACTTACCCTCAGTTAAAGCTGCAGCAGCACAAATATTACCATTAGCCGAGCTCCCAGAGTGCACTGGGTCACCCTGTAGGTGAATGTAGTCTATAGGTAAGTAGATGGTGATTTTGAAGTCTGTTCTAACTAATGGGGTCTTTTCTAGCAGATAATGCTATATATTGCATGCTTGCCATCTGTTAATCACAACAGTCTCATGTAAAGCAAAGGCACTAGTTGCTCCTGATAAGAGCATCTGCTAAATACTAAGGATGTGATGAGATATGTTCCTGATTAATACAACTATGGAACAGATGTAGATGAATGCATGAGAGAGACACATGAATAAAGACACATGACAAAATGAATAATGAATGGAAATGTTTATTCATGAAAGTTTGTACAAAATAGTCAAAAAATATTCAGTCAATATTTAATCTGATCTAGCTGGTCTCTCAGCCTGGCCAAACTGGTCTTAAGATGGTTGGCCAAACTGAAAAGTGTTCAAAACCCATCTAAAACCAGAAAACCTGACCTGACTGAGAGACCAACTAAGACCATCTTAGACTGGTTTAAACTTTTTTTTTTCTTCTTAATTAAGAAAGAAAATGAAAGTGGGATTGTCTTAATATATGTTGGTCTACATTTGTTACATGATTTTACGTCACTGCAGATACTTACCAACTCCCTCTTCTTCATGCATTCAATGACCATGAGCAGAATCTGCCCTGACTGCATTTTGTTGTAGTTAAAGGTTTTCTGGATGGTCACCAGCAGTTGCTCTTTTGCGTCCTCATTTACCAGTCTGAAAATACAGTTTTGATAATGAACAGATTGGGCAACTCATTCTCAATGTGTTCCTATTAATGATGGGTCTGTACTAGAAATGTAAGGGTTAATGTGCAGGTAGCTGGTCATTATTGGAACATAAAACCCTACAGGGCAATCAGGACCCTTTAAGTGTGAAGCAAAAGGGGTCTGATCTTGATTACATCTATGCATCAAGTAAATAATATAATTCATAAAAGTTAATACTCACCCTTCAATCTCAGAGTATTTGTGGGCAAAGGAAATTATATCAGAGGCTCGACCACTGCCATCACAAACCACTACAGGCACAGGGGGTTCCTCACGCAGGCTTTCCAGGACAATGGAGATGACATTGGGACCCCCTTCCACAATCAGACACACCACCGGTACACCCTGGCCCAATCCTAACACACATACACACAAAAAAAGCAATTCACTTATCTAAATGTTTCGAATTGCTTAGTACAGGGATTGTGCACATATCAATATAATACTATTACAAAACATTAGCCTGAATGTTTGAGCCTTTTGGGTGTTTTGTGTTTTAAATCTTGTTTTCAATTACTCCAAATGCATGCACATTAAAAATCAAAAAGCCCTTTTGTGATTAACAAAAGGAGCGGTATTTAAAAGTGAAGTGGGGAGTACAATCATTTTAATTTGCCGCTCCCGGGTCTGATCCCAGATCAGCCGATGAAGATGTGAGTGGTGACAGCTGAGCCTCCCTTTGCTGTCCCTGCCTTATCACAAGTTCCAGGCATAGGATGACAAAGGGAAACCCACAGGTCACAGACGCCAAAGCTTTGATCAAACCTGTAATGGCATTGAGCATATGTCCATTGGTCCCTGACCCCATCACCCCCATTACTGATAATCAGGATATATCTTGTGTCATTCAAACCGTTAGCGAGCTTTCAAATGTGCCCTCTTAGGAGATCAGAGGTACATTAAGCTAAAGCAGATAAGATTCGCTGATGCTACTGCACTTACGCGTGTTAATCTTCTGGAGTGAAATGTGTTTCTCCAACTGCCTGCGTAGTTTGACCTCCGCCCCGTATTTCCCACATGTGCCATTATCGGATAGTATGAAGTGTGAGTGGCTATTGTTGAGAACGGCAAGTTTGCTCAGAGGGTTGGAGATGGCCTGGTATGGTTTGTTAACCTGAAGAGGAACAAAACATTGCGGATGTCAATAGACAAGCATGAAGCTTCTACCATTAGTTGACATAGTGTAACGCCTCAGAATATTATTTTTTCATAAGTTTATGAGCACCATCATGCTTTGTATTATATACCGATAGTTTGTGCTTACATCTTTTCCAATTAGATCCTCTTTGCTTTCCAGGATTCCCCATGGAGCGATGCCTATAGCACAGACCTTCCATCTGGACTTAGAAGAGTGGTCCTTTAAAGCATCTCCAACATGCCGGATCACTCCTACATTGTAAGAGTAACATAAAACAGATTAAGGAAACTCTCTTAAGCACATCTGATATCAAACAAATCACAGAAAACCAAATTGGAGATGGATCCAACATGTGGATTAGAATCATACTTGTAGAAGAGGAGTGGGCAACTCTGATCCTGGAGGGCCACTATCCTGCAGAATTTGTTGTTATCCCTATTTGAACATACCTACTTGTAATTTTCTAGCAATCCTGAAAATTTTGGTTAGATTAGTTTGACTGGGGATGGAGCTAACCTCTGCAGGACAGTGGCCCTCCAGGACTGGAGTTGCCCATCCCCGGTCAAACATAAATGAGAAATCTAACCAAAATCTTCAGGATTACTAAACAATTACAAGTAGGTGTGTTCAAATAGGGAAAGAGGCAAACTATGCTGTGGCCCTCCAGGATCAGAGTTGCCCATCCCAGTTGTAGACCATAAATACCCACCAGTGCTGACTCCACCAGTGAAGATCCATGCTCCGGTAGTCACGGCAGCCTTGATCAGGCCTTTCCCAAAGACTTGCTTAAGTTTGGGCTGCAGGTCAAAGTTCTGGAGGCCACCATGAACTGATATAAGCAGCGTGGGCAACTCAAGCTGCCATTCCTTCACCATAAGATGCAGCAAGCTGTCCGGCTTAGTATCATGCGACACCCGAATATACTGTAGGAAAGATTGCATTTTAAGATTAAAGGCAAATGTTAGCAGGTTTATGAATCTTTTCCTGCAATTACGTAACCACAAAAAGTGGTTTGCTTGATTATTTAGACTTTGATGTAAAATTCAACTCTCGAGGGGGAATTTATTGAGAGTTAATTTGCTTATTACCATGCGCTTACAGGTAGTTAGTGAATAAGACTCAAGTTTTTCCTTTGAAATACCAGGTACAAAAATAGCGCAACTAGTTCCCCCAATTCACCCAGTAATGTTCAGAATAGGTACCATGGCTTTGTTGACAAATCCTCCTCCTTGAAATTCAATGGTGCCATAAGCGTCGGTAGGGACAATCTGGGTATGTCTGACCACCGACCATTTTTCTTGAGGAGGGTCCACTTGCACAAGATGGTTTTCTTCTGATAGCTTGTTGACTGCAGGAATGGCAGTGTGCTGAGCCAATAGATAACCACAGGCACACCTGAGGAAAATCACAGCAGAAGTAATGTTGGAGGTTTATTTTAATGCATGCAACAGGATGTGGCTTACGTAACTCAATTAGCTGACATTTCATTATTGAAATAATTTGGTTGGAGGGTAAGGTTTATTCTTTCTACGCTTTTAGATCAGGGCTGTGTCTAAACTGTGGTTAGTGTTCAATTGGTGCACACATCAGTGCACATCCTGGCATCCCTCCACCTACAGGAAGTGTGGTGGACTGGACTACACCGGCCTCTTCATATCCAGCCCTGAAGCATGTCCACACAGTGATCTGTAAAAGGGCTTATGATGTCACACATCACCCCTTATTACATAAGAGTCTACAAAGCCTCAAAACAGAATGAGTCATAGAGGTAATTTGTCTCGCACAATGGTGTCATTATATGTAGTGTTATTGTGTGTTCTTTTGAAAGTGTTCAAAATAGAAAAGCTCACCGGGTCGGATCCTTGGCTGGAAATATATGGATACATTCTCTTTTGTGAAATGTTTTCTCAATCCAAGTTTTCTGGCCCTAAGAAACAGAAAAGAAAAAGCAGTAAATAAGTTATAAAATGTATGTTAAAGTTTCACAATTCAGTATACTGAAATAAAATAATGAAATAAAACACCTTTCTGACCCTCGCAGAAAGCAGAAAAGGCAGTAAATTAAGTGGAAGAGTCTTTGTATGTAGGTTTTAAAGTTTCACAGCATATACAGTTTTACACATATACAGTAGTCGGTGTACCATCCATTTTTACCATCGGACCTCATACTCATATATGTGTAACATCAATTACAGCAAGAACTGCTTTTAGTCCCTTGAGTTTGCCTAGAGTGAATAGAGTAAATCCTCTTTGCAATGATAATCCTTACTAAAGTATGAGTGGTACAGTACACACAAGCCGTAGATATACAGAAAACATGGAAGAGAAAATATGTATATGGCAAATGCGTAATGTGAATAACTATGGGCACTTCTTATGAAATGCATTTGTTCACCATTACCACAGATAAGCGTGCTTTTAGGAATATACTAGTACACAGATAATGCTAGTCTTTTATAGTTCCCATAGCCATCTACTAACACTGCAAATCAACTGTCGCTTGTAGTCAGGATGTGTAGATACATCAGTTGAATGAAAGTGCATCCAGAGAGTCAATGACCATATCTAGGCTGTGGCCTTTGCTTGAAATTATTAGTGCATAGCAAATTAGAGTTCAAACTCTGTTCCAGACCAGAGTTATTTATCTCTTTTTTTCTGTTCTGAGAAAGTGCCAAGGAAACCCATCAACATTTTTAGCTTTCGCAAAAGACCATGTCAGATTCTGCTGTGCCAGCTTTGTGATTGTGCTCCGGCGCTGGACGAAAATAACCTTTGGTTCAAAGCAATATCTGTCTGGGCTTTTGTTGTTGGCTCAGCCCTAATTAAGACGAAAACTTTTGAGGCAAATCTCCTCCGAAAAATCAGTCACAGGACAGAAGCCAAGATAAGAAAAACAGAACATGTTAGAAACCCACCAAACCATGACTTTCAATTGCACAATTATAATAGTAAAGCAATAAATTAAGTTTATAAAATGTGAGTTTCTTTTTGATGCGTTGCCAGGAAGCCAAACAATTTTGTGAAAGCATATATATATAATTTTTAAATAATACATGATTAACAAAGATGTTTTTTTTTTGGAAACTGTGAATTGCTGTTGCAGGAAGAAACACAAAAAAAGTTTGGTAAATTATTCTTAAGTTTTATATTTTAGTACTACGATCTCGTAAACCCAGCCCTGATCATTCCTATCCCATCCTCACAGTAGCATCAGTAGACCATGAATCCAAGGGTTCCTTCTGGTCACCTAGAGTTAGCTAGCAGGGATCCTACCTGTGGAGCCTCTAGTCGACGTTAAGAAGGCACCAAAGGAAAACTTTCTGCATCTGTGTCCCTCCTGGAGCTCTGCTGGTGAGGGGTGCTCTCTCCCAGAGCTCCGGTGCCCAATGAATCCCACAAGACATGAAACTTCATCACTTTATGAGGGGCTGTTCATATGATGAGCATGTGAGCAGGCTCTTTGTTCAGGGCACGTCCCATGACTCCAGTTCAAGGTAATCCTTTTGGGAGTCCCATGACCCCTCTCTCCTTGCCCACAGGGTATTTTCATCCCTCGCTGGAGCAAAGCACAACAAATCTACTTTGATAGCTTCACAACCCCGATGAAACACACTCCTTAAGCTCAGAAAATGCTTTTCTACCGCAAACACTCTTCACAAGTTGATGAGAGTCAGGTTTGTGTCTAGAAATGGACAATAATGGGAACTCGCCAAAGCTTTTCATTTGAAAGTGTCACCCTCCTCCGACCACTTTGATTTCAAGCCCAATTTGCATAATTGAGAGAATTGGGCGCAGGCATTCTTTTGAAAAGAGGCCTAGTTAAGACATGACAGGACTCCAGTTGGGGGCAAGGTCATCCAACACTAATTGTTGTTAATCTCTATTTTCACCAACCATATTGTGGGGGCGAAAATGGTTCTGACGGACTAACAATCACGTCTAAGCATTGATGACGCTACTGACTTTAATCTTTTAGGGAATAATCTTTTATACAAAACAAGAGAAGTCTTTAACCATTAACCAGAGTGAGGAACTCTACTCAGAAGACAATGCTTCATCAGTTGATTTAAGGTTTGGATTTATGAAGTGATCAGTAGCTGATAAAAGAACATCAGTAAATCATTCTAAGGTGGTTTTGGCTGGGTTCCCAACCTGTGTTTAGCTGGTCTACTAGCATGACCAGCTTAAAAATGCCCTCAAAACAGACCAGTCTGACCAAATTGGCCATGCAGGGAGATTATTTAACGACACTGGGCTGATTTAAAATATATTATTCAGCAGGGTTGCCTGGTCAACCATTGCAAACATGGGGAGATTACATCCAAAATGAAGATGTCCATTTAGCCCTTTATGGGTCAAATAGAAGTGCTGAGATCATTGGTTTAAAGTGCTTTTCAATGGGTTCTTTCCTCAACCATCTCACTCTTTCAGAAGTTTGATACTGTCGTCAAAACGCACGTGGACTACTGGTAATTAAAGCTCTTGAAGACAAAGGGCTTTTGCCACCGCAGTAGTTCAGCCAGTGTGACGCACTTATTTCGGCTTGTTTAAACTCATTATCCACAGCAATTAAAACTCAAATCTGCTGAGCGCTCATCAGCTTTGTTCGAGTTTTCCTCGGAAAAAGCACAAAAGCTCTCTGGAAGGAAAAAATCTGATTTTCTTGCTCAAATTAACAAGGCCTATAGCAAACCTGGCAACAATCAACACTATTGAGTCTTTCCACATAGTCAGACATCTCGCACATTGTTGCTCAACTAAAAAGGCATTTGTTCATAAATAGGATTGCAGCTGCGATTTGTGAGAGCTGAAAAGGGGAAATCAGATTAAACGTTTATGCAAAGCTTTCCCACAGTTTGTACAAGTCTGTGTTTTCACATTGTAAAGGCAAAACCCACAAAGACAAGGTAAATACTGTAAATATAATACTTTCTAAAATTTAGATATAGCATAGCCTGTAAACACACTTCTTGGATTGTTTGAGTTTCTTCAAAACTAGACACTGAGGATCACATGAGAGGGTCCGATGACCCATTCCTTAGAACTAATGAGCAGTGTGGGATTTGATTTGTGCTCACAGTTCAAATCACAACCTTGTAAAAAAAACTATCTATCTATCTATCCATCCATCCATCCATCCCGTTCTATAGGCCTACAGTATATTTGTGAACATTGAACATCTAGTAACACAGAAAGACAAATATCTTTGAACACTGTGTGGGTATTAAAGGTTGTACCCTAAATTGGTTCAAATCCTATTTGGATACTAGAACTTTTTCAGTCTGTGTGGATGGGTGTTCATCCTTCAAATCAGTCTTGACCTGTGGGGTTCCCCAAGGCTCTATCCTTGCTCCTTTTTTGTTTTCTCTATATATGTTCCCTCTGGGTTCAATTTTTAATAATAAACACAGATTATAATTTCATTGTTATGCTGATGACAATCAAATCTATGTGCTTTTTCAGCAAAATAAAAACAGTGGTTTGAGTGCTTTAACCTCTTGTTTGTCAGATATTAAAGCATTGATGTCCCTAAATTTCTTACATCTCAATGAGAGTAAGAAAAACGCAAAACTAAAAACCTATTTGAGAAGGCAAATAGGACTAGTCTAAGCTTCAATTATGTGATTATGATGTGTCTTACTGTCATACTGTTGTACATATTGTAGCTTTTGAATTTATATTATTCAGCAAAATGGTCAACTACTATTGTTTTATTGTGCTTTATAAATAAAGTGAGATCTTACTTTTAAAGAACTTTTTACGTCATTTTAAGATCTTAAACTGAAACGCTGTATTTTTGTTGTTGTTGTTGTTTGTTTGTCTTTTGTTTCCTTAAGTTGTTCTGATGGTTGCCAATGCAGTATTACTGTATATAGAGGTTATACCAGGTTTGGAGACAATAGGTCTGTGGGCTTCTGGGCAAGTTTAACATGCTTAACCTTTTTAAAACAGTTCTTTTCCCCTCTTACTCAGCCTCTAAAAAGATTCATTGTCTCTGTGGGTTTTAAAATCCAGTTAGCCATCATCACATGAGACCAACATGTCACTGATTAGCCTTGAGATTTCTTAGTCATAAGACACATTTTTTAGACAACTATGTTTGTGTGAGAGTGTTTTTATCTGTCTTTCTGAGAGGGGGAAGGGGCAGAGACTAAAAAGAGAAATTATTGTGAATTTTGGAGGATGCATGCAAATGTCAAAGGAAGTGTTTAAATAACCATATCCTTAGACTGGACACACACCCCTCAAAACTTCAAGTCTAATTGCATGTGTTGTCATCTTTTCTTTGTGAAAAATACTTTTTTTTACTGTGCTGACAATTTTACATTTATTCACTAATCCCACATTTGTACTTTCACAGGAATTTGATTTATGCGTTCCAACTCTTTTACCCTCAACTGGAAGATAGTGAGTAGATTTTACTTTCACTGTAAAAAGTAATACGCTCTATCTACTCAATAAAATTACAAGCAATATTAATAATTAAATTCAACATATAAGAATTGAGTTAGAATTAATCAAATTAAAAGTCAACCATTTAAAATGTGTAAAATTAGCAAACACCATTACAAAAACCACAAACTGACATAAAAAGCAAAGAGTCAAAGTGCCCAACTAAACGAAACACTGATCACCATAATGGTGACCAAACATTAACATCTAAACCTCTTTCCTTCAGCGATTCTACTTGTTTTTATCAATGTTGGCAATAAAAAATAAAGAGTTCTTAATTAATCTTTGACATCTGTCTGTTATTCAGATAGTTTTGTTTAAATTTTACTTGTTTTAAATGGTTGACATTTAAGGAATTCATTTTATTAATTCTAACTCAATTCTATTTGTTGAATTTAATAATATTGCTTGTAATCTGTTGACAAAATGTTATGGAATAGATAATGTATTACTTTTTACAATGTTGACGGCTCCTACATGTATTACATGACTCCAAAATGTGCCACTCGGCACAAGAGTCTACCGCTGTGAAGATATATTCAATTCCTTCTGAAGGCTATATTTTCAGTCTTAATCACATAACATTGGACATTTCATAGTAGAGAGTTAAAGTGCTTAATCTTGCCTAGCTGCTGCATGGTGCTCATACTGGGCATTATGGGGGATTAGAGGCAGCAGAGGAGCATCAAACCACAGAGGTGCCGCTCATTCTGGTGCTTCTGGAGAAAGTTGCGTTGCTTGTGCTGGCTTAGAACAGCCCTTTTGGTTTCTCTTGCATTAAGATTAGGATTTGGATTAGTAAGAGATTTAAAAGATGCAAATCTGTTTTATATAATGTATTTCTAACTTCATGTTTCGCAACATTGCAACAAGTTAAATTTGCTTTTTAGCTTCATAGGAGCAGCCGTGGTTAGAGGTGCAACTTTAGAGATAATTTGCAAATTTTAAAGAGGGAAATCATTTTTTTAATTTACAAATTACCTTTTCAAATGATCCCTTTGCATAATAATTTATATTATATATTTTGTGCTTTTTAACTTTTCAAACTGTAACATTTAAAAAAATATAATATAATATAATATAATATAATGTTTACCCAACCTCACTAATTAAAAAACAAGGTTAAAAAGCATAAAAATATGCACAATAATAATAACAAGCAGGTTGATTCTACATCACAAATCAGATATGAATGCAATATGAAAAAAAAATTGTATCCCAAGGTGATTGGACTGGTCTTCTCCACTCTGCCCCATTCTTACAAGCTGATTGGATGAAGACTAAACCCTTCAACTGAGATATAAACCTTTGAATCAGTGTTGTTTTAGTATCATTGATTTACTGTTAGATTTTATTTTTATATTTTTTAATTTTCTGCTTTAGTAATTGTTGTGTTTTTATTTTATGTCTAAATACTTTTTAAGTTTTAGTATTTAGTTTGAGTTACTTTTACTTTATTTCAAGTAATGAAAATGTATTTTCATGGATTTACTGATAATAACCCTGCTGTGAATACCTGGTTCAGTATCATGTCACATACCCTCTCACTTCACTCATGAAAAAATGCATACTTTCACTCTTTTCAAATCACCTCTAGATCATGAAATTATATTAAAGGAAACATCCCTAAAACTGATGGACACTCTTACCTTCTGCGACCCTGATGTTGAGCGTTTGATGGAGGCCCGTTTGATGGAGCCACTGGCTTTCCTGCTGACCCGCTCCATGTGTCCGGTTCACGCTGCACCTCAAAGACTCATGACTGTGTCGGACCCTCTAAAACCCTCTTTTGCTCTGTCTGTAAAGCGGTCCCAGCACTAGCAAGCGTGTAAGCTCATCTCCTGATGTTCACTCTTTGGGTTCTCCCGCCCTTAACTGACAAGACAGAAAGATGCAGATGAGGATAAAACATCTCTCGATGACACGCTTGACACATAGACCCCGTTTCCTCCGCTTGACAGCCTGTAATCAGGATTAATGCAACCAGCTCTTGGGACTTTAATGGGGGAGAGATTTAATAAATGGTTATTGAAGGTAAATCTACTTTGGGACACTGTGGCCCAAAAAGGTTTTGAAGACATGTAAACTTCATGAGGATGTGTCTCCTGGACTTTGAAGACTTGAGTTGCAAGAAGAAAACAGGTACACTACCTGTGATAGGCCTATGTCAGAATGACTGTGGTATAGTTTGAAGAGGAAGTTTGTAAGGACAGACAGTTTTGCAAACCGTATAACAATATTAGATCATGGTGATCTTATTATATTGGTGATCATCTTATTATATTGGTGATCATACATGGTGATCGCATATTCTTATGTCCTGGTATTCTTTTTGTTAAAGTTAAGCGAACAGCCTTATAGTCCAATGCACAGAGTTTAGCAGTGTAAAACCAAGGGATTATTTAAAATAAATAAATATTAAATGAATGTCTCTAAATGCACACAGAAATAAAAAAGTCAATCAAATGAAACCTGAAACAGATGTGCACCTTCCAACCCTTTCAAATAAATTACATTGAGGGGAACCTTTCTGTATTCATGTTGTGAACATTTGAAAAAGTAAATAGAATACTGCCCCCTTGTGGTTATTGTTGTAATTGTATGTGAGTTCAGGGTAAAACTTTTAATCAGTGTCCATGTTTCACATACATTATAGCTTATTAATTACTAATGTTCTAACAATAACCTGTATTGTTAGACACAATGTACTATAAATATTATATACAATGTAAAAAAGAATTGTTGGTTTAACTTAAAAAGGTAAGTTACCTGGTTGCCTTATTACCTTTTGAGTGCGTTAAAATTAAACATTTGAGTTAATACAATGAAGGCAATTGGTTTAATCAATGAATCTGAACCACATTAATTATCTAAGTTGATTTGACAAAAAAAATTTTTTTTTCTGATAAATCATGAAAATGTTTTTTTACAGTGTATATATGGGTCATTGACGAATAAGGTTTTTAAAAGTGTTAAAAAAACATGATGGAGATATAATTAATTTGGAAGATGTATTGCTAACAATGTGTTAACAATGAGATTATGTGGTTTTTATAATCAATTAACACTGCTTTTGTCAGTTTCTTCAATATGGACAAAATTTGTCACCAAAAAAGTCATTCGGTTTAACCAAAATTTCGGTTTTACCAAATGACACTTTTGTTTATACCAAATGATGATATTTTCACACAATGCTAACACCTGAAATCTAGCTAGCAAAAGGACAATCAAACATTTTATAGTTTTTAAGTTTTTAAAATATTACAACATTTTCCATATTTTATAGCGGTTGCACTGAATGACCTGATGTTTCGGGACATGCGTATGAGCAATTGAAAACATGAATTTTTCAAATAGTTAAGAGAGAGTTAGTTCACTTCATGAACATGTGGTCCTTCGCAGGTGTCTAAATGATGTCACATCCTGTCACATGATACTGACCGCATGACTTGATCCAAAATTTGATCTTTTATATTGGTTACTCCGAATGACATTAATGAAATCATTTTTTTCCACACATTCTTTCTCATAACAAAGCAACGACTTCTACACATAATTGTTGAAATATGATGTTATAAAATCATGCCAGAATAAAAAAATATATTTAATACAAGGGATTAGTAATAAATATAGCATTATACATTTATACATATATACATTTATTACATTTTTAGATATTTTAATCTCTAATTAAATGGCTGTATTGGCCTTTGGACGGTTAAACCCAATGACTTTTTGACACTTCCAAATCTTTAAAATACATTTATATGTAGCAAAATATAATTAAAACCTTTTGGATAGAGTATAATATATATATATATAACATGCACTGTAAAGTAAAAAGTAAATTAACAACAATAACAATAAAATCTAATAATTAAAATGTGTCATAAACAAGATGTTATAAGCATTATTATTTTTATTAATATTAAATTTAGTATTACTAAATACTATATATATATTTATACACACACACACACACACATTAAATGTTATGTTATTGGTTACTCATTAATTCCATATTTTATTTGATACATTTTACCTGAAAAGCACATGATTGGATGAAGACGTCAATAAAATAAAGTCATGCCAACCAAGTGTACAAATAAATACACTCAGCTCCTCTTCTCATAATAAGAGGATGAAAAGTAAAGTAATCCATGTCATATCAAGAACAGCACAGCTGACATAGTGAATAGAGCTACTGTGTGTCTGCCTCAACTAAAGCATAAAAAGACAGAATTATGTCATGTAGAGGTCAGATTTGGAACTTGTCAGCTTGATAGAAATGAACAATTTTCTAATGTTACATAAGAGTAGCGATTCATCGATAGCTTGATTTTGTATTATTTGTGATGCTTTGAGCTTTCTAAAATGACAATATCATAATTAATAAAAATCAATCCAAAAAATGGCTTCATGCACGAGGGGATTTAAAACAAGCCAGGACAAACACTGATTTGTTTACAGGCTAAAATGAAAATATCTACTGATTCCTCCAACACTTTTGATTAAATGCCACAGATGAGTACATTTGCTAATTGAATCTTTAATATCGGCTTACAAAAAAATCACAACATAAAATCTGAAGTGCCTAAAGATGAGTCTATATCGTACATAAACACTAGCTCTTACCTGTGCTGAATTCTGAACTTCACAGCAGATTATATTGTGGTCTAAACAATGAAGGTTCTCCTCAAATAGAAGTGCCATCCCTCCATTGAAACAATACTCAAAGTGTTTCCATTGCTTTAAGAACAGATAATGCATAATTTCTCCACGTAAGCAGACACAAATGAGCTTTATGGGCGCAGATGGCTCAGGCGCACATTTTAATTCCCTACAACTCATGAGCCTGTTGTGGTGACCAGAGCTCTTCACAAAACCCTGAGGCCTCCTATATACAGCATGTAGTAGCTGAAACCAAACTATATGGCCTTTTTATCACTATATTCAAGTATAAAATGTAAAAAGCATGCTGTTCCCTGAAGCCACGGGTTTGTATTTTGAAACAGGCAATATATTTTCTCTACACCTTTGTTTCACTATAAAATGTCTGTTTCCTTTGACATGTCATGAGCAAATAAATATTAGAATGATTTTATTTATTTTATTTAAAATGTGAGGACAAATCACATGATCTCCCCTCTCAGGAATGTGCTGAAACCCAATCTATCATCTTAATCTGGATTTCCATAAACTAACATTGACCATAGCGCTTATCAGAATTAATTGACAATGCAAGATCATGAACTATATTTCATCTGTGCTGGTGGGGATCATATCGAGTGACACATCCAATTACAATTTCACATCCAGAATGATGAGTTGTTTTATATAAAGCTAATGTACAAGACTGCCTTATTTTAGAAACAGCCATGACAGACAGAGGTTTGAATGGACGGATAGACAGAGACAAAGACTGTGAAAGACATGGATGGATGGATGGAAACTGTAATGGAGACAGACAGACAGACAGACAGACAGACAGACAGATAGATAGATAGATAGATAGATAGATAGATAGATAGATAGATAGATAGATAGATAGATAGAGACAGAAAGGCACTAAGCACAATAAAATAATTTTGTAAATATTAAATATATAAAATACATTTGGTTTGGTATTTTATATTTATTAATTTATACTTTTATAATATTATATATTTTTTAATTATTTAGGTAATTACAACTGTCTAACAGGTGTTTAACAGACTCTGAACCCATTACTTTGGGGTTGTAATATATTTCGTACCACTAGATGGCGCTCACACAGCATTGTTTCTCACATATCTTACTTATTCTAACTAGAAAGTGCTGGCATGAACTTGCACTTCCTCGTCTCTTTGTCTGGCAGATTTGCATAAAAGACAAGTTTTAGGTCAACAGTGCTGGCTACTGACTATACTAATTCGCTTCCTGTTTGAACGTCTCATCCTGTTGTACTCCTTGTCAACAGACATTTTCTGTGTTAAGCAACAGTTTGAAAATGACTCATATGTTTTCAGGCAATTATTTCAGGTATCTTTTCTGAACCAGTTATCACAAGCACCTTGCCGGCGGTGGTCATGTCCACGAGCCAACATAACCTCTCCAATGACAAGGCCAACTGCAGAGGGTCACATACAAGGTCTATATATGGATCCATCAGATTCACTCAAAAGCTCACATTTAAGTTCAACAACCTTTAAGAAATTCTGAATCACCACTTGATCCACATGGAAAAAATTAATCCAACCAATCACCCGAACCATCAAGCCGACTAAACAAACATGTGCAGACACAAAGTGCATTGTGTTGTGTTGTAGATGGTCAACAGCTGTCATCAATGCTTTGTTTTGTTTTCTACTTGTTCATTTCCAAATGTTTTTTGCCTTGACATGTTTCCAAAAAGAAGAAAAACATAGTAAACAGCTGGCCGGCAGGTTAAAACCACCCAAATTAGTTCCATATGTGGCTATCTATGGAAAACAACCTCAGTTAAGATAAAAAACAAAGCAAAGTCACAGAATAAAAGAAGTGGGTTCAAAGTAAATGTGGAAAGGTACATTTACAGACAATATATTACCAGCGTAAAGAGATATTTGTTCCCGTGTAGTCAGATTACAGGCAGCTACGCATTACAGAGATGAATAATGCAGCAGGTGTCTGTCCTACCTGGAAGCTGACAGCCCCACCTGGTTGCTATGGCGACAGACAACAGCCCCAGCAGGCACAAAAGGTGCGTTTCCGCTCTTTACCCTCTGCACGTGTTTGGACGAGAGGTGTAAGTCAGGAAGGTGGTAACTTGATGGACACGAATGGTGGATCACACACCACAGACTGTCATGTTCTGAGAGAATAATCTCAGAGAAGGTACAAAAGATGGACGTTTGGGTCTTTTAAAATTCATGTCATCCTGTAAAAAAGAAACACAGACTGGACAAGCATTGGAGAGAAAGGAAAACTGTACACAGAGCTGATATTGGGACATGCCAAGGCATGTCAATTTCTCCCAGCAGAGCTTCCAGAGACAGGAGGATTTGAACCTGTGGCTCTAGTTCAACTAGTCCATCTTGTATGAAGTACAGCAGAGCATACTCAAAACAGACACTGGAGAGACTGTTATGGACTTTAGAATCATTAATCTTGTACATTACACTTTTATTTCTTGTCATTTCCTCTTACTCAAAAAACTCTTTGTGTGAACTTAAGTACACAATTGATTTTTTTACTGGCAGTCATAACAGTCTCGCATGCAGTGAGGGACGCACCTGCTGATTACTACATCACTGCATACTTTAAGTGTGAGACCATCACAGGCACGTGCCTCTCCTAATCACCCTCACCCTTTGGTAAACATCACTCACATTTGTTGAAATCGAGGCTAGTGGCCTTTAGTTGGCTTTCCCGAGACCTGGAATTAAAAGGCTGATTTTGTTTATAGGGGACCTATTATGCGAAATTCACTTTTACATGGTGTTTGAACATGTCTGATGTGTGTCCACAGTGTGTGTAAACAACCAGCCTATAATGGTAAAAATTCACCCACTCCTTTTTTTTATAATCCCCATAAATCAGAAGCAGTGTCTAAAAATACGCTGTTCCAGATGTCCCCCTAATGTGACGTCAGAGTAGGGACAAGCCCCGCCCATGACTGGTGACGATCTGCCCTATTAGCATAGATCCCGCCCTGAGTGAGCCGCACATTGTTCACCATGTTTATATCCTTGCTATAGCGTCTATTGATTTAATGTCTCTGCCACATAAACATTATAAATATTCTGTTTTTTATGTACAAATGAACATAAGAGTCTCCATAGACTCCCAGGACCTGAGCCAGAGGACAGCATTATTTCAACTTAGTTTTAAAAAAAAAATCATGTTTAACAGAGGGATTTGTGGTGAAAAACTACATTACACATGATGCTGTACAGAAAATTTCACCAATCAGATTTGCGCCAAAAGATCTCTTTAGCCCCACCCACTCCCATGAAGCACTGTGAATGACGTAATCGAGTTGGTCTCCCTACACTCTCAAAATATTAAAAAATATTTCAATATATATGCATATTTTGAAATAAACTTGAAATATATTGTTTATATATATAACCCCTAAGATCCTACTCACCCCGCTCTGTGTGGGCCTTGAACCCGGGTTCCCGGCGTGGGAAGCGGGTGTGCTAACAAGGATGCTAAAGACCGCAGTCTGTAGCTTTAGTCGCTAGCTAGCCTCTTGAGATCAGGGGAGTGAGGTTTACCTGCACAGCTCTCACTAGCTTGCCTTCGTTAACTCATCCCCCTAAACCTCACTCCCATCTGGGTCACGGCACCAATGTAACGCCTCAGGTCTTACTCGCCCCGCTCTGTGCAGGCCTCAAACCTGGGTCGCCGGCATTGGGAGGCAGGCGCGCTAACAAGGATGTTAAAGACCACAGTCTCTAGCTTCAGTCGCTAGCAAGCCTCTTGAGATCAGGGGAGTGAGGTTTACCTGCACAGCTCTCACTAGCTGGCCTTCGTTAACTCATCCCCCTAAACCTCACTCCCATCAGGGTCACGGCACCAATATAATGCCTCAGGTCTTACTCGCCCCGCTCTGTGCAGGCCTCAAACCCGGGTCGCTGGCATGGGAGGCAGGCGCGCTAAGAAGGACCGCAGTCTCTAGCGTCAGTCGCTAGTGAGCATCTTGAGATCAGGGGAGTGAGGCTTACCTGCACAGCTCTCATTAGCTGGCCTCCGTTACATGTATAATCAACATTTTTAAATGCATAGTTTTATATTTCTCCATTGCTTTTAATTTAGAATATGCTGTTCGCAATGCTTCAAGGGGTTGTAGTTCTTTGCCACACTAAAGCCGTTAAGTACACGGTCTTGCTGTACCTTTGTATTTTTATCTGATTTTCAAATACTTTTTTGCTGTAAATCAAAGTTTGTAATGTTATGATTCACCTTATAGCTGGTTGCCATGGTTCATGGCTTATAATGCTTTAACAGACTTTTTTGAAATCCCTATGGGAGAAATGAATGGAAAAAAATACTTAAAGAACCAATGCCGCTGAAGAAGTGGTCGGGCACTGTTGCACTCTATACCCATGAATACTACTGACTCTTTTCTCCTATGGAACAGCAAAGATGAACAAGGAACATGTTCATATTACATTTTCCAATACAACAAAAGCACATAGCAAGTATTGTGAGAGCTGTCAAACACCAAAAAGAAAATAAAAAAATACAAAAAGTTGTACTATTTAACTAATTATTGGCTCAATTAATATTGCAAGGACAAGTTCACTTTCAAATTAAAATTTCCTGATAATTTACTCACCCCCCATGTCATCCAAGATGTCCATGTCTTTCTTTCTTCAGTCGAAAAGAAATTAAGGTTTTTGATGAAAACATTCCAGGATTTTTCTCCATATAGTGGACTTCAATGGACCCCAAACGGTTAAAGGTCACAATTACAGTTTCAGTGCAGCTTCAAAGCGTTCTACACGATCCCAGATAAGAAATAAGGGTCTTATCTAGAGAAACCATCGCTCATTTTCTAAAAAAAAAGTTACATTTTATACATTTTAACCATAAATGCTCATCTTGAGCTAGCTCTCTTCTTCTTCTCTATTTGAATTCCAGCAGTGTAGACACTGCTAAGTGTATTACTGCCCTCCAGAGGTCAAAGTTTGAACTAAATTGTCATATTCAATATGGTAGTGCAAGTATATAACAATTAGTTCAAACTTTGACCTGTGGAGGGCAGTAATACACTTAGCAGCGTCTACACTGCTGGAATTCTAATAGAGAAGAAGAAGAAGAGAGCTAGTTCAAGATGAGCATTTATGGTTAAAACGTATATAATTAAAAAAACATTTTAGAAAATGAGCGATGCTTTCTCTAGATAAGACCCTTATTCCTCGTCTGGGATCGTGTAGAACACTTTGAAGCTGCACTGAAACTGTAATTGTGACCTTTAACCGTTTGGGGTCCATTGAAGTCCACTATATAGAGAAAAATCCTGGAATGTTTTCATAAAAAACTTTCATTTCTTTTTGACTGAAGAAAGAAGGACATGGACATCTTGGATGACATGGGGGTGAGTAAATTATCAGGAAATTTTAATTTGAAAGTGAACTAAACCTTTAATGCACAACAGAGCATACAAAGGAGGTTTATAATACCTGGATAGAGCTACCTAGCATTTACATTAATCTCTATGGAAAGTGTTTGACTAGTTCACAGCCCAAACCATTCACTAGTGACTATTCTGAGCTGTGAGGAAAGTTACAAATCCGTTTCATGCTTTTAAGAGACCTTTAACATGTATCAGGTACTGGTAAACCATCTACTATAATATAATGAAATACTTGATATGTTGTTAGCAAAAAAAAAAAGAAAAAGAATAAATAAATGGAGGAAGCTTGCCTGCAAGCTAATTTACTAGCAGCGGCTAGCTCTGCTTGCTAACCAGCCAAAAATTCACCCTTGTGTGGTGACTCTCAGAAATACTTTAGCCATTTAGTTACAAAACAGCAAAGATTTAGCATAGGATATTAGCGCAGTGCATCACTACTGTTGTTTATGGTTTACACTCACACACATTTCTTGAGGCATGTGGAAAGCATCAGTATTTACCACAGTTTTCATGTTGTCAGGGCACACAACATTACTGATGGAGAGGATTTCATTCATTTAAGGATGGAGTGATGGTAACGTTTTGTCAAAGGTTAGCGTTGAATGATACAAAACAATGTGTAGTAAATCACAGATGTGAAATACAAGCCTTTCTCCTAGAACAAATGTGATGTATGACATGCCAAAGTGCTTTGAATGCACTGTGGGATTTATAAGTGGGCCACAGCCATCAAGATGTCAGTTTTTTAAACTTTGTTTAGAAGATTTCTTAGATTTCTCTTTCTGTGTTAGCCTACATATACAACCTTTTCTATTGCTAGGAGTCATAATTACCCTTTTTACCTAAATTAAACCAGTCTTTCCACTTTGTCTTTGTTTGTCTGTACTATTAGTGTGAGGACTCCCATTTTTAAGTGTCAGATGTTCAAAAATGTTTGTCTTGACTGACTGCTACTCAGCAAGCCCTAACAAAGCAGTAAAAAACAACAACAGTAATGAGGTTTACAGCTTGTTTTCTGTGTGA
>RJVU01047120.1:2733545-2823680 GCA_003731715.1 Anabarilius grahami | reverse complement strand
GGGGGGGGGGGGGGGGGGGGAGGAGAGGGAGCGAACACGAGAGACAGACAGGGAGAGGTGTCATATCACTCTCATGAGAAACGTACTGTAATTACACAGGATGTTTTAGGTAAACATACGAGTGCAGTTTCCATGCCGATCCTGATGTTTTCCTTATTTTTATTAGAAGACTTTCTTCTGATAGACTCTGTCAATGAATATTCAAAGCTCCATATCCCTTCGAAAGAAACTGAAGATGTCCAGTATGATTTATGTTGATGCCATTGCTTATCCACTCATGACCAATACAGCACATTACTACCATTTAAATGATTCATAAATATACATTTGGCAATAAAGAGCTTTATAAAAGCTGTGAAATCTTGCAATGATGTAGACAAGTAAATGATTTACTTCCAGTTCAACTTCTCAGATGCTAGATAATTACATTTTTGGAAGAAAACAACCACCCCCCAAGTCTCCATGATATTCTAGTCCAATATGTCCTGGTCCCTCCTTCATTTGAAGCCTATTGAATTTTTTAGTCCGTTTTAACTATTACCAGGTAAAAAACAACAACAAGTTGCAGGATTTAAAGTATAAACCTTGTACGTAGCACAAACAGTGCAGGAAAGGCTAAGTGCCAAAATTTGTTCAAATCCGTAACCTTAAGTATGAGCAATCGATACTTAGCAATCAGTGCCTAAGCAAATGCAGAGTTATAAGAAGGAGGGAAAAATAAATCATATTCCTTAGATGTTATGTAGGTATTTTAACGACAGTTCTCTATTCCCAACCCTTGCCGAGGGGGCTGAACCATCCAAATTGAGCAGGTGTTCTGCATTGACGGGAAACATAGGAATAGGTGGTATCCGTTCTGTGCTTCTTCTAAGGTGTAACCATCTACACGTCATGCCCCAGATTGGATGGGGGCTGGTGTAGGAGGAGCGGTGCGCTGGGTCTTTGGGAAAATGAGAATTTGCGCCTGAAATCATGAGGCCTCATGGGTGGAACAACCTCAATGTTCCTCTGCAGGACCAACCTACCTCCCTTTCTTTCGCTCTCTCTCTCCGTCTACAACACGGGGCTCACGTTTAGGGTAAACACTTCTTAGAAACTCTCCCTGAGGGTTACCGCATTCCATGAATCCCCCTACAAGTACTAGAAAGGGTGAAGGGGATCAGTGAGCCATGTAATTGTATGTTCCAATCCCTTTCTACTCGGAGAACAAAGTTGGACAAAAGGTCATGCCCCCAAACAGGACACTTGGGTGAGTGAGGGGAAATCCCTCTGAAGAGGCTTCCTCTTGCTCACTCGCTTGGAAATGAGTTGTGATGGATTTGATGGCCAGTGAGTTGTGGGTGCCCTAAAATTCGTAACTGGAAGCACCTTCTGTGACCCTATTAGTTATTTAAGTAAACAAAACTAATGTCAGATTAGTTTTTTTGGTGTAGGTGCCATTGGCTATTAAGTCACTTTGACCTGTCACCTGTCAGCACTGTGTCCGATTTACCTTAAAAATTTGTCTAGCGGAAAAAAGAGTGGCTTCTCTCCGGAAAAAAGACTGGCTTCTCTCCTCAGAGTGAAGGCTTATGTTAAGCCCCTCTATTTTCTTTCAGCAGGGGCCTCTTATGATAACTAAGTCTACTCCCAAAGTTCAATTAGGGTTGACGTGCCTTTACAAAATGGGAGGAGAAAACATTTCAACATCTCTCAAATGTTCTGCTAAAGGGACATTTTATGCAAAAAAGGGGAAACTTCTGTCACCATTTACTCTTCCTCATGTTGTTCTGAAAGGAGAAATTTTGCAGACTGCCCTGGTTGCTCTTTTCCAGCACTTATAATGAATAGCCGCTTTTCCACTGTCGGGCCAATCTGAGTCAGGGCTAACAACGTGCCGTGAGGGCCAATAGCCTTGGATCTTGAGCAATGAGCAAAAATTAAGCGCCGTTTCCACTGTCGGGCCAGTAGTTCTGCAGCACCCCCCTAAAACCCACCCTTAACACGCCTCCATAGAACGACGTCACACAACCCGACCATTTCACCAACTGACTGAAAACTAGCTAGATCGCAAAATGAGAATGACAGAAGCGAACGTTTGGTCTTCACTTAAAGACACCAGCATCGATATTTAGATATATCAAAGCTCCAATAAGGCCCGATCAAGCCCCGGAAGTGACAGTGGAAATGCGACTGGCCCTGGCATGCACTAGCATGCTAGCATTTGGCTCGACAGTGGACATATGGTTAATGAGAACTGGAGCTTTAGCACTCAACAAGAACTGAAAAGTGGTGCAAAAGTAGTCTATACAACTTGTGCACTATATTCAAATTGTTTTGTAGTAATATGCTATATTTGCATGATGAACAGACCAGATTTTACATAGTTATTCACTAATAAACTTCCTTTTCAGTGAGCTGGTAACTGCAGCAATTGAATCGAGTCAGTGAGTTGAACTCGAGAACCAGATCCGTCCAATTTGTGACCGAACCATTTAGACTGCTTGTTAAATAAATCAACTGACTCAAAAGAACAGTTTGTTTACGAATCAGACATCGCTACTTCACTCACAGAGCTCGTGAAATTCCAGTCTGTTCTTTACACAACAATATTATATGACTAGAAAACTTGGAATAAAGCACACAAGATCTATGGATTACTTACTTTTAATATTATTTTTGTCATTCTAAAGCCTGAAAGCCCCAGTCATTCACTTCCATTATATAAAATGACTGACCACAACATTCTTCCAAAATCTACTTCTTGTGTTGAAGGGAAGAAAGAAAGTCATACAGATTTGGAAGTGAGTAAATAATGACAGAGTTTCAATTTCTGGTTGAACTATACCTTGTTGCATTTGCACCAGAGCGAACTATAGTGTATTGTTTGTGTCACCAGTGGAATGTTGTGAGGAACAACAAATCTGCTGTATGGGTAATTTCCAAGACTGCAAGACAACAAGTGACGAAAATAGACATGTCTGCTGTCTGTTACTCACGAGACAGGCATATGGCATTACTAGACATGTCTACATTGCACTTGTTTACACTAACCAACATATAGTATCCTATAACTAACCAAAATTACTGTGAAGCAAACCACGGCCCATCACACGTGTATTATACAGTAACAAACTCTCCATTATCCGTCCATAATGTAAATGATTGTCAACAAGAGAATATAATCACCAAAGATCTGTATCAGTCTCTGTAATGCTTAACAGACTCACACAACAAAGACTCTTACAAATAAAGGTTCCAAAAAGAGGTTTCACAGTGAGAAACCATTTTTGGTTCCCCAAAGAACCTTTCAGTGAACAGCTCTTAAAGGAATCTATTTTTTCTTAGTATGAAGAACATTGTATTAATCAAAAGCAACTTTTTCTACTATAAAGAACCTTTTTGTGCATTGGAAAGGTTCCATGGACGTTAAAGGTTCTTCATACACCTTTATTTTTAGACTGGAATTATTGTGTATAACAAGCATGGACGGTCAATATTTGTTCCGCCTAAGCCAAAGGATGTTGTCAGCTACTCAGCACTAGCCAAATTAGGCTTTGTCGTTGGGTTACAGAAGCTTAATCATTCTCAACATACCATGTCAAAGTCCCATAAATATTACAGAACTGTAATCCAATTGAAGTATGATACCTTGAAACACTGTATATGCCATACACAAATCATCAATTAAGATGTTTCTAGTTGTGCCAAGGATCCTATTTGCTAAATGGAGGGGATGAATGTGGGTCAGTGTGTTGAGTATGTAAACCACATAGCTCAGCTCGAATTCAGGGTGATTTGTGGCGAGCCTCAGCGCCACTTGGCGGATTACGCTGCATGTTAACAGAACAAATCAGAAATGCAGTCTTGTGCTACACGCTCTCGTTTACTTGCCACTTTATATTTCGGCGCTTGTTATGTCCCACAGTTTTCAACAAAGTTGACCTGCAATTGAACTTTAAAGGTTGATGTGAACAGATTGTGACTGCATAAAAGCACACGTAATTGTGTGTCCTCTGGAAAGCCCGAGACAAAAAACAAAAATGCCTGCTGTCAAGATGGACGCAGGAGGGTTATTATCTAGTTCTCAACAGAACATTTGGGTGGAGAAGACACTGAAGACAATTGTTGTTTATCGTTGGAGCACCAGCACCGTTTCATCACGCAACAGTTGAGATGAATAGATAAGAAACGAGGGGAATGCAAAAATCAAAAGAAAAAAAATCAAATGAACATGCATTGAAGATCTCTGGTTTGATGAGGACTGAACCTTCATCCCATTTCATTGTTGGCTCAATATTGTTCTTGCTTTGGTTTGGCATAATAGTATATTTTCAGATGATAGGGCTAGGTAAAAATGTAGATTTTGAATGTTGTGCAATAAAAAGACAGTGTACTGCAAAATAATGACAAGAAACTTTCTATTGGGTCGTCCAATAGAAACAGCATATGCTGGTTAGATATGTTTTGAAGCATGGCAGCTGGTTTGAGCTGGTTATAAGCTGGTCCTGAGCTGGAGCTAGTTGCTTAGGACCAGCACTTGACCAACTAAGGACCAGCCTAAACCAGCACATGACCAACTAAGGACCAGCTTAAACCAGCTCATGATCAATTAAGGACCATCTTAAACCAGCTCATGACCAACTAAGGACCAACTTAAACCAGCTCATGACCAACTAAGGACCAGCTTAAACCAGCTCATGACCAACTAAGGACCAGCTTAAACCAGCTCATGACCAATTAAGGACCAGCTTAAACCAGCACATGACCAACTAAGGACCAGCTTAAACCAGCTCATGACCAACTAAGGACCATCTTAAACCAGCTCATAATCAATTAAGGACCAGCTTAAACCAGCTCATGATCAATTAAGGACCAGCTCATGACCAACTAAGGACCAGCTTAAACCAGCTCATGACCAATTAAGGACCATCTTAAACCAGTTCATGACCAACTCATGACCAACTAAGGACCAGCTTAAACCAGCTCATGACCAGTTAAGGACCAACTAAGGATCAGCTTAAACCAGCTCATGACCAACTAAGGACCAGTTTAAACCAGCTCATGACCAACTAAGGACCAGCTTAAACCAGCTCATGACCAATTAAGGACCAACTTAAACCAGTTAAGGACCAACTAAGGACCAGCTTAAACCAGCTCATGACCAACTAAGGACCATCTTAAACCAGCTCATGACCAACTAAGGACCATCTTAAACCAGCTCATGACCAGCTAAGGACCAACTAAGCACCAGATTAAACCAGCTCATGACCAACTAAAGACCAGCTTAAACCAGCTCCTGACCAACTAAGACCAGCTAAGGACCAACTAAGCACCAGATTAAACCAGCTCCTGACCAACTAAAGACCAGCTTAAACCAGCTCCTGACCAGCTAAGGACCAACTAAGCACCAGCTTAAACCAGCTCCTGACCAACTAAGGACCAGCTTAAACCAGCTCATGACCAGCTAAGGACCAACTAAGCACCAGCTTAAACCAGCTCCTGACCAACTAAGGACCAGCTTAAACCAGCTCATGACCAACTAAAGACCAGCTTAAACCAGCTCATGACCAGCTAAGGACCAACTAAGGACCACCTTAAACCAGCTCATGACCAACTAAAGACCAGCTTAAACCAGCTCCTGACCAACTAAGGACCAGCTTTAACCAGCTCATGACCAGCTAAGGACCAACTAAGGACCAGCATAAACCAGCTCAAACCAGCTGCCATGCTTCATAACATATCTAACCAGCATATGCTGGTTTTGTCAATGGGGAACTTGACATTACAAATGAGATATACTCAAATGAACTGGAATCAAATCAAAACATTAAAATCGAGAGCATGTGAATCAGAATATAACCGAAACAGGAAATTTGTATCGATATCCAGTCAGATAAAACACACTCATCAGATATAGAGGTGTATCAAAGGCGCATGCAACTATGCAGTGAAAAACACTGTGCAGCAACTAGGGACATTTATAAAACATGTCCATCTTTAATGCTTAGACTTTGATTCTGCATTTCAAAAATAAAAGCCAGCGCAAACATGAGTTCAGAACCATTTCATCCAAGCCATGGATTGGAGTCAGCCTATTAGCATCTGTTTAATCTTGCTGATGATAGCGGTCTTGCCTTGTATTTATGGGACCTTATCTGTGGATGTATTATCTGAAGCACAGATGGTGTGTATGGGGAGGGGGGTCACAACAAATGGGAAGGAAATGTTGTAATTGGCTATGCTCCAGCAGATTGGACAGAATATACCTGCTCAAGCTGACTGTGGGCAAAGGCTAAATGAGATTAGTGTGTGCCATGTGGTATCTGTAGAAAGGAGACCCAATATACTTGAACGTTTTAGCCTTTAAATGAACCCTAAAGCTTGCATTCCTATTATCTTAAAATATATATATATATTGTATATTCACACAAAATAACACCTTGAGAGTCCATATAGACGACCAAAGGTTCTCCCTGTTCATAAATATTTGACCCATTTTCACAATGTCCTGAACATTGTGCTCTTTAGAAGAACGTATTAGAGAACTAGCATCAGCATATTTTAGAAAGAGGAATTTACTGTGTTTAGTTGCTATGCAGCATAAAAGGAACATGAATTTCCAAATAACATTTTGTATATTCTCATTACTCTGCAACTCCATCTTTTACTCTAAATTGTATATAGTATATATATTATGCATTAATACTTGGGGTTAGTTATTTGAGGGAACACCTAACTAGGGATGATGCACCAAAATTCTGGCCAATACCAGTGTTTTTGAAGTTGCACGTTTTTGAAAACGACACCGTTATCATCTCCATGTAAACAACAAAAACAAGAATTTGTGAAAATGGTGATGTCATGCACATACGTATTACATGTTCAGGCGCCTACACTGTAAAAAATTATTTTTAATGATTTGTTTAAAGAATTTTTTTTTTTTTGTCAAATCATCTTAGATAATTAATGTGGTTCAGATAACATAATATTTTAAGTTTCTGTTGATTGCTTTCATTGTATTGACTCAATTTAGTTTTATTTCAATGAACTCAAAATTTTAAGGCAACCAGGTAACTTACTTTTTTAAGTTAAACCAACAATTCCTTTTTTACTGTGTAGTGTTTCTTTACAAAGTAACAGTTAATGTTTATTTTATTTCAAGTAATGATTATTATTTTTTTTTTATGGTTTAGTTTTATTTAGCGATAATAACCCCGGCCAGTACCGAAAACCTGATAAATATTTTGATGTTATGGCCAGTATTAAAATTCTATACTATTTTGTCTAAGTACATTTTAAAAAAATAAATTAAACATGCAAAATTCTAGTAAATTTAAGCATCACAAGATTGTACAGTAAAAAAAATTATATTTATTTGAGATTTGCAGATTAAGTTTAGTTTGAGCATTAATTACGACAAAGGTAAACTAAAAGTAAAAATGAATAAATAAATATATAAAAACAGGAGAAATAAGCATGCATAATTAAATATCCAATAATGACCAATACCACTAGATAAATAATAAAAAAAAACCTCTAATATCATCTGATAACCGATATGTCTGGATAGGATATGGAACTATATATATATATATATATATATCTTATTCATCCCTTCTCCTAACCTTACAGATATGAATATTTCAAATCATGCAGCTTGTTAATCGGAAGTGTGTTATTTTCAATCAGACATATGTAAGACGATTAAAAATCCCATAAACTTTTAACTAAGGCCAGTACCAAACCACCCAGAACACCTTAGATACGCCCTAGCAACATGCAAGAAAAACCCCAAACAGAACACCATAGCAACACCCTGGCAACCATCCACAACTTTTTAGCATCAGGGCTGCAAGTTCTGAATTAAGTATCGTATTTTCTTCAAACAGACTTCTTGTGCAGCATAATCTCCTACTCATGTTTAAGAAAAGGAACTGAAAGTGGAGTTTCCATGTGAAAGCAAAAAGCAATCTAAGCAGTATTGAGTCTGAAACAAGTGACATAACTAGCACTGCACATCTATAAAAGATAGCAGCCGCAGTTTCAGAGATCAATAGTTTCAAACATCATTATAACCTTACAATGGTTTGCTTTTTCATCCAACACATTCAGCCTGAGTAGTTTTGTGTTTTGATATGACAAAACATTGCTCAGCTACGATCCTGAGATAATGATAGTACAAAACACCCTCATGGGTAATAAAATGTGAGGCCCATAGGCAGGGCCTCTGCTTTTTATGACTCAAAATGGTTCATCATCGAGTTGTCAGTCCTGTTCTACTATCTGTCTGGGTCTGCTTCAGAGGGACGTGCTCCTTCCGTAGGGGCTGCTGTCTCACTGGTAATTGTAAGTGGGTGTGTTTGGGGTTGTGCTGTAATTTGCATGGTGCCTGCTGTCTGGGTGAGGCTCTGACTGAACTGACTGAACCGAGACCCAGTGATGTTGGTCTCATGCATGGGTCTTGTAATTGCTGGTTTGCTAGAAGAGGACCAAGATGGGATGTGTCTTTAGGTACATGTGGGGTTGTGATAAACTGGAGGGTCTCCTCCACTTATTTTCACTATCCAGCTTATCTTAGCACAGATAAAACAGTAATACTAAAAGTATTTTGTGATATATAAATCTAAATAAAAGTGATACATAATGACAGCTGTCATGCTTTATTGATGTACTGACTGAAAACCTGACTGCATCCTATTATGCCCTTTTACAAAGTCTGGATTTTGTTTTTGCCATTGACTAGAATAGGTTTTCATGCTTGAATGTTAAAAAAACATTATTTTTTACATAACTTACATTGTTGCAGCATCTCTCTTCCCAGTCTGTCAGTAACGCTCTGGGGTGCGTTTCCCAAAGCGAACTATGGTCGTGAGTTTCGTCGTTACCAATAGAGTTCAATGGGACTTACGACCATGGTTGGCCAACGATGCTTTCAGGAAACGCACCCCTGTTTAGTTCCTGTCTCTATGAAGCTCCTCCTTCCGAAAAGTGCAATGTGCTCTGATTGGTCGACTGGAACAGTGTGTTGTGATCGGTCAACTGTTTTTGGAAATGTCTCGCCCCTTACCATAACTGCAAGTTTCAGCTTCTTGGACATGGACAAAATACGTGCACTACTAATGCAACTCAACCAGGCCTCGCCCCTTTTTTGCATATGCCTTGGGCGGGAATTATTTAAATGAGGGATATTGTGATGTGGTCGTTCCTGGAAGAAAATACAATCGAGCCGTTTCAGGGAGTTCAGAAACAGTGCTTACTGATATAGAGAATAAATACAAAGTTCTATCATGAAACTCTAGATGGCACAGGCTGATAGGTCCATTAACTCAACCTGCTCTTAATCACATCGTTATCTATAGGGCACAGCTGATTGGTTCTTGCTGTATCAGTAGCCAATGAGCTTGCATGCTCAACCTTCAGTATATACTTGGGTAGCATTTGCCTTAGCAGTGCAGCGTGCTTTCAGACACACTCCACCTTCCCCAGCTCCACCTGTATAGATCTGCTACGAGTAATTCTTGTATGGTATATTGTACAGCAGTCTTACTTGCTCACAGCAGCATGTCATGTATGTATTGGCAGTAGCAAGTCCCTTACATAACCTGCAGCAGCAATAAAAGCAGCAGCAGCAGTGTAGCAGATCTATTCCGCCAAGAAGAAACATATCAACATTGTCATACACATTACCATGCCAAACCATACTTTGCTTTGTATCTTTGCAGACCTTTTTCAAGGACAGCAACATTACACACTAAAACTTAAGTTGAAAATTTAAAAAAGCTGTACACTGTTACACTGTAAAATAATATCCATTTAAATGTATGGTAAAAAGCTGGATGCAGAAATTCACCGTTGCCAAATACGTAGTGTCTATTTATGCTAAGTGCAAATAGCGTCCCTTGTTGGCAAACGCTATTTACACTAGCTCCGCCCACCAGTATCTGGTTGGGCCACTCAAGTTTTAAAACAAGACAAGTAGAATCTATTGTCTTCAGTGGCGCAGCAGTAGCAAGAAAGGCTCGCAAATCTGGCTTTTAACACGATCAACGCGGGTTCAAATCCGCCTTTTGCCGAGCTTGCATTTATTTTCAATAAAAAATGATAATAATGATAAATGATAAAAACGAACGAGTGTTTAATCATATTAAAAGTGTTTATTGGGTAGGGTTAGGGGAAAGTGTAGGGAGGGTTTTTATTTTCCCAATAAGGCAGCATCCATTTAATAATTTTAATAAATATAATAATTTACACGCTATGATATTATTGCATCCTGTTAATGTACTAAAATACTGAGGTGCAAATAGTATCTGCCAATATAAAGTATAGATGGCATCTTTACACTTATTGCAAAGAACTGATACTTTTGCATGGTGTAAATAGAATCTATCGCTATTTTCACCTAGTGTAAATAGCTTATCGCTAAGAAAATGCTGCTATTGTCACAGTGTAAATAGAATATATTGCTATTTGCACTTAGTGTAAATAGCATTTATCGCTAAGAAAATATGCTATTTTCACTTAGTATAAATAGCATCTAATTGCTAATTACACAGTGCAAATAGCTGCTGCCTAAAAAATATGGTGACAACAGCTAGATGGTGCACAGAATCACAAAGACAAAACACCATTGGATAACACAGATGAAACTAAAATTATGTGATAAACAATACTACTAAATAACAGAAAATATAACAAGAAAAGCACCCTAATATACATTACGGATAACAAAAATGAGAAGAAACAAAATTATTTATATGAAATATAATCATGTATCATGCAGAGACTTCTGTGAATGTCCTCTTACTGTTTTTCACTTTAAATTACACAATAATTCAGCTTTTCAGCCAGGCCAGGCTGACATAGCAACAACGACTCAACCAATAGTGTGAGTTTGGGGGTGTGGCTATTGTTTTTGATGACCAATGGCAGTCAGGAAACTTGTTTGAAAACAGTCTTTATTTTGCAATACCTTTGATGATGCTAGTGGCAAAGAAACACACACTTGCATACACACAGAACATTCACTCTGCTAACTTCCTTTTAAGGTCAAATAAAAAGATCTAGGTGAGTTGTTTGTGACTGAATAGGTTTGTCTGCATGCAGTACACACAGGGGAGCTCGGTCATGTTTGTCTCTATGCATCAACACCCCCATCTCCCCACAGACTACAACACTAAACCCAGCAATTGAAACATCCACCTCCCTCCTCTGTCTGTCTCTTTCTCCCTCCTCTTCTCTGTCTGCTATCCCCTTTCTCTGGGGCCGGGCCAAGATCCCACTGCACCTGAGCGTTAAACTCCAGCAGAAGCTGGTGAAAGGCGATCACGTCAGCTTTACTGTGCTTTTAATCACATTGGTATATTAAGCTAATGTTTGCTCTAATAATGTAACCAGATACACATTATGCATCGCTGCAACTGCAGGGCATGTTACTACGCAATTGCAAACTGTGTGTGGCATGATGGTTAAAGAGTTTCCTGAAAACAACAGGTGTGGATGTGAATCATGCAGCTACAGTACATGTTTACAAAGATCAAGGCCAATGCCAAAATAGGCTTACAAAATCATATGTAATGACACGGGGATTTTTAAGCATCAAGTGTGGATTTAACTTTTGGCTTTCACCTGAGGAGACGCATGAAGAAAAATTTAATATTTACTTGTGTGAATCTGGAAAGAAATGTACTTAAACAGCTTGTCAAAAACTGCTATGCAGTGATATTATAACTCTGTATTATATTTTAAAATCGTTGATACCATAAACCACTCTTTTTTGTCTACATAAATTTAAACTAAAACACTATAAACTAAAATTATTTTACATGCTACAAGTGAATTTATGCAAAGCAACATTAATGTACAGTATGCAAAATGGATAAATGGGTATATTTGTAGCAATAGCCAACAATATATTGTATGGGTCAAAATTATCGATTTTCCTTTTAATGCCAAATATCATTAGGATATTAAGTAAATATATAAAGTTATGTTCCATGAAGATATTTTGTAAATGTCCTACCATAAATATATATATATATATAAATATTTGTAAGTAATATGTGTTGCTAAGGACTTCATTTGGAGCTTTAAAGGCGATTTTCTCAATATTTTGATTTTTTGCACCCTCAGTTTCCAGATTTTCAAATAGTTGTATCTCGGCCAAATATTGTCCTATACAACAATGGAAAGCTTATTTATTCAGCTTTCAGATGATGTATAAGTCTCAATTTTTTTAAAAATTGACCCTTATGGTTTTATGGTCCATGGTCAAATATATTCTTTCTAAAAGAAACCAATGCAAGATATATGTTTCACATCACCTTCAGAGGTGCTGAATGAAAAATGTTACAGTACTGTAATGTCTACTGTTGTCATTAGAATGTACACTTATATTACCTAACCAAATTGACATAAAATCCATTATGCCTGTAACATGTATCCAGTGTTATGTATCAAAAAGTCGAAGATATTCAATGAAGATATGTCACCACACTGCTATTAAGTTTTGTGCCAATTCTAACATATTTAGTCAATACAATATGGCTACAGAAAATCTGTTTACTGCATATGGCCTGCAGTCATTCTGATTTCCTGAACTTCTTCTTACATTATGACTGATAAAGTACTATAGTTGACCTGAATGTGTGTATATGCGTGTGTGAGACAGGTTTCATGTCTAAACTAACTTAAGTTTAAGCAGCTTTCATTTAATATTGCATTTCCACACGAATATGATCTTGAGAGTTCTTTTAAGTAGGCTAATACTCTTGAAACTAGAAAATTCGGATAACCACTTCCTGTTAAGCCCTCCGGTGTAATCAAAGCATCACGTATGACGTTTGTGCACACGTTCCCACATCCGACCTAGACGGTCATCTGATGCACGACAGATATCTGTTTTATAACGATGTTTGTTTGGAGTGCGAATGCGTTGCTGCGCGTTTGGCTAGCATCGCGTGTCTAGCAGAGCAGTCTAGCACAATTTGGTGACGCAAGGGAGCTATTAATATCACAGGAACGGGATGTACTCACTTCTGCAGCGGGTCACTTGAGGACAAACAGTGAACAATATTTCTGGTGCGCAGCAGCTTTTGGTAAGGCTGCGACAAATGATATTTACGCTGGAATAACACGTTTTGTCGTGTGAAAGAGCAACACACTGGGTTTGGGGAAAGAGAGTTGAACGCTACGCAGCCCTTGAGCCTCGCCCACTTTTGAACCCGTTGACTCGCTGCACTCTCATCAAAACAACCATACAAAGAATTTGCACTCAACGGGGGAGGGTTTTGTTTTCGCTCTGAGGGGTAGAATACATCCTTTTGTAGCTATTATGGCACTATTTGAACTTAAGTATTCATGGATGGTACAATTAAAATCTATAGATAAATCGTTTTAAAAATGCCTTTGAAATTAAAGTGATAGTTCACAAAATGAAAATCATTTACTCTCCCACTTGACTTTTACTTCTGAATAATTATTTTTTTTCTTACGGAATATCAAAAAACACCATAAAACTATCATTAATGTTGTCCATAGGATTGGTGTTTGTAAGAGAAGTAATGATGACTGATTCATGAAGGAATTGTTTTTTTGAGTCTGATTTTTTCCACCCACTTATTTTTATGCACATTTTGGGATATCACATAAAAAACGCTGGATGGAAACACCAATATATGCCTAAAGTCTAAAAATAAGCATAAGAAAGTTATGCGCTCAATTGAGGCAATGACTATGGAAACACATTTACAGAATAAATTCCTTTATCAAAAAAAGTCATGTGACGTGGATCACTGGACTAACCAACGGGCCGATCTCATTTCACAGCATCTGAGATGTTGTTTTATCATTCTGAAATGCCAAAGTCTGTTTTTAAAGGGTTAGTTCACCGAAAAATGAAAATAATGTAATTTATTACTCATCCCCATGCCGTTCCACACCCATAAGACCTTCGTTCATCTTCGGAACGCAAATTAAGATATTTTTGTTGAAATCCGGTGGCTCAGTGAGGCCTACAAAGCCAGCAATGACATTTCCTCTCTCAAGATCCATTAATGTATTAAAAACATATTTAAATTAGTTCATGTGAGTATGAGATCATGAAGCTTTGGAGCGTTATGAATCTTTTGTGTCGAAACATGATTCGGAGCACCAAAGTCATGTGATTTCAGCAGTTTGGCGGTCTGAAACGCGATCCGAATCATGATTCGACACAAAAGATTCATAACGCTCTGAAGCTTAATGAAGCAGTGTTTTGAAATCGGCCATCACTATATAAGTCATTATTTTGTTTTTTTGGCACACCAAAAATATTCTCGTCGCTTTATAATATTAATATTGAACCACTGTACTCACATGAACTGATTTAAATAAACATTTTTAGTACATTTATGGATCTTGAGAGAGGAAATGTCATTGCTGGCTATACAGGCCTCACTGAGCCATCGGATTTCATCAAAAATATCTTAATTTGTGTTCTGAAGATGAACGAAGGTCTTACGGGTTTGGAACGACATGAGGGTGAGTAATTAATGACAGAACTTTCATTTTTGGGTGAACTAACCCTTTAACATCCTCATATACACACTCCAGATTTTAAGTTTATTCTACTTAAACAATTCTTACTGTATTGGAGGGAAAACAAGTAGCATATTGATTTGCCAGTTGTATCTCTTTCATGTGGAGAATTGCCATGAACGAATGCCATGAATCTGACTCGACTGATTTGTGAACAAATCATTCAGCCCAAGTTTATGAACTGGAACAACTGATTCACTGACAAGAACAAATATAATTCAAAAAATCAATTCATTAACAAACTGTGATTATTCTCTCAAGGACTCATGAACACAACAATGTGTCAATGTAGTCAACCACTTTCATAGCAGATCTGTACAGGTGGAGCTGGGGAAGGTGGAGGGTTTATAGCTTGCATACTTATAGTCTGCATGAAAACCTTGTCTGTTTACTAAATACAAAGTTCTGTCATGAAACTCTAGATGGCGCAGGCTGATAGGTCCTTGCAAATCTGCTTGCAATCACGTCATTCTCTATGGGGCACAGCTGATTGGTTCCTTGATTCTTAGCTCAACCTTCAAAATACTTGGTCAGCATACAGCTCCACCTGTATAGATCTGCTATTCATGTATGGTATATTGTACAGCAGCAGCATGTCTTACTTGCTCACAGCAGCGTGTTGTGTACGTATCGGCAGTAGCAAGTCCCGTACTTGCTCTGCAGCAGCAGCAGCGTAGCAGATCTATTCTGTCAAGACCAAACATATCAACATTGTCATATCTATTACCATGCCAAACACTCCGAGAGTCGTCATGACAGGAATTAATTTTATTGAGCTTAATTGTGAATGATTCATCCATGTTTTATTTTTACATTGTAATTTTTTATCAAAATGTCATGACTCAATGGTGTATGCTGAACCCAATCATTCCATTCACATTAATCCCCGCCCCTTTTATTACAATTGACCCTTCGCCGGGAGTTTGATTGACAAGCGGTGTAACCAATCATAACACCGAATCCGCCATTTTGTCTGACAAAGCAGTCGGGAGTTCGAAAATTAACCTCGGTGGACTTGAACTTGAAAAATGGTGTGTACTGACGTCTTTCCGTATTTGAAAGGACATTCCTTCTGATGTTCATTCATGTGTATTTGATGCTATAAATTAACTAGTAGGAAGAGATAATTGGTTTACGAGCCGCTTGAGCTGAGGCGCTACAGCAATCAGTCACGGCACATTAAAGAGCCACAAAATGGTTTTAATTGTTCGAATATCTTAAAAAATTACACAATTTGAAAGCTGGGACTTTTTTTATATCATAAGAAACCTGCTCTGTCTTGTCTGTCGACGTGTTGTCAGTGTCCTGTTTGCTCCGCGATGTATTTTTCACTCTGTGTTGCATGACAGCGCCATTGCTTGTTGGACAAAGCAACAGCAACTAAGGGGGGCGGGTCTTTGCGAATGATCAATTGACAACAAGCTTGCATTCAGAAAAGACTCCATCCAATCAACAACCAGTGAATTGAACAAAGTCCCCTCCCTACATTTTTTCTTTCAAATAATCTGTTTCAAAGATGTTCTCTACTTCCATTACATTGTGTCTTATTGTATCTAACTCATTTTAGTTAGAATTTTAATTGCCACTATATTTAAGGCTTTGTATAGTATAGCTTTAGGCTATACATTTTCTGAACAAAAACAAACCAAACAAGTGTTACAATCATCTTTTCTTCTTCACTAACTCTCAGAGCTCTTGTTTAAAATCATTCACATTATTGTCTGCGATTTTACCTCACTATGTTGTGCAACTCAATAACAGTGGTTTTGTGTACAGTGCTTAGTTGTTTATGTTTCCAAAGTCCAATTTTGAATGCAAAGAGCATGTGTCAGATGTGACTAATGAATTCCATTCAAGGCCATAATAACAAATACATTACAACCTCAGCATGTGAGAACATGCAATAATACCTCCTGCTCTCAATAAAAATATGCCATAAAATCCATGCATTACTCAACAAGGGTGAGGTCAGCTAAATAATGGTGTAATTATTTTATGCTTATTTATTGGAAAATGCGTACTTGTATGTGGATATATCTCATGTTAGCTACAATTACATGCCCATTTCACACAGACTACATCACAATCTTTTGGAGTCATTGTTGAGCACCAGAAGAACAAGTTACAAAATCACAAGCACTGAAAGATGGCATTTATGCACTGCCAGCTGCAATTCTCATTTTGGTTTCATGAGATTTCCTGACAAACAACAAGTTTGAAAGCAGAAATGCACGCCCACTATACTGGCTTCAAATAATATAATTCAAAATATAGATGTTTACTATGCAGACATATGGAGTTAAAGTTTCCATAAAGAGTCAGTGGTCATTTTATGTTTGTGTTTAGCCTTGTTTTTTTTATTGTGGTCAGTTTGACTGCCCTGAGAACATTTCCTTCGAGCTGAAAATCCCTTGAGAATAAATCAATAAGAACAATCCACTTGTTTTGTTTTTGAAACAATATTGAATAAAGACAATATTGAATGATTTAAATCAAATGGTGTTCAAAATACCATTTAATGTTTTTAACAATGATTTTGGTGTTTCAGTTTGGCAGCTGACTTCAAATCCAGCCTGTGACCTCTCTGTGTTTCATAAGGATTTGTTCTCATTTAATGAGAGCTTTGTTAATCTATCCTCTTATTAGCTGCTAGAGGGCATGGCCTGTTTGGCTCTTCATATGTGCACCCTATTGACAACTGCTGTGAGGTGTGGATGTTGGAATATTGATGTTCTGTCAATCTCCATAGTTTATCACGCATGACAAAGTTGGCTGGAATGGATGTTATAATGTGATTATGCATTGTGCCCTAATAGAATGCAACAGTAGGATACCAGAAGTAAAAAAATCCCATTCATTCAATAGATTGTGACCATAACAAATAAACCTTTGAAGATCTACTGTACTATAAGTGTCAATTTTGTTAAGCGGGAAACCACAAGCCACAAATCAATGCCATTTTTCTTTTTTAAATAAAAAAATTGTGGTTAGTAGCCAAATTCTGTGAAAAAAACTACATTACTCATAATCCTGAAGAAACAACCACCAATCACTGTTGAGATCCATTATGGATAAAGTCTTTTGCTAAAGAAACAATGTTCAAAGGTCTACCTTGAGTACATTACATACATGTGCCCAAAGGCCATGCCATTGTGTGATATAGGTTACATGAAGTGTAGTGTACATAGTGCGCATGTAGATTACGTATTGCTGCTGAGTTTGAATAGGGGTAGGCAAGAGGCCCTACATATGCCGTCATTAAGGCGTGCTAATGCAGAGCCTGTGGGTCAAACTGTGCGGTTGAATGGAGAGAGGGCAAAAGAGACATGGAGATGAGAGTTTCCTCCTCTTCCTCCATCAGACATGTCCCACCAGCCCACTGATTGATGCCTCATGAATAGAGCTGCTCCTCATTGGCAGTTAGCAGACATAGTTTAAGTGTGTTTGTTCCAATGTGTTATTTTCTGCTGTATTGTGTGAAGACGACAAAGCCTTTCCCCGCAGCATTGTTTCAGAGTGGATTACTGCTAGCCTCAGCAAGCATCTGACACATAAAATCAATCTACGCTTAGCCAGTCACAGATTTTTGCTAATTAACCTAACTAATATGACCTCCTTGTGGTTGATACATTCATGGTTATTGAATAATCAAAATTTTAACTTCATTGAACTCATTTGACAATTGCAGATTTCATTTCTATGCCAATGTATTTCCTGTTGAAACAGGAAGTTGTGGCCGTATGAATTACTTTTTTTTTTAAATAGCTGATATGTTTTACTTAGGGTATGTTTACATAACAATGATGTACTAAAAACAAAGTTTTTCCTTTGCATTTTTTGCGTACAGATGACACCATTGTCAAAACTATCCCTGTTCACACCAATCCGCGAAAATGAAACAGGCCGTATTATTCATGTCAGGCCAGTAGATGGTGATGTCACTTTGTAAAGAAACACTACGCACCTATAGACTTCACACATAATATGCATGCACATGACGTCACAGTTTTCATAAATTCGCATTTTTGTAGTTTACACGGAGACGATAGCGGTATTGTTTTCAAAAACCTGCACTTTGAAACCTGTTTTCAAAAGTTGCCGTTTTCAGGCCCCCCAAACGGCATTGTCGTGTAAATGAACGGCCAAAGCGCATACGTGGCAAGCAGGGCGGGGCCGAGAGCCGTGGGAACGGAGTGAGGCCGGTGATGCGACTGCTAATGGGCCTTACCCGCTTCGAGTCTCACAGAGGAGCTCCGGAAAGATAAAAGGACGAGTGATGACAGTGAAGGACGAGAGAGGACCAGGCCTAAACTTTACGTTATTGTTTTGTTTTGTTTTCATTTATGCGGCAGTCGTCCGTGAGGGGCTTTCGTTTTGTTGTTTGTTTTTTTTATTATTAAAATTATGTTGAGTGTTTGCCAGTTCCAGCCTCCTTCTTCCCTGAACTTTAAACATTGGTACATTGGTGCCGAAACCTGGGAGGAAGGAAAGACACGCTGTCAGAGAGCTCTCGCTGCTGAGGGGGATCGCGGTGCTGAGGAGGTCGGGCAGCACAAAGGAGCCAGTGGTGACCACGAGGCGGTGGTGCTAGAGCGATTGAGCAACAGTTGGGATGGAGAGCTTGCGAATGTGACGCCATTTGCCGGAGGCCAGACCAGATTGATGGGGAGGAGCAGGCAGACCGAGGGAACGGGGAGCTTGCTGTCAGGCGCCCGTAATTGGAGGAGCCATCGCCGTTTGCCAAGGGGCGGAGAAGTATCGAGCTGTTCACCGAGGAGTGTCCAGTACCATTGCATGGCACCGTAAGTGAACGGCTGGTTGAGGACTGAGCGGCTGTGTGTCCGTGAACCGGACCAAGAATTTTTTTTCTTTTCCTCTCTACCTTCTCTCGCCTTGTCTGTCCTTACCCCCAGGTGCTGCAGCCTCCTTGACTGGCCCCCCCGGAGGGTGGGGAGGGGAGTAGAGCGCATTCTCGAGGGTGCCCCCGGCCTGTAAGGGGCGATGTGGGTATGTGGCAAGCAGGGCGGGGCCGAGAGTCGTGGGAACGGAGCGAGTCTCACGGAGGAGCCCCGGAAGAGGAGTGACGACAGTGAAGGATTAGAGAGGACCAGGCCTGGACTTTATGTTGTTGTTTTGTTTTAGTTTATGTGGCAGTCGTCCTTAAAGGTGCTAAAGAGGATGTTTTGTTTTATACATTTTTGCAATATTACTTGAAACTGTCTTTACTAACTGATAAAAGACTATTTATTAGGTGCACTGAAAGGAATATGATTAATATACATCATCTGTGCACAAGGTAGGGCCTTAAAAACATCAGCCAATCGGCCCTCTGGCTTGTCAATCACTGCCATTACGTTCCTTGTGAGAGACGTGCGCGGATTGGCCCTCTGGCTTGTCAATCACTGCCATGACGTTCCTTGTGAGAGACGCGCGGCTGCGCGCTCCAGTAACTTTCCACACTCCACAGGCGCCGCATGCAATGTTTTTGTCAGGAGACAGGAGTAACAACTGCAGATTATGAGTTACCTGCGGTGAGTCCGACATAATGAATCCACTAAGTGTGTGCGCGGCTTTAAGTCGCGCACACACTTAACGATTGTAAGGCCGATTATGAATGTAAATTGATACTTATGACTGATCGCGCTCAAACGCGTCCAGTCAGAGCCAGTTGCGTTCAGTCTGCGATTACAGTCGGTGTTCAAATTCCATGTGAAAGTATATAAATCTGCTTCAGGAGCAGGAAACAATCGCTGTATGTTGAGCACAGTCTTAGAATGTTTTAGCTAGTCGTTAAATGTGTGCCCGGCTTAATAACACAGCGAATGCCGGTGGTAAACACTCGTGTTCCAATACTCATGCACGAGTTTTGGGAGGCGTTCACTCGAAATGGAGGGGGGTTGTTCTTACGCATGCGCTCATTTCAAAAATGATATATTGACATTTTACATATTCATAAAACAAAATATTCAAAGTGAATTTTGTGAATATGAACAAAAATGATGGCGCTAGATTAAAACCTAAAAATACAACGTTAGCGGGGAAAGAGTTAATGATAATTTGGTACTTGCTAGTCATTTGGGGGGCGGGACTTTCTCATCCTAGAGAGCATTTGATTGGACAGAAATCTGTGTGGTGCAGGATAAGTCATCAACATTTTTGCTCTGTTTTCCCAGAAGACACCGACTATATATTTTTAATACACATCTATGTGACATTTAGGAGTACACTAGCACAAGGACTAAGGCATAAACTAAAAGCCACTAAACTAAAATTTTGATTTCGTGGGGTCATTAAAGTGACTTAATAGTTACAACTTGAACTGTAAATGACAATTCACTGCTTTATTGCTGAGATAGACAAGTATATAGATAACTTTGTAGCACATGTAACCTAAATATCCAGCTGAACTAAAGCCAAGCTCTGGACACTGATTGAATAAACTGCAGTTTGGACTTGTGTTTGTTTCTCAGAAGCGTGAAATCCTTAACTTGTCTTCACATGAATCAGAGCCACTTATGATTTTTTTTTATTTTTAGATGAAATATCCCTTTAACATTTATCTCATTGTCCTCATTTTATCCAGAACTGCTTAATATTTTGGACAAGCTGTCCATTTTCACAGCTTAAAAACATTATACATTGTGCTCTAGTCTCCTTGAACAGACAAAACAAAAGCAAAGCATCTGGTTGAAGCTCAGCTCATGTACCTTTAAGTGAGATGTTTGTTCTGTGATGTTTGGAACAGTGCAGAACAGCGTGATCCACAGTAGTCATTGAGGTCAGAAATCTTGCCAAGGACAAGGGAGGAAATTTCAACATGTGAAATGATTGACCAGTCAGTATATTATGCAAGAGCACTGTTGATGTTATTCGGGAAGTTCATGCAGGTTGTTATTCTCACGATCGGGTTTTTGTAGGTATAAGCGCATTTGTTATATGTCGTGTGCTGCTGAAGTCTGCAGAAGTGAGCTGTTGAAGTTGTCTTTGGGTGCTGATCTGAGATCAGATCTGTGGTTTCTCTTTTGATGGTTGAAATCAGAATTGGGCTGGCACAAAGCTGGTCCAAGATCAACATATAAAGACACTGTCTAAAGATGAACAGGAAGAGTTGTTACATGCATGATGGGAAATGATATGTTTCCCAACTGTAGATCAAAAGTACAAAGCTTAACCACAAGTAGTAAACAGCCTCTGAGTTTCACATGTGCCAGAGCTGCTGAATTGACATTTAAATGCTACAGTAAGTTCAATATAAAAACGAGAGAAAGAGAGAAAAGAAAAACATAACTAGGGCTTGCAATCAAGCCCTAGTTATCAGAGTCTGGCCATGATGAGAGTGCAGGTCATTTCTAATTTATGGCTTCCACAGAAAGGAGACAAACTGAACTGTATTATGTGACCTTCAGTCCTTTGAGGTGTGTTTGCCAATCAGACTTGTAGATCACGATGACACGTTGTTGGAAAGCGTGCAGTCAAGTAGTGATTATGATAGACACTGTAGGAGCTGCCACATTGTTCTTTGCTTGTCTAGTGAGGTAAAGGAATCACATGCACAACCCACATGAGTCATGACTGGAAAAGTATCAGTTTCCACCTATAATGACCGCGCAAAACGTATCAACTTGCTTAGGTAAAGCTGACAGGGCTTTGAGGGGAGTATCTATCTATCTATCTATCTATCTATCTATCTATCTATCTATCTATCTATCTATCTATCTATCTATCTATCTATCTATCTATCTATCTGACTATCTATCTATCTATCTATCTGTCTCTATCTATCTATCTATCTATCTATCTATCTGTCTGTCTCTATCTATCTATCTATCTATCTATCTATCTATCTATCTATCTATCTGTCTGTCTGTCTGTCTGTCTGTCAATCAAATTCAAATTCAAAATTGCTTTATCTATCTGTCTATCTATCTATCTATCTATCTATCTATCTATCTATCTATCTGTCTGTCTGTCTGTCATCTATCTATCTGTCTGTCTGTATCTATCTATCTATCTATCTGTCTGTCTGTCTGTCTGTCTGTATCTATCTATCTATCTATCTATCTATCTATCTATCTATCTATCTATCTATCTGTCTGTCTGTCTGTCTGTCTGTCTGTCTGTCTATCTATCTGTCTGTCTCTATCTATATATCTATCTATCTATCTATCTGTCTCTATCTATCTGTCTGTCTGTCTGTCTATCTTTGTCTATCAATTTCAAATTCAAAATTGCTTTATCTATCTATATCTATCTATCTATCTATCTATCTATCTGTCTGTCTGTCTGTCTGTCTGTCTATCTATCTGTCTCTATCTATCTATCTATCTATCTGTCTCTATCTATCTGTCTGTCTGTCTGTCTATCTTTGTCTGTCTATCAATTTCAAATTCAAAATTGCTTTATCTATCTGTCTGTCTATCTATCTATCTATCTATCTATCTATCTATCTATCTATCTATCTATCTATCTATCTATCTGTCTGTCTCTATCTATCTATCTATCTGTCTATCTGTCTGTCATCTATCTATCTATCTATCTATCTATCTATCTATCTATCTATCTATCTATCTATCTATCTATCTATCTATCTATCTGTCTGTCTCTATCTATCTATCTATCTATCTATCTATCTATCTATCTATCTATCTATCTATCTGTCTATCTGTCTGTCATCTATCTATCTATCTATCTATCTATCTATCTATCTATCTATCTATCTATCTATCTGTCTGTCTGTCTGTCTGTCTGTCTGTCTCTATCTATCTATCTATCTATCTGTCTGTCTGTCTGTCTGTCTGTCTGTCTGCTGTCTGTCTGTCTCTATCTATCTAACTGTCTGTCTATCTATCTATCTGTCTGTCTATCTGTCTGTCTCTGTCTGTCATCTATCTATCTATCTATCTATCTATCTATCTATCTATCTATCTATCTATCTATCTATCTATCTGTCTATCTGTCTGTCTGTCTATCTATGTCTGTCTATCTGTCTGACTGTCTTTCCTAACCACTTTTTCTTTCGATGGAAAACAGCAGCTTTGTGTTCCACAGAGGAAAATAAATATTTAACCTATTGACAAAGGCAGATTGAGCCTCATTAAGTCAACTTCTATATAAACAACAAAAATGAACTATAAATAAGTAAATTTGCCATGTGCCATACAAGGAAACAGTCTAATCAGCCCACAGGGCTATATGGGCCTTGTGTTCTAGGACAGCATGGCCTTGATTTTGGTCTGTTCCACCTGGTGCGGTCAGGCCGTCCTCACAAACTGTTCGTAAATCCAGTGGGATTACATCTGAAATGCCCAAGAGGATATGTGTAACAATCATCAGTAATGATGCAGAACCCCAGGGGAATGCAATATTTCTTGATAGTAAAGAAGAATGGCTGAGTCATCTCACTCGCGTGGTGAAATCGAGAATGTGATTCAACCTACTCCTGAAACGTTTTGGTGATTGTTGAAAGAAGAGTGGGTTTATTCAATGTGTGGGACATTGAGTTTCATTTAAATTTTCTCACTGGCATCAAAAATGCTGAAGTGGTAAAAGTAAAATTGTATGGTGAGGTACTTGGAGAAATATTGTTTAAGAATATTAGGTATATCTTATTGAATCACAGACCATGCTGTTAATATGCATTCTAACTACAATCCTCATTTAGGTGCAGAATTGTATTTACAGGATCATATATAAAGAGTAAAAATAATTGTATAACATATATTAAAATGAATATAAAAATAATAATACGGATTAATTACAATCGTAAATAAATATTTGTATATAATTTATCTTTTTAGGGGGCATTTTCTTCCATTTGAGCTCTAAGGCAGCCATCTTGTGAAATTTGAACTCCTGTCTTGTCATTATGCTGTGATTTGCTTCAGAAACACTGCATGAAATGCAAGAACACCCAGTTCTTGTGGTGGTGAAAGAATATGTAAAGTAATACAACCAGATGGCTCTCTGAATGCCATGTAGCCTTGCTCTCAATGAACACTTGGAACTTTCCAGAGAAGTCTACTGTGAATAGGACTGAAAGAGAGTACTTTCCCACAGTAGAACAGTGCATCGTTAGAGCTGAAGTGGTGGGCTTCAGCTCTTTATTTTCTACTCTCCTGCTTTCATAAAAAAAGATTAAGTAACTTTTGAAACACTGATCTCTATTTTCACCCCCACGGTCTGCTCCTGAAATGCAGGAATATGAATATATTTTCCAGTCTGGGATTTTGTGCGCTATTTATTTTGTCACTTCCAGGCCCTTGGAGTGTCTGACTGAACGGAGCCGAGTATATAAATATTTTACAGTATTCCATATTGTTTCCATTATAGCGGGCTACTGCAGGAGCTTAAAGGGTCAGTTCACCCAAAAATGAAAATAACGTAATTTATTACTCACCCTCATGTCATTCTACACCCGTAAGACCTTCATTCATCTTCAGAACACAAATTAAGATATTGTTGATGAAATCCGATGGCTCAGTGAGGCCTCCATTGAGAGCAAAACCATTAAGGTCCATAAAGGTACTAAAAACATATTTGAAACAGTTCATGTGAGCTCAGTGGTTCTATCTTAATATTATAAAGCGACAAGAATACTTTTTGTGTGCCAAAAAAAAACCCAAATAACAACTTTTCAACAATAGGCTAGTTATGGGCCGACTTCAAAACACTGCTTCATGAAGCTTCTGAGCTTTATGAATCTTTTGTTTCGAATAAGTGATTCGGATCTCCTATCAAACGGCTAAACTGCTGAAATCATGTGACTTTTGCCCTCCAATTCACTGATTCGATTTGTAAAGCTCTGAAGCAGTGTTTTGAAATCGGCCCATATAGATATAGTTGAAAAGTCATTATTTTGGCGCACAAAAAGTATTCTTGTCGCTTTATAATATTAAGATAGAACCACTGAACTCACATGAACTGTTTTAAATATTTTTTTAGTACCTTTATGGACCTTGAGAGTTTAAATGGCTTTGCTCTCAATAGAGACCTCACTGAGCCATCGGATTTCATCAACAATATCTTAATTTGTGTTCTGAAGATGAATGGAGGTCCGTAGAACGACATGAGGGTGAATACTAAATGACTTTATTTTCATTTTTGGGTGAACTAACCCTTTACGTAAGGGTGAACTATTAGCTATAGCAACTATAGATAATTTGAAATAGTGTTGTCTCTAAAGGGGGAAATAATAGTGACATTTGTGGCCAGCACAATGACTTGCAACAGACAATACAGTGCAAAAGGGATTTTATTGTACAAAAAAAACAAGCTTCAGTGATACAATCCCATATGCTCTGTATATATTATGCAACAAAGACAAGAAATGAAATGACATCAATAAATATTAATAATTAATAACAAATATTATGCTGATAATGTATTTTGCACGAAACATGCTACATAGAATCATTTTCAAGAGAGGTCACACAATGCTTTGAGAGGGTGAGGGGAAATCTTCATTGCTTTGCTCAATTCACATATGCTGTCTATACCGGTTTTCAACATATATGGTGTCATAACCAGTTAATTTACCATTTAGGCTGTGGCTATGGATAAAAATATAATGCTTCGAAATAATCTCCTTCCTGAGAGAAGTTCCTTTTTATACTTTGCAAAAGTTTGGTGGGGGCAAGTAAGGTAGAGCACTCCGGGACACGTCGCCATCCAATGAGCGCGCGTCGGCGCGGATGACGTTGCCAAACGCTACCGGCCGGCACGCCCCCAGCATGGATACAATCAGCACTAATCGGCGCACAGCATACTGTCACTTTAACGTTGCGAGGACTACAGCCACGATGGGAGTTTTGGTACTCAATCAAGACAAGTTTTCAGAGCTCTCATCACCGGAAACTTATCTCTAAAGGAAGAAAGCAGTCGGTGTTGCGCGCTCACGGCTTGATCTCGCATGATTTACATGCAGGATGTCAGTGTTGCTGAAAAGCCGGTAAGATAGTGCAAAGTGAGTTTGCTTATGAGAGCTGCCTATTCAGCATCACACAAAGGGATCTACTGAGTTGTCATTGGGTTTGAATGTCATAAAGAAACAATTTCTACTCTTAAACGAAATGGATCACTTCGCAGCAGAGTGCCTTGTGTCAATGTCCAGCCAAGCAATTGTCCACAGTCCAAAAGGGAATAGAGAGATCAAACCCGAAACTGCGGCTGCACAGAGGAATGGAGAAGAAACCAAGGAGCCTTTGAAAGACAACTCATCTCTTTTTGTGGTGGCGAGAATTTTGGCGGATTTTAATCAACAGACCCCCACCAATTTTGCCGAGCAGGCAAAAATAAAGGAGGAGAGCACGCCACCAACAGCAACCCTGACCAGAGATGATGGGAACTCTGCCACACCTACCGCCATCACCGGCGACTCTGCTCTTAAACAAAGAAACAAACGATTTAGGGGTCGAATTGAACAAGAACCCCCACAGAAAAAGCACAAATGCCACTATTCAGGTTGTGAAAAAGTTTATGGCAAATCATCCCATCTCAAAGCCCACCTAAGGACACATACAGGTCAGTTTCCATTCCTGCCAAGTGTATTGCCTTTTCGCAGATCCAATGTAAACATCGCGACATTTTCGCATTTATGGGCACATTATGTTCCGAACAAGCTCAGTTTTCCTTGATGGGACAACTGTTGTCGCACTTAATGCAATATATTTTAGAAAATGTGCATTTACTCTAACTTGTCCTTTTGAAGGGAAAATATATTATTCGAAATAGCATCGTAAATATTGTCACGCCCACCATGAGGAAGCTATATGGTAAACAGCAACAGTTCTTCTCCCCCCAGAGCCTCGCCTATATGAGCCTATACTCACACGAATGAATCAGTTTGGAGTTTAAAAAAAGCACTTTATTGACATGAATATTCTGCGAACGATATTGCCAAAGCATTAATACACACAATAAAATGGTGACAGCAAAAAATAATAATATTAATAATAAAATAAAGCACCAAGAATGTTTATAGTAACAATAGTATACTATAAAATAAACATTCAACAAGACATTATAGCCTACAAACAAACAAACCATTTACAACATATGTGCGCGCACACGCGTGCTCATGCATGCACTCTTAATACCTTTGCATAAAAAGCCTGCACGCAATTAAATTTAACACATTGCTGGAGCGAAAAAAAGCCAGGCACCCCATGATGTAATCACTCATAAAAGTCTTGTAGTCTATACTTTCAGAAGACGAAGGTGGTGGTTTGCGAAAAGTCACTTGGCTGTAGCTCGCGGTGCAGAGACAGCAACGGCCTTGAACGTCCAGAAACGGCAGATTCGCGCATAATTTGACTTTTTCTTTGCCTTAGTCCGTTAGAAACATTCAAGGGGGTTTAAAAAAATGAAAACTGAATAAAAGATGGGGGTTGGTGAGACTTCTGCGGTTGCTTGTTTGACTGTTAAGCTCTTTGTTGTGATGTGCCACACCCCCGTCAGACAGACTGCCAGCTGATCTGGCCAGCAACAGACTCGACCAGCCGAGCGCTGAACCGCGCAGGGTAGGCTACCCGCCCTCAGCGCAGACCTCAAGCCTTTATAATTGACGGTTAGGATGGAAAATACATTTAGGAAGGTAATTACACGTCCTGGACCACGTTTTCACGCGTCGTGACGTGTAATGCCGCCGATATCATTTATGACAGACAATAGACCTCCTGACAGGAAACCCTGCTATAAATCGAAACTGCTCTTCACACCTTGTGGCCTCTGAGCAGAGATAGTGTATACATTGTGTCAGGGTTTTCCGAAACACACCCTGGTTACTTTAAATGATGGATTTTCAGGCACGGCGACGTGTTTTATCAGTTAAATATAATATATCAGATAGTGTTACTGTAAGTCATCTGGTGTCCATGTGTGATGGTTACATTTTGATACACTCAGTTCTTTATCATCATCTTTGCCTGTTTTACCAGATGTAAAAGTTTACGAATGTGTAATTGGAAAAACTCACGTTGGTTGAATATTAGGGGAGGAGACGTGTCTATGTGCAATATTTCAAACTATTTGTTTTGGGCTACCCACTGACTTTGAAAATATGCAGTTTTTCTTAAAGAAGTCCTGTATAATTTGATTGGTTTAAAGTTCAGCTATGTGCAAACTAAAGCACAGCACATTGATATCATTCTAATTAAAGCACTGCAGTTAAAAAATATAAAAAGTATAACCCAAATGTAAATAAACTAGTCATCCTCATTAATCCAGAACCCAACAAATCAACCGTAGTGACTCATCCCATGTGAAACTGACGATGACTTTAACTGTCATCTTTGACATTTTAACATAGGCAGCACATCTTGTTAGGTAGAAAAAACAGCCAGGATGTACTACCAACAATAAATGTGATGAAAATGTTGGCAGCACATCTTGTCTTGCATGCTTATCTGGATTTGCTGCCACCACAAAAATCATATCTTTTGAGTTATCTTTTTGGGACTAGCCCCAAAACCTTACCTTAGCATTAAAAGATTGTTTATAGTTGACAGGATTACATAGACACATTAAAAGATATAGTTATATAGTGTGGATTGACCAGATTTGCAGTACAGAAGTCTTTTATATAATACATACTGTAGGTTTGAAGTACTCAAGGAGGGCGTGTCGTCTACACAGTTGCTGTTCCTTTTAGTTTTTACTTTGCTTGATAATAGGTTTGGTCTTTTACAGTATATATAATGACATGTTTATGTCAGAATACACCACATGCCACCCTGCATTCAGGCATATTGTTCTGTAAAACTCCAGCTCCAGTTGTGGTCCAGTGTATGGTGTTGGTTATGTGTCTAGTTTTGTGTCAGTCATTTAGAGCAGATAAACAGCACAATTCATCGTTTGTGGTGATTTTTTTTTATTTTTTATTTTTTATTTTTTTTTATGGTGTGCAATGCATTTAAGACCTCCCTCACTTCCTGTCTTTAGATTGGGTTTCACTGTAGTCACCGGGCTGCGATCGGACCATGATTCGGTTAAACAATGAGCGTTCCATCTCATTTGTTTTGGTAATCAGAGAATGTGGGTCATTTGAGTTCAGCAGCCCAGGCTCAGCTCTGTTATGGAAGCCTTTCTTAAGCACTCAGCAGATTTTCCATCAGTCTCTACCAATGGAGCAAAGAGAGAATGGATCTTTCTCCCAGCACCACACTGCTTTTGAACTGAAGGGGGAACACAGAGTTATAAAAACAAACTTGGGGAGCCAAAAGTACTGAAGACCTCATTTGACTTCAGCAAACGCCCTGAATTCCCTGCTGGTTCTGGTTTGAACCTTGCTTTGGATCATTTGTTTTAATCCAGCAGGAATAGGGCTTCCAGCTTTCGACAATGTGGTCGATGGAGTCATATAGTATAGTTTGGGCTTTAGGGCTTTCTTTCATGTGCAGAGATGCAGTCACGCTAGTCAAACTGCTTTTATAAAAACAATTAGTAATTTCTGACAAATGCAACGGGTCTTGATATGTTTCTTTGTTGCATGTTTCTGTCATGGCAACCTATATTGGAATAAGGTGTAAATATCTCATTTGTTTGCAAGACCTTTGCAGTGTTCATGTGCTATACAGTTGAACGAGTACATCTTGGGGAAAGGGGGAGGGCCCAACCATCACAAGTGTAAGCTTGCTGGAAGAAGAAGGCGTTTTATAATAGAGCTGGAGCAGATGTACTGTCATGATCAAACAACACAAAGGGCTCAACTTAACGCTTTGAAATGCACTGCAGCAAATGCAGTTGTTTAAACTGTAATGTTCTTAAATGGAAGGAACCTTTGACTTTGCGCTTTTGAATACAATATTGTATTAATAGAGATAACCATGTAAGTGTTATTCCCCTTCCCAGGAATTTGTTGCTAGCTTTGTAAAGCACTTGTTTGCAGACTGAAATGACCCTTTCCATCTCGCTAACTGTCTCAAACCACATACGTTTGCCAAGCCAACAATTTTAGGTTCAGGATCTGTTTGTAGCTTTGTTTTCTTTTTAAAGAAAGACTATGTATTCTTGCCCTCAGTAATTCTGTGGTAAATTGTGGTTACAGAGTGTCCCTCACTTAGATAAGTCTGGTAAAATAACCTTCTTGTGACCTTTCGAGAGGATAGTTTCAGTTTAGTCTGACTGTACTGGCACTGCCTCTGTTGTCTGGGTGCATCCTGAACTTTTATCCCCACTTTGTTTTTAGTCAAGTTAAGAGTAGATTTTGCCCTAGTAGAGCATCAAGTGTAATATTTGACAGATGTTTTATGACTGTGCAGAGTCTCAAGGCAAGAAAGGAAGATACACAGGAAAGTTGGAGAGGGTAGAAAGAAAGGAAAAGATTCCAACCAGCATGTGGCTGAATAAGGAAGGGCTCATTAATCATCCTAATAAACACAGATGGACAGATTCAGAGAGATGCTTGGTGTGCATTCGATGAGTTGTTAACTGTAGCGGTGCCCAATATGCTTGCAGATGATCATTCATAGCATTATCACTGCTTTATTAGACTGCAGTTGACTTCTTATGAGAAAAGGAACTTGTGGTAGGCATACATGCCGACGAAATGGGTGTGGGGCCACCCGGGAGTGAAAAAAAAGAAAAAGAAAAGATTTTTACAAAACCTGCTAGTTTCGGTTTTGGAAGAGGAAGTGACATGGCTTGAGAAAGCCAAGGCCGTGACTGTGACATGTTCTGGCGGTTCGGTATGCACAAAAGACATGTCCTTTCAGTGTTACTCTTCTCGTGTAGTTCCTCTGAAAGTATTTTGCATGCGGTACCCGACTTGCAAAGTGAAATCGCTTGATTAGTACTTTACCTCGACAGTATTGGATTTCTACACATTTAAAGTTTTAATGCAATGCAAAAAAAACATTATTTTCATTTCAGCATTAAAGTAATATTTTGAGTTCAATCCAAAATAAGTGCAATCAGCAGCATTGTTAAATAATGTTGATTACCTGTCCTGGAAATATAATTTCAACAAAAATGGTGAGGTGCAAATCCGTTTAAATCATCATTTACACAAAACATTAAGCTTTTTTTTTTTTTGTATCTTGTGGCTATACTATTAAAATGGCGAGTGTTTTAATGTCTCTGAATATGCACAATTCGCTTGAAAAATATTTTAAAAACTTGAAAAATCAACATTGTCACAGATACTGTCAATTGATCTTAGCTTCTACTGAACTTGTACTCGAAATATTCCTTAAGCTTGCATTCAATTAACTCACTTCCCCATATAATCATGTTTAAAGGCATTCACCATACTTGTGTGTGTGTTAGCATTCTCTTCTGATTCTTTTTGAAAGTCAAGTTTAAATGAAAAAGTTCATTAGGTTCACAAATTGCTTTCAATGGCAAACCCATGACAGACCCTCGTGATCAGAATGGGTACATGTGGCCCCTGTGTTCTGGGTTAATCTCCCTCGCCCCATAATCTAATCTTCTCCCGGTACAACTCCATAATGTCACCTGGCCCCAGCTCCTAGACTCATTATTCTGATTGGGATACTCAGGACCTGTATCACTAGTCCTTGTACTCATGGGAATATCTCCAAGGAAGTGTAGGGGCATGTTACCACATCAAGCCACTAAGTACTTGAGAGAGTCTTGAATATTGATAGCACGCCTCAGATCACACTGTTGCATGATGTGCTGTGCAAGAGAGATTAAATGAGATCACCTCCAAGGCCTCAGAGGTTTTTGTAATCCTCTGCTGCATTGAGATGGTAAGTATGAGCGAGCGGAGCGGTGGGACGTAGAAGATGAGAGCAAATGCGGTACACAAATTGCTCATTCTGCTGAGTGGGCTGGTGAAGAGAAGGGGAACACAGCAGGTTGAGGGTCTAAGGTTACCAGACAGCTTTGTCTGATCTCTCGTGAGTATGAGGAGGCGGGGTTCCTCTTCAAGCCGAAAGAGAATAAGAGGACAGAATTCGTCACAAATTGATGAGCAAGATTGGCTAAAGCAGCTTTGTTGGGGGAAGGATGCTAACAAGTACCAGTGTTGGGGGTAACGCATTACAAGTAACTTCAGTTACGTAATCAGATTACTTTTTCAAGTAACTAGTATAGTAACGCATTACTTTTTCAATTTACAACAAAAAATCTAAGTTACTTTTTCAAATAAGTAACGCAAGTTACTTAACTTTGAAATGCAATCTCAGAATTTTTAAGCAAACCTATAGTAATCAACTACATAGTACACCAATATACTTTATGTATTTAATCTTACTTTATTAACCAATGTCTTTGCTGCTGACCTTCAATGATCCAATTCAACCATACTAAGAAGTGTGTTAAACTTCCTTCTTCTGTATCCTAATCAAAAATGGCAGCACAGCTGAAAGGTTTGTTTGAGCAGCGCCTTCTACTGTACAGGCGCAAATATGCATTTCCTTCAGCCCGAGGCTTATTCATTTAACTTTTAAAGGACCTTAAAGGAATAGTTCACCCCAAAATAAAAATTCTGTCATCATTTACTCACCCTCAGGTTGTTCCAATCCTGTATAAATTTCTTTGTTCTGTTGAACACAAAGGAAGATATTTTGTAGAATGTAGGAAACTGTACAGTTTTGGGGCACCATTGACTTCCATAGTATTTATTTTTTTTCTACTATGGAAGTCAATGGTGCTCCACAGCAGCCTGGTTACAAACTTTCTTCAAAATATCTTCCTTTGTGTTCAACAGAACAAATAAATTTATACAGGTTTGGAACAACTTGAGGGTGAGTAAATGATGACAGAATTTTCATTTTTGGGTGAACTATGCCTTTAACACTTTTTTTCTTATTTTGTTATTATTAAAAAATAAACAAGCAAGCCCAGCCCAGGTGAGTAAAAGTAACACAAAAAGTAATGTAACGGATTACTTTTCATAAAAAGTTACTAAGTAACGCAATTAGTTACTTTTTTAGGGAGTAACATAATATTGTAATGGATTACTTTTAAAAGTAACTTTCTCCAACATTTGACAAGTACATTGTGCCACCAAAGACAGGATTGGCTTTTTAAAAACTGATGACCTCACACTTATCCTTGCCTAATTTAAACAAGATTGTTCAAATTAAAACATGTTTATTAATTTGGAATCGCATCTCAGCAGGATGTAGTTCTGTTGTCCACCTCTTGCCTTAACTGTTATGAATTACGTGATTACAGAACCACTATGGGTAGGGTCATTAGAAAAGGTCATGCTACTTCTGTGTGTGGCTAGTACGCATTAGCTTCAATCACCAGCAGCACCCCTCTTTAACATACACATAAACAAAGCCCATAATTACATATTTCACAGTTGGTTAGTTTTTTGTTTGGTCTGCGAACCATTATGTTCCTTACGTGATCCTTTTATATTGTGTTCAGGAGTCCCATGAGGTACAGTAGTTGGCACAATGTATAGATGACATTGTTTTGCAACATCAATGTGTATGGATGAAAACCGTGTACGTGGTCAAATGTTTTCACTCGAACAATAGATTGAACCATTGGTTAAAGTGCACATTAAAGCACACCCTCCTCCCAAGTTTATAGCAAATACGTGCAAAATTAAACTGACTCGTCAGCCATTTTTCTTTCCTCTGCACTGGGTTATTTACAGACATGACATCCTGTGCAGTCATCCTGCCCGTGGTTCAGGTGGAAGGTTTTAGAGGATGGGCTGGACCTGGGCACTTCTGCCCTGTGCTGGGCACAGTGCCATGGTCGGGGTGGGGCTGGGTGAGTGTGATGGTTTCACAACAGGGATTCTGCTCTCTCTGACTAAAACGATTTTCCATTCCACACCCCTGGCCTGCTACCTTGTAACCAGAATATATGTTAGATGCCCAAGAGTGCATGGACTTGGCTGACCCACTTGTCATTCAGGATACATGGGAATGATGTTAAGCAGGGATCACATGAGTTTTATGTGTACTTGCGTTTTATGTTTGAGAGAAGATTAGAACAGAGAAGTTAAAAGATATTAGCTATACTAGTTCAATTAGCCTTTAAAAATATCAGAAAAAATGTTTTTTACTGTTTTAGTTCAGGTTGTAAAATGTCTTATGTTGCCACAAATGTAATATTCGTTTAAAAATTGTTACACCACATGGCAATTTTAGAGTCATTACAATGAAACTTTTCTTAAAAGTTTTTTGAAACCATATGAAACAAACATGAATTACAAAAGTACATTTCAAAGAACTTGGCATTTTGTTTTATTTTAAAGATTTTTCCTTTTATTTATCGTGGATATTTTACGTGTCATTAACCTAGTTGTCTGTACTTACCGGTTTCTCTTTGTGTCAGATTTTTACAGTCAGCCTCCTGTGTGAATGGTAGAAACTATGCTTTGGTGCATCTCTCTCTCACTCAAATATGATTGGCTGAAGTGCTAAAGCCCCCTGGGTGTTTCATCATGCGCTTATCCGCCCTTTTGCAGTCATCCATCTCTCCTGAAGCAGCCTTCACTAACGGGAATACAGCTCTCTTATTTTTCTTTCATATGAAGAAAAGCATACAGTCTTTAGCTGCTATGAAAACCAAAAACCAACTCCGACTTCACCATACATTAGACCAAGTCAGTCATAGTTAACTCACCATAGAGTTGGTATTAGGCCAAAGCTTCCTATAAGTACCTTTCATACTCTGCTGAACTTATGGTTACTTTAGCTAGCTTTGGCAGCATCGTATAAAAGCCAGTCTGTTCCTACCCAACCATCCCCCATTGCCCTGTGTCCTCTCCGCCCACCCGTGAGGGTGTAAGGTGAAAGAACTGCTGAAGCATTGTATAGTTTGAGCTCTTTTTCTTTCTTACATTTACTATGTATGGGTGTCAATTTCTCTGTGCAGGAAGAAGGGGATCTGGAGCTAGTGTGGAGCTGTATTTTCAGCTTCCTGAAGCATGAGCCGCTGGCTTAGGGTCTCACGCAAACTCAACGTGGGGCGCTAACCCTGCAATTTGTGGGTGGGGATGTACTGTACGGAAAGGCAGAAGTGTGGGGGTGGGTACTGGGTGGGATCCGTTGTCAAAGCCCTGCATTGATGTAGGTCACTTGCTCCGCTGCATCTGCTGGCAATCTGATTCTGCAGTTGCAGAAGCAGTGCACGCATTTTGGTTTTTGAGATGAAGATTGAGAGGAGAAACCAAAAGAAAAGGAGATCGAGGTTGTTCTCTGCTCTGTGCCAGAACCTTGGTTGCCTCTCAGACATTTATATTGACATTAGCTCTTGCCAGTTTGACCCCTTACTGTCTAATAAATCTGTATGTGGAGGACCCGGGCCTGTGTGCTCTGCCAGGCGTGGCTGTGGGATGAAAAGGATGATTCAGTGGACACTCATGGGGGAAGGGTTGGCTTGGGTGTATCGCATAGAGAAGATCTCACTGGCAGTGGTGTCTACTCAAGTTAAATCTTCAGGAACTAAATATGTTCAAGGTGTAGTTAACACAAATATTACTCAATTTACTCAACCTTGTTCCATTTTGTACATAAACTGAATGAATTTTGTTTCTTTTGCAGAAAACTAACAAATAAAATATAGTCTCAAGCAGTGGTCGGGAACCTATGGCTTGCGAGCCACACCTGGCTCTTTGACAAAAATGTGCCAGGTCTCTCACCCTTTACCAACAAATGATTGATAAAAAATTAGACACGTCACTAGAGATCAACTTTCTGCAGAAAAAGCAGCCAATTACAATTCTGTTGTTGTTCTGTTGTTGGATGAGAAAGTAAAAAGTAGGATGTGCTTGATATTAAATAGAAATATTGAGAGTGCAATAAGCCGCGAAGGAGAATTGAATCCTCTACTGACAGGATGCTTTCTGTGTGTGTGCTCCGAGCGAAACATGGACAAGAATAGTAGAGATTGTCTTCGGTTGTGCGCCTAAAACACAGAAATATGTCAAAATGCCACCTTGGTGGCAATTCACATAAACACAGTCGACGTAAGCACTGTGAGTTTTTCTTTACTCACTCACACACACACGTTTCCTTGTTGTATGGGTATAGTCCATAGACATGAGGGCAATAACTAAATTTTCATTTTGGGTTGAAATGTCCCATGAAGTTTTGCATCATTCAAGGATGTTAACAGAGCCTCAAACTGCTTTGATTAATGCTTGGACGATTTCATGGTTGACAAAAGAAACAATCCAGCTGGACAGGACAATTTGTCCATAAAAATTGGGATTTCAAAAGAGGAAGCTTGCTCAAGATCAGCCTTCATAAGCAATTTCTGTTATTGGCTATATATAAAAATAATTTTAGCTCAGTGTTCTGACATTTAGCAGGCTTTGTGTCTGTACGTGAGTGTCAGAGCCATGGGTGACCCCATGCACCTGCTCTTGCCTATTACTGTTCGTAGGCTTATGGCTACAGCTGTCTTAATGTCTCGTTAAATGGAGTTAAAATAATTAAGCTGCGTTGCAAAACAATCCTAGTGGCCCAGTTAGGCCAGGAACTGCAGGAAGGTCTATTCCAAGGCTGCAATTATGAGTAGGGCAATGCTTTGAGATGCGCTCATCACGAGGTGGGAAAAGAGAGAGGAGGGGACGTAAATCTGCAGCAGTTGTGGCTGCTTCCTCATATAATGTGTCTTAGACCCTGTGTGCACATGTGCTGTAGAGACAGGGAGGAGTGAGTTATGTCTACTAGGCTTGGAAGGCTTGATTGAAATGCCTGATGGTGAAGACTCTCTTGTCAAACACAAGGCCAGCACTATTGTTCACATTTCTCAACGGCATTAAAACCCTGGGAGGAGAATGTGCAATTGAAAAGCAAGTGGTTTTTAGCGTTTTTCATCAAAGACAATAGAGGATGATAAATTAAACATAGTTGCCTTTGTCACAATGTCTCTGGACATGTCTGGTCCAGTCCTAATCGTTGCACCTGACCTAGCCATAATGTCTTTGTTACACCCACACCCACATCCATTAGCATTAATCCTTAATTTCTCAAAGTCACTGGCACGAACAGAGTACTGAAAGCCTGATCTGACTCACCAAGTCTCAATGTGGTTAGTCAACCTGCACCCCCTCCCTCCATTAGCACATGCACATGTGTGTTGTACTTCTGTTTTTTGGTCCATTCCCACACTTGTCTCTGAATGCTGTAATCTGGGTCAAACCACCAGGAAAGTTTTCACTCAGTCAGCAATCTGCTCACTAGACCTTCACGAGATTAATATGAAGTTGTGTCTAATGGAGATATGACGATAATGCTGCCTATTTGCTAAATTACCCACAATTATAATGACAAAGTCCAAACTATGTTTGTGCCAAACTTTGTGGTTTCTGGTCTCCATGGTGTTGCAGTCTCTGTGAACTCACTTCTTGGCAACCTCGGTTGGATGGAGGGCGTGACACATATCTCTCTCCCAACTTGGTTCCTGATGGGATTGCATCCCCTCCCAAAATTCCCTGCTCCTATGGGGTGATGAGATCATCTCGGCAAACATCTCAGCCCTAGTGGAAAGGGGAAGCTGGGTTGTTGGCAGAAATTCCCCAGTTTTCTGTGCTGAGAACTTTCTTGCAGACCAGACAGTTTTGGAAGCATTGGGACTGAGAAGAGGCCTGAATGGGTCTTCAATGTCCAAAGCAGTCTTATCAATAACATTGAGGGCTTGAGCTGGCAGATTCCTGAATGACCCACCAGGAACAAATTACAACCTGCCGTGTAAGTGCTGCAACTACATTTGTGGTGGCATTTTGAAGCTCCTTATGGTTTTCCACAGATAATGAATCAGGGTGGTAGACCCCTGATTCAGAAAGTCTGATCTAATTGGGATCACCATCTGCAACATCGGGATCTAATACATATGATACTGAATGCATCATGTCTTGTTCTAGTTTACATCTGTTTTTGTTGTATTGTTTTTGCTTTGCCTGTGGCTAAAGGTAACTGAAGGCACATGTGCACTGTCTGCAAGATTCTTGGCAATAAACCTCAGACAAATTCACAGTAACCTTCTAGATACTTATGGTTATAAATAGGTCTTTTCTACTAATCTAAGATCAGTTTCCACTCTCCTGGTCCTGACCGGACCGTCCTGCAAGTTAGAATGAACAAATAGCAAAGGGTTTCTGCTATAAACTTCCTTCCTCCATTTTGTGTGGGCATTGTGTGAAGTCTGCATCTATGTGTCGGTTTGGTATCTGTAGGATTAATGCAAAGGCTTCTTCTAATTACCTTACTATAAACATTTTCTCAGTTTTCCGAATGACAGCAGCTGACATAGGACTTCCAGAGTTTAATCTCTGGAATACCTAATTTCAGAGCATGCTCTAGAGCATCAGGTGTGTATAGCCCTTGAGCAAGCCTAGAGAGAGTGTACTTTGAGCTCATGGTTATAAAGGATTTGTAAGACCTCCCACTGGAGGTCCTCACTGCCTGACTTAATGTCTGCCTGCCTTTCTCACACTGTTTCTGGCTGTCTCCATTCCTACCTTCGTCTTTGCCTGCGTAAGTGGCCTTACGGTTGAAGAAACCTGAGGAATTTTATCTCACCCACACAGAGATGCTGGTAGCTCTTATTGGAACAGGTGAGCGACACCAAGTCTCCTGGATCGACATTCAGTCTGCACTTGTGTTGCTCAGATAGTGGCCTGATCAGATGTCTGTGCCATAGACTGTTCACCTCAAAAGGCCCTTTTCTCCTGTTTCCTACAGATTCAAGGGAGTCTGAAGTTGTTCTTTATTTGGGCCTCTGTGAATCGAGCTGAGGATTTGCAATGTGTTTTTGTACATGAGAGAAGACATAAGTATGAGTTTATTTACTGACCTAGTGGCCCCGAAAGGGAACAGTTATGTAAGGCTGCTGTCTGTGACATAATTGTATCGCCTCTGAAGGGAAACACTGTTGCTTGGCTTCCTTAGCTATGGGATGTCCGTACTAGCAGCTGTGATGTAACTGCTGCAAAGGGTAACTGGGTCACTGTGTTCGTTAACATGGAGGTCGAATCTAAATCTCTCCTAATTACCGTCCCCAGTTGCGAAAAGACATGGGCACATGCAGGGCTGGTTGCACCACACCAGATAGGGTGTAGCTCATCATTATGATGACATGCCAGTGCTTAAGTTTCACAAACCACTTCAAAAATTCTCCATTAGTAACAAGTGCCACGTTGCAATGTTGAGATTAAAAAAAATATATATATTGGCCACAGGCAAGGGGTCAATAAAGTAAAGTTTACATACATTTTGGCATGGACATTTGCATGAACAGCATGACACACATTCACCATGGGTTACGGACTCTCTATTGTTTTCCCAGAGGGACAAAAAGTGGAAGCGTCCTCAATGTCCCTTTTGCATGGTTCTTGATGTGTTGTATAGTGCCGCAGCAATATCCATCTGTTATGAAACTGCCACACGCTGGACAGTGCGATCTTTTTACATAAGCCTGCTGCAGAGCCAAGTCAAGAGCTTCCTCATTGGTGATAATAATATTCCTGGAAATGTGTCCCACTTGAACTCTTAGTTATGGTTGCACCATGCAAGCAGAAAATTAAGGAATTGCATAGTTCTGAATGGTCATGTCCTTTTGGTGATGCTTTTGTGCTTTTCTTTTCATCATATATGCTAGCACACTATCCTCAGGAGTGCTCTGGATCATAGTGAACTGCAAACAGTGTTGTTATTGTTAAATTAAACTAAAACTATTAAATACAATTTCCAGGAATTAATAAAATAAAATATAAATATTAGAGGAAAAGCTTAAATAAATAAAGCTTATAACTGAAATAAGTATGTTGAAGTTGAAGTACCAAAATTATTAAACGGTTAGTTCACCCAAAAATGAAAATTCTGTCATTTATTACTTACCCTCATGCCGTTCCACACCCGTAAGACCTTCGTTAATCTTCGGAACACAAATTAAGATGTTTTAGTTGAAATCCGATGGCTCAGTGAGGCCTGCATAGGGAGCAATGAAATTTCCTCTCTCAAGATCCATAAAGGTACTAAAAACACATCTAAATCAGTTCATGTGAGTACAGTGGTTCAATATTAATATTATAAAGTGGCGAGAATATTTTTGGTGCGCCAAAAAACCCCCAAAATAACGACTTATATAGTGATGGCCGATTTCAAAACAATGCTTCAGGAGCTTCGGAGCATAATAATTCGGCGTATCGAATCATGATTCGGATCGTGTGTCAAACCGCCAAACGGCTGAAATCACGTGACTTTGGCGCTCCGAACAGCTGATTCGACACACTGATTCATAATGCTCTGATGCTTCCTAAAGCAGTGTTTTGAAATCGGCCAAAAATATTCTCGTCGCTTTATAATATTAATATTGAACCACTGTACTCACATGAACTGATTTAAATATATTTTTAGTACCTTTTATAGATCTTGAGAGAGGAAATGTCATTGCTCCCTATGCAGGCCTCACGGAGCCATCGGATTTCAACTAAAATATCTTAATTTGTGTTCCGAAGATCAACGAAGGTCTTATGGGTGTGGAACGGAATGGGGGTGAGTAATAAATGACAGAATTTTCATTTTTGGGGGAACTAACCCTTTAAACTAAAACTGAAATAAAAATAAATGTTGCCTTTTTTGTTTGTTTTGTGTTGATTTTTTTTTTTTTTTTTTTCAAAACCTGCCCTATTCAACTGCTTTGCTCTCGAGAGCTTCAGACTAACACCTGTGCATTGTATTTATGTCACCCTTCACACCTTTACAAGGCCTAGTCCTGCTCATCTCTGTTTTAACCTGTAAAATATTCATACTATTGCAACTCTTACCTTTGCTGTAAAGCTCCTACATTTTTCCCCCCGACTCATAACTCACACTTTACAACCTTGAGTTCCCACAGACTTTTTCGTGTATTAATTAGACCGTAAATTACAGGTTGGCTCCTGTCGTCACTGAAGGAAGAATCTTAAACCGCCCAATGCTCTGTCCTATTCCTACTACGCTAATGTTAGATCTTGTGTATTTATGTTTATACGCCACAATCATGACTAGATCCAGGATGTTTAAAAAAGGCCAAAGAACAGTGACCCTCTCAAATTAGTTCTCGTGGGTGTGGCACGTTTGAAGGTTAGAGGATTTAAATTGTGGTTTTGTATACTTACGGTATGTTTGGATGGGATTGAATATGTGTGTGGCAAATGAGTATCAGATGATGTGTTTTTGTAGCAATGAGAGCGCTAAGAAGTTATTTGCTTTACTTAGAGTAGGAGTGAGTGTTTGTGTGTGCGTAACTGTGTACTTTTGTGCGTTTTGTCACATGGGTGTGTGTGTGGGAGGATATAATATATAACAGATAAGTGAACCTACACATTGTTATGGACATAAAGCTCATTCACACAGATTATATTTCCATATGTGTATGAAGGTTTTATTTGTTGAGAATGTTGAAAGGGTTTATGTGTGAGGTGCATATTTCATGCATTTTTGTATATGCGTTTGTGCACTTGGAGGGAGAAAATCTGTCTGAAAGTGAGTGACAGGTCATAGATAGACAGTCTAGTCTCACTCTGCCTGCTGTTTCTCTCACTTTCTCAGTGTTTTATTGTAGGGGGAAGGGACCCCAGCAAAGCTGTCGTCCCACACATAAATTTGGTATCACGTATATGTTTCGTTTGAAGTTGTTTTTCATTGGGGCTTAAGGGTAAACCACAAAACAAAGGCAGCAGCAACAACCTGTCTGGATCACATTGTGTACTTTGCCTGTTCTGTCTAATTTAACCAAGTAATGACTGAGATGTCTGGGTTTTTCTTTCCTGTTCTTTGCTTTTCAAAAATTATGAAAAGCGCAGAGTCGCAGACATAGAACCTATACGCTTTTCAACAGTGGTTACAAGACCTTTGTGGTGGCACTGCTTGGGGAGAGAAACGGCTGTTGAAAAGCTGGTAAAATAAGTAAAGGAGTTCTCACATTTGTGGGGGAAGACAACAAATGAAATGGAACTAAAATACATGCTTTATCTGACATGTGGGTCCTCGCGTGCACAAAGAAAGAGGGTGTGGGTACCGCATCTACTCGCCTTACATGAAACTCTGCGGAAACCGCACCGAGATATATGGTCCCATCTGGCTTTGGATAGATTTGTGTCAAAGCCCACTTTTATTGCCTGAAGGGGAAGGGGTAGGGTATAATTTCCCATGCTTTTGGCACATTGCTAGTTTCATGTTTGAGTACAAGCTGGGGCAGGGTACCAGAGTAAACCTGTTAACCTGCCTAATTAAACTCGCTGTCTGGCTTTGCAACATGTGGAGGTAATGGGGGGAAGAAAAAATACTTTGCCAGGCCATTTCGAGATGTGTGCCAGTTCCATATAAACCAGCGAGTATGTGTTTGTGTGTCCATCAGTTATCTCAATAATGAGTCAGTAAATCCCATAAGCCTCTTTGGAGCAGTCAAAGTGATACATGTCCCCCTAGTATTCTCATGATTCTCCAATTAGCATGATGCAATGCTTACTGGGCTGGAACATATGGTTCATTTTTAATGCAGTGCATTCCTGGTTTAATGTGTGGGCTTTTCACTCAGCTTAGCGACTGTAAAAGGAAAACTTTTTTTGCAGACTTTTGCTTCTATAGGAGAGAATTAGCACGCTCTCATGAGCCGCTTCTAAATAGTTGTGCCACATCAGGTCTTTCACGTCTGGTTAAAGACTGCTCATTTTGGGATTTAAAAGCCACCCGTGAAAGGTAAACCCCTGCGTGACCTGGACGTGAATGGTCTGGGTCATTCACTGTTGTATTTAGTGTGAACTGATCTCGATTCTGTGGTGGTTTAGCTGGTCTAGTGTGTGAACTTGGGGTGCATGGGTGACTTTTGTGCACTGTTCTAGATTAGCCTTTTCTTCAGTGAATGCTACATGTTAGCATTCCAAGAGAAACCACAAAACTGCTTAAACATCAGTGTAAAAGAGCATATTATATCAATGAGGCATGTCGGCACGGGCTTAATGGGGGCTGTGTAGAATAAAAAAGGCAGCAGTAGGACTTTATTTGCTGAAAGAGTTCATTGTCCACATAAGGACTGAAAAAAAGGAATGGGTTCACATCAGTTGGCACCTCTGCCACTATTTATCGCTGTTAGCGACGCTTGGTGGTGTTTATGATGTGGCCTCCTTAACACCTTGTTTTTTGGAACAAGTTTACTTTTCAAAAATGTATTCAAAGTGAAGTTTCAACAGTCACATTTTCTGAAGCACAACTGCAACTTCTTATTTGTAGATGCTTGTATAGCTTTACTGACCCTTCTGTTTTGAAAACATCACATATGTCTGACTGACCATGAATGTATGTAATACACTGCTTTCTCTTTGTGTTTGTCACAGGAGAGCGCCCCTTTCCTTGCACCTGGCCCGACTGCAGTAAGAAGTTTGCTCGCTCTGATGAGCTGGCACGGCACTATCGCACCCACACGGGTGAGAAGAAGTTTGGCTGCCCCCTGTGCGACAAACGATTCATGCGGAGCGACCACCTGATGAAACATGCACGCCGTCACTCCGACTTCCAGCCGGCCATGCTGAAGAGGCAGCATGGTGGTGGCAACGCCACCGTCTCGAGCAGCACACGTCCCGGCTCCCTCAGCGATTACAGTCGATCTGATGCCTCAAGCCCCACCCTCAGCCCAGCCAATTCGCCTTAACCTGGCCGCACTTTCTGCCCACTGCGCCTGGGTCTCCAGGCTGATTTTTTTCTTCTCTATCCATTGTTTTTCTTTCCCCAAAAAATTACCGGCGTAATAAGCGCCCATGCTAAACCCCGTCGCTTGCTGTGGTGTACTGTACTGTACATAACTGCTTCTTGTAGTGCAATTTTCTTGTGCAACCCCTAAAAGAGAAAAAAACACAAAAAAAGAAAATGCCTTTTCCACATGGCAATATTTACATGATGTACCATATGTCTGTATTTTTATAGCTTCTGGCCACAGCCTCTTTCCATTATGGGTTTTTTTTTTGTTGCTAATTCTTTCATATACAACCGCTCTGTTCAAGTGAGCTAAAAAGTTGAAAGGTTTGACAGGTAAAGATGTTTCTTTTTATTTAAAACGGGTGAGGGAGAAGGGCACACATACACCTCAGGATTCAGAACAGTTTTTTTCTCCTTTAATACTCACATTGACTGCACAATACAAGCATCACTTTACTCCGAAATTCAACAGAGGTTGAATTTTGCGCCCTGCTCAGGGATGGCCTCGTTAGCTTGAAAGAATGAACATGATGAAGATAACATACGTTAAGAAACAGCCTTACACTTGGACAAAAGGAACCTTTGCACTCTTTTTTTTGTTGTTGTTGAGTTGGTTGGTTGGTTTTCACTTCAGGGGAAGCAAATTCTGGGTTTTAACAGTCATTCATACTCTTTATTAATATTAATTTTTGTAAATCAGTCTTTTAAAGAGAGTGGCAGAACCACTCGCCAGATACGATGTGATGGGGTCTCGAGACTGGAAATGACTTTATTTTTAACATCGCTATCTCCCGATAACCCTGTACACACAAAGAGCTGTGCTGGCCTGGGTCCATGTTTCAAAGGGAATCCTCTCAATATAGCATGAATGTTGTGATCAGTCCACTTTTACATGCTTGAGCCACCCAATGAAGAGAACAGACAGCACCACTTCTCTCAGTGGACTTAACTAAACTCCCCTTGCAATTTTGGAGGCTGAAGTTTCAAAGCAGCTGTTTCCTCAATAAAAACAGCACATTCATCAACTTCAGGGTTTTTCACTACAGTACAACACATTCAAAGGGACTCGTCTGGATGTACGCCTACTTCAGATACAAATAAAGACAAAAAGCACATGAGCAGAATTCACCAAAGACCAAGGTGTGAACGAGAGAACAGGGAGTTTTTTTTTTTTTTCTGCCCAGAGGAAGAAGGGAGGGAGGGATGTTGGCATTCTCTCAGGTAACAGCAGAATCCCTGGTAGCAGAAGTCCATCTGCAGAGGCCTTCCACTTAGGAAACTGCATCATCCTACACAGGGCTATTCATAGCACACTAGCCAGGGAGACGAGAGCATTACAGTGGAGGTTTACGCACTCTGTCTCGCTCACTCTAGCTGACGAGAAGGAGTGGGCGTATGAGAGAGATGGATGGAGGTACAAAGCAAAAGTTTAAAAGAAAGATATCAAATCCACATACAGTGTCATAACCAGGCGCCATGCAACAATTAGCGATATTGCTGCCATATTTAAGATTAATGTACAGCTATGTGAAGCTGAAATTTGGGCCAATGAGATTGCACTGTGGTGCCTAGCTACCCATCAAAACAAACAAAAACCAAAACCATGTAATTGACTTAATGTCTAATGCCAAAAATTGGCTTATTAATCAACCTGGATGATATATATTGGTTTCTCTGACATGATTATCGGATGTTGCTGGCAATCACAAAATGGAGTAATTGTCCTTGCCTGCATTTTCTAAAACATTGTAAGCCTAAAGCCGCTTTTCCACCGAAATTACCCAGAACAATTTGTAGCAGGAACTTTTTTCCCCCCAGACCTGTTGCTGTCTGCGTTTCCATCGCGATCTAAGTACCGTGAAGATTAAGTCCGGTGACATAGGACTGCGAAACTTTCCAGTTCCAGCTGGATTTCGTCCTCCGCATATAAAGCCTGAACCTCATCGTCGGTCGTATTTTTAAACTCCATTGTTTTGATTCTAATAGCACGCACAGCAACAGACTTTTAAAAATGGTGGTTGAAATAAAATGCTGCGTGGAGTCAACCAATGAAAATGCTGCCTAAACTCAACCAATCACATGTTCAGTGCCCATGTCCCACCCCCGAAAGTTCCTGAACTTTGGAAAAGTACTACCTCGTGAGCAGGGACTTTCTGAGGGGCAAATTTTTACCCAGAACTTTATTTAGACCCTGGTTCCTGCGGTTGAAACACACCGAGGACCACTCCAAAGTCACTAGTTCCCGAGGAAAGTTCCTGCAGTGGAAACGTGGCTTAAGTAGATCGTAGAGTCCATTGGTGCCAATGATTTCTATAATCTATTTAGGCTTACAATGATTTTGGTAACCACAGCCCTGAACGATGTATCAGTCTATAAGATACTGTTATCCACCGATACCGATAATCTCAAAATGACCAAATATTGGCTGATTAATCGGCCTGTATTGGTCTGTCAGACACTGTTATCGCCAGAATATCAGCAGATTAACCCTTTTTTTGCCGATATATCAGTCGATCACTATTTAGGACACAGACTACGAACTCAGTGTGAACTAGATTGTCAGAGTGTGTATGATCAGGGCTGGCTCACTTTGTGTTGAGGAGAGCAACAGGCCTCCATGAGAACAAAGAGTGCTATCTGCAGGAGACAGGAAAGAGGGGGTTGACCCATAGCGAGACAGATAAAGACTGAGGCTTTATCAGGAGCTGAGCACTCCAGCAGAAGAAACACCCAGTCAGCTCCCTCTCTCTCAAACAGAAACCTCCCTCCCCTATGCGCTACTCCCCTCTCACCCACCAACAGCATCCCATAATGCATTGCAGGAGCTTAAAGAGGGAAAATGGCCTTGTCTGATTGGATAACATCCAAGCAGCCGGCGGGGTGGGGGGGGGTTTAATAGAGGAAGTTTAGGCCCAAATCATAACGGCTCACAGACAATAGGCATGATATGAGAGTTGAGCATGTTGGGAATTTTCAAATGAGATGTTATCAGTGTTTTTTCCTCCAGTTTGGCACTGTCAATGACTTCTCAGACGAGATCAGTCACACTTTCTTTAAATGACTGTACTTTTTCACAAGCACAGGGAAACGCTTGCACATCCTTTTTTTTTTTTTTTTACTGTTGCGGACCACTGATTCATCAGTGTGACCACTCATTACCTCAATGAACAGCTGCTTTCAAACTTAACTCTCATTAAAAAGGGAGCTTTAGGCATTACTACTCGATTTGTACATATTCATACATATCAAGTGAACAATAAATTTGCCGTCCTTTGTCGCGTCAGCCTCCGAGGATGAAGGGTCACCATGAGAAACTGTCGACCGGGCCTTACTCGCTCAGGCGAAAGACATACAAGACCCTCCAGAAACTGAGGCACCGCTATCAAAACTACCATGGTGGTGCCGCCTCATTCATGGTCTCACTTTCCCACAGGCATAATGTTCCTAAAGTGACACTTTAATATTTGTTTTCTGTAACAGTTTTTCACTTCATATTCATAAGCTCATTAGTCAAAACCAGCCATCTTGTCTTGTCTCATATTATCTTGCACGTTTTTCCTTGCACACCCTCCATGCCGAGTGCAGGGAGACCAGCATCAGAGCCGCCCAGCTGGACGAGCGCTCCGGGGCTTGAGGAGCAGGTGGGGAGGCCTGTGAATGCCAGGCCTTGTCCCCCCTTTATCCTTCCTAANAACAGCCCCCCCCCCCCCCCCCCAAGGCCTCTCTCATTGCCCTAAAAAAACCCTAAAAAAAAACCTCCACATAATCACGGCTTTCAGCTAAAGAAAACAGCCCTAATCAAAATAAACAGTGCCACGGCGGCATTATTTCTGCAATAAACCCACACGTTAAGCCGTCTAGCTGTGGTCGCACACTCCCCTCGCCCTATTTCAGATGCGACGTCAACCATCGCCATTGCGACGTTGCCAACTTTAGTGTATTTCTCCTACAGAATTTCGCACGTCAGCTTTATTTCCAAAGCAAGCTGGCCACGTATGTTCACTGTGTGCAAGACTCTTAACTCATTTGTAGACATTTTATATTAGCATCTGTTCAACCGCCCTTGATTGTATCTGCAAATACCCCCAACTGCTGGTTAGGAAAGGGTATTTCAGGGAAAACAAAGGCGGAATAAGGCCGGTCCGAACCAACCTCCTCTTCATTAGTACTTCTCAAACCCGGTAAAACATGTTGGGTATTGTTCAGTGAACCTCGAATACCCGAAACCTGCAGGCAACAGAAGTCTCTCGCATTTGGGTACTGGATAGATAGAGTATACATGACTTAAATGTATATTTTTTTCCTTATAATATTTACTGAAAAATGTATTTTCTCAATGTAAATTCACTCAGCCCGGGTTAGTGTGGATTACATGTAAAACCGAACACGTGTGCTTATGTTTCTGTATTTTTCACTGTACCGATACTACTTGAATGCGAAGCAAGACCATTGAACACAGGTGGAAACATGTCTAGGTCATGACAAGTCAAACTGTACCTGCTACGTTTCTCAGCTTACAACCCATGGATGTACTCATTTCTTTGTTCAATATTTGTTGTAGTTTTTCTGATTATTTTCTTTGAGTTCAGATCTTAGCTATTGTTATTATTATTACTGATATTTCTTGCGAAGTTTGTTAGTGTTTCATTAGGCTTTCTTTTCGGTCTGCTACAACGATGCTAGTAAAATTGGACACTGAAAGACTGAAAGCTCTTTGTCAATAGCGGGATATTCAGATAAATTCAGAAACATGGAAGGTAAAAGGTTTTAGTTGAGAATAGAGGGAATATCCTGACTTCTCAAAAGCGTTGCAATGCGATTCGCACAATCAAGTTCGATATCGCATTACCATAGAGACCACAGCATTGTGAGTAGATAGTCACATTCATGTTTTATTGTTTTCCATGTTATTTAACATTAGAATTATACCTGTGTTAATTTTTTCTGTCATGTATCTTTTCAAACTCATACCTCTATAAAAATCAAGAAGGTTATGATTTTTTTTGTTGTTATTGTTGTTGATGGAGTGGGGTAGGGAGATTCATATCTGAAAGAATTGTAAAATTAAGACAATATTTTTTATGAATTATCAGGGTTTTATGAGCCACAGAGCATCATATTGAAAGCAAATCATCTTTTGTGAAATTCATTCTACCAGTGGATTGCATAAATCCACACTCCCGACTCATCCAGAAACTATTTGTTTTGTAAAAGGCTATTTGTTCACAAAATCCAACTAATGATTTTGATAGCATTTGAATCCTACATTCAACAAACTGCATGTTAGTTCAATAATGCGTGCCAAAGGCATTAGAAGGGTGATTTTATTTGATCATGTACAATGATAGTCAAGATAAAAATGACCTTGTACAGTTTTCTATGAGTGATGTACGTTTTTATGTGTATGTAGCTGGGTGAATGATGTTTTTAGATTTCTAATTTTCCCCCCTTTGGTGTGATCTCGATGTACTTTTTGTTTCCTTTAGTTGTTTTTCTTAATTTGTCATTGTTGTACAGAACAAATGCACATATTAGTCAAAGTGAAAACTCAGATATTAACCTGTTCACCATCCTATGTGAAAGCTCTACCATTCCAAAGGATTGCAATTACATTTGCTATAAATATGCTGCTTATATCCAACCAATGCATCAAAGCTTAATTTCTTCATGTATTTATTTTGCAATTATTCTTTTTGACTGTGATATATGTATTACATGACTTTTGTTACTAGTTCAAATTGGTACTTTTCCTCTTTGCTGTCCTGTAAACTGCTACATACTCTCCTTACCTAAAGAAACAGCCATGCCACCATGTTCTGATACTTTAAACAGAACCCTTGACCCTCTCAGAACAGAGAACAGACAAGATGGCTTCCATTCAAATGTGCAGTTATCAGTTCCAATATTGTCTTCCCATGCAAAATAAGGTCAGTTTGAATAACTGATGTTCTCAGTGCTGAAGGAGGATGACATTTTAGTAGGATGCTATTGCCAAGGATGCTGTAGTGCCACGACATAGTTTCGCCCTCACTTTTGGCATTGGGTGCATTGGAAGTCTCGTATTGAATTCTTGTTTTAAACACGTTACCAAAGGCTTCAGGATCGAAAAAATGAATGTTCATGTTGCATTAGTTGGAATTCAGTCGTTTGATGGTTTCAGAAGAATATTTGGGTGTTTTACTAAAAGATTTTAAAATACACCCTTTAATGGAAACAATCAAAGTAGGCTGACAGTTTTCAACATGGATATGCAAAATCAACTGTTTGACTTGGTTAACCGTCATACACATTCTAAGCCATCGGAAAGGCTTTTTTGATTTCATATAGTCCCAAGAAATACATATCTGTGAATAAGTCCACATACAAAACAACTGTACAGCATTGCCTTTATGTTCCCAAAGGTGGACGTGTCGGTGTGAGGATCACTCTACTGGTGAAAATTACACTGTGTTTTTGCAGTTAGATGTTTCTCCAAAGAACCTATGGATGTGTAAATGCCATTCAGTGATTGTGTATCCAGGTTAACAAAGCTTCGGAGACGTTGACACGCTTCAGGAATCGCTAGACTTCAGAAATGGATATTTACGATGTCATGTGCTAAGTTGAGGTTGAGCCTCTTATTTGAAATGGTGGAAGTGGATTGAAGTCTTAGCCGTGGCTTAGTTTCGACTGTTGTTTATGTTTCTGCTCAGGAGACACTAACTGCTTTTGAGGGCTGTGGTCATTTCTGTTAGTCTGGTCGTCTGCCAAACCGTGCGGTTGGGTTCGCACAACCTCACGCCTGTTAAAAGCGCAGAGCGCCCATTTGTCTCTGATCCCCAGGTGTGGTGACCCAACTCCCCTCATTTGGGGAGAATCGTGCAGACGACCCCCTTAGCGAACGCCGAAATTCATTTCAAATTAATACGCCGACATTTCCCATATGATTAAACCCTGGTCTGAAAATAAGACACTGTGAAAGAGCCATTTGAAAGACTGAACGCATCCTCGCTACCATACGACTTTTCTGTGAAATCCAATGTGATGATTTCAAATTCCTCCCTCTTCATACATACCAATTAAGCACGTTGTGTGCTAACGCTCTCCTATTGTAGAGATTTCAATAAATGTTGTATATTGAATCGTAGTGAGGCACTAGCGGCCTCATGCTGTCCTGTAGACGTTCGCCGCGTGAACTCGACTTGCCTTCCTATCGTACGTACTCGTCTGTATTTTAACAATCTCTTTTAACGACACCGTGTGATGCCTGCTCCAGTGACTACATTGCGCTGGGTTTCTATTTCCCAGCACCTCTGTACTTTGTACAATAGCTCTTCTTTAGCAATGGCCAGTTCTGTTCTCCATAACCTCATTCAAAACAACTGCCGCATAATGAAACTATTTTTTATTTTATTTTGATTTGCAATCAACCAAATCACTACAGTGAAGTATTACAGTTGTACAGTTCCTTGAATTATTCAGATTATATTATTGTTGCTGGTCTATGGTTGCTCTGCTGTATCTTTTTATTAATTTTTTTTTTTTTTTACATGTTAGACAATATTGTGACTATGTCCTATGCAAATATGAGAATTAACAAGAATTTGTCAAATAATGTATGTTGTCTTAACTTGTATGCATGAAATAGTGAAGTTTACATTTGAGAATAAATTCATAAATAAGAAGCACTAGTCGGATTGTGTCGTTTTTTTTTTGTTTACAAGTAATTTTTTTATTTTGTGCAATATAAAATTACACTCTAAAAAATGCTGGGTTAAAAACAACCCAAGTTGGGTTGAAAATGGACAAACCCAGCAATTGGGTTGTTTTAACCCAGTGGTTGGGTTAAATGTTTGCCCAACGTGCTGGGTAGTTTTATTTAACTCAACTGTTATATAAAAATTACTGCATTGCTTGCTTAAAATGAACCCAAAATATGCTGGAAATTAACATTTATTAATATGTTTAATAAATGAGCATTTATTAATAAGATAATGAATAATAAACAATAAACATTTATTAAATTGCTTATTAATAAATGTACACCTTTTGATTATTATTGTTGCCTCTAGTAATTATGTGTCTGATTTTTAATTTCTCACCTATTTTGGATTTATTTTAAGCCAGATATATAGTCATTTTTAATCAGTAGTTGGGTTAAATAAAACTACCCAGCAGGTTGGGCAAACATTTAACCCAACCACTGGGTTAAAACAACCCAATTGCTGGGTTTGTCCATTTTCAACCCAACTTGGGTTGTTTTTAACCAAACATTTTTTAGAGTGTAATTTGATGTTTAAGCATAAGTGTGCACAGCTATTTCAAATGTTTAAATAAATATTTTTGAAAAAATTGTAATATACTGTGTATATATATATATATATATATATAATGTGTGTGTATGTGTATATACAGTCAAACCAAAAATTACTCAGATGTTTTTGATATTTTTGGTATATTTTTACTAGTGGGTGCAGGACACTATAGTTCATTTATGTAAGTGAGGATAGCAAAATAAAGTAAACTGTGACATATTATACCCAAAAATTCTTCATACAGTGGACTACCAGTAAAATTAATACAAATTTGGAACCAAAAATTTTTCAGACACTTTGACCTGACCATGTTTTGCTTAAGTGTTATCTGACATAATTAGGATTATTTTTTTCTGAGATCTTGTTATATTTTATTACCATTTTTTTAAACTATAGTGAATAAACTGTATTAATGAATGAAATGTTCAAGGTGTCTGAATAAATTTTGGTTTGACTGTATATAGCTTTCCTGTAGCTCAGTGGTTAGAGCGTGGCACTAGCAATGCCAAGGTCATGGGTTCGATCCCAGGGATTGCACATACTCAGATACAAATGTATAGTATAATGCAATGTAAGTCGCTTTGGATAAAAGCGTCTGCCAAATGCATAAATGTAAATGTAAATGTATATATATATATTACACTGTATTTACTGTATATATACTCAGTTTTGTTTAATTTATCTATTTTCCAATGGTTATTTTATAGATATTATTTGTCAGCTCATATTTAAATATATAGAATCTATAAAATATGTAATTTTTTTGAATATACTTAAAAACAATGTATAATATAATTTAATTTGCACATACATTTTTTTATTTATTTATTTGATTTATTTTATTTCCCATGTAATAAAGTCTACAAGTCCCCTGTAGGGGTTTACATTGTGATAATGACCAACTGAATTTACACTATCATATATAAAACTTGTCAAACATATTTATTCTTATCAGAGTTATCTGAACTAAGGCTAGAAAAATCCATCCAAACTATAAAGACTTGCTCATTTGTCTGCTCAGTAACTTCAATACAGACTGTACTCCTTAAAGATAACCATGACATACACAGTATTCGGCAGCCTTGAGCGCACTGCAGTCCCTGGCTCGGAATATCAAAAGCTTTGGCAGGCAGAGCACAATTCTAGGCAGACTTTGCATCACAAATTCACCGAACCCTTTAGCGTGCAGCCAATGGATGCACTTGTTGCTTAGCAGGATGCCAATAAGAACCAAGAACAGAGAGACGCCTGTTGTGTAAAACAATGCACTTAGATACATACGTCTGCAGGAAGTACACCTTGTTCTTGACATTTGTGCACTCATGCAAATATTTACTGTAACTGATGCAGGGACATGTCAACAGGGACCACAAAACAGGTGGCATTTGTGTTTTCTATCTAGTCATTTGCAACACTGAACAAGGCCTGTGTTGAATAGAGGGTCAAGATGGTGAGAGATATCAAAGGAGAAATGTGCCCGGCACATGTGTGCTGCGTCATACGCCATGTGTGTGAAGTGATATATTTCACACAAAAAAGACTGTATTGAAAATCTGGACCATTGCAATATCAAATAAGGGCCGATTCAAAACTAGAGAATGAGTGGCCCACATTTTGTCCCACTCAGTTATGTAATGAAGTGACACTTTCAAAATTCACAACCACCCACTAAGTGGCCTGTCCTTTTCTGGTTATTCACATTTTTTAAGCCTGTTAAGAAGGATGAAAATGCTAAAAATACGCTGAGAGACGGCTAGTGTGTTCTTACATCTGCTCACCTCCTGTTGCTCTGTCTGTCCATGAGACACTTGTGCTTTCTCCTACTTTATCCCTATTTCTATATCAGATACATGCACTTAATTTCACACTCTCCTACTTTTATGTCCCAAGTAGATTTGTATTAAAACTAACATATTTTTTATTTTTGTTTTATGGTCTCATTAAAACTATCTTGAAACATTTTACCAGGCAAACAAAGATTTTACGGTTTTACTCTTATACCAGACCTTCAGATTCATTCTGGACCATGAAAATCCATCAAAAAATGTACATTATTTTTTAAAATTATGAAAGTCTATATAAAGAGTGTGATAATCATAAAGCATGTCAACAAAGAAAATGAAAATGATTATCAATGGTTACACAATTGTGCCATTTCCGTCACAACCAACAATTTTGCAATTTTCCCATTATGATTTACACATGCACAATAAAAAATATTGTTCACAATACATACATACATACATACGTGTTTTTTCATCTAGATTACATGATATATATATATATATGTATATATAAAATGAAAAAACGTATGGATGTATGTATGTATGTATAATTTGAATGTATTTAGATAAAATTAAAATGAACTGTTACAATAAAATCTGCCGATGGGGTAAGAAAATAAACTTTATTAATAAATAAATGAAGCAATTTTAATTAATTAATATTTTGTTTTAAGCACAAACTCAACTAATATCTTTTTGCTTTACAAGTAAATATTTCTTTATTAATGAATGTTTAGAAATTTCTACTGGAAAGCAATACAAAAATACTAAGAAAATCACTTTTTGCAGTAAAAACTGTCAAAGTGACATGAAATTGCATTAACAGCCTATTTTACTTCCATATGATGAATGTCAGAATGAAAAAACTATTAAAAAAAGGTGAGAGTTGATTTTATTCATGGAAAATGAAAAAATAAGGCCTTGATGATATCAGTCAAAAGTGAAAGTCGTTTCAGTCATTTCAGAGGCGGAGAAAGTTATATTAGTAATATAACTTTTTTTCTTTGGAATAATATGCACTGATTAATTCAAGACAAGGAATGAGGCAGCCATGGGGTCCCCTCTATGACATCATTTCCTTTTTATGTTTTTTTTTTTCCCCTGCATGTTTTTGGTCACACAACTTGACTTTTATTTGGCAGATAATATTTTTTTAAATATTAATAGTGTTATTATTACTAATAATATGTTTAATATTTAATATCCCTCATTTAAATAAGGCATACGCAAAAAAAAAAAAGGGACGAGGTCTGGTTGAGTTGCATTAGTAGTGTGTTGAAAATTGCTGGGCCTAACATTTCCCAAACATGCTCAAAGCGGTCGACCAATCACAGCACACTGATCCAGCCAACCAATCTGAGCACATTGTGGAGGAGAGGCTTCATAGAGACAGGAACTGTATACAGAGTGTTACTGACAGACTGAGAAAAGAAGTGCTGCAACAATGTAAGATCCCAGACAGCCACATAGTGTGGCCCAGATCCGGCCCACATCTGGTACATGTGGATTACATGCGGACTGGATGTGGGCCGGGTCTGGGCCGTCACTCTGTTGCTGTCAGGGATATGTGAAAATTTTTTTTTTTTGAAGATTCAAGCATGAGAACCTATTCTAGTAAACACAAAAACAAATTCAAGACATGACAAAGGGCATAACAGGGCCTCTTTAATGTTTAATGTAAAATTTTCTTTTTGAATGAATCAATAGATCCGGACGAAAGTTTTGCACCTCTTAATAAGTTCAGGCAGACAGACAGAGACAGGAAGACGCATCATTTAGTTCTCTCCCCCTCAGTAAGTGATCATAGTGCAGTAGGAGCCTGAGAGTAAGACAGACAGACCATGTGAGCCCAGAGAACGAACTGTTCCTCTGCTGACTGTTTGTGTGTGTGTGTACTGTGACTGCTGGTGGGTGGAGGGGTAAGAGGAAAGAAAAGGAGAGAGGAAAGCTCAATCTTTTCCTTTTATTTCTCTCTCTCTTTCTCTATCAGCTTGGTTTTCATCAGCTGGGATGCTAAATGGCAGCTTGTGGTCAATTGATGTGAGGTCGGCAATCATTTGACAAGCATTTCATTCAGTTTTGTGGCAAGGTGGCTTTACCGCATCAGTGCATGTGAGTTTAAAACAGAAAAGGGTAAACTGCAAAGATAAAAGAAAAGAAGGTGTGTGTGGGTGAGAGAGAGAGGCAGTGAGATAAAAGAGTGGGTGAAATTGTGTACTTTATGATCAGGATTCAAGCTTCATGAGCTCAGACTGTGAGTGGGTGTCTCTGTGGGTGCCACTGTGGTGTGATGCTCTTCTGTCCCTCATGTACTCCAGCATGGCAAGGGGGCGGCACCGGGTGGCACTGGTGCTAACTGTACGCCAGTCCAGGAAATGATACTGCCAATCCAGATCCCTCTCTTGCTTTCCCACTTCCTGTCTAGCTTTTCAGTCTTTTTGATATAAATAAGCCCCTAAAAAGATGTAACCTTGCAAGCCAGACTTATTATTTCTGGCATTAAGTTGCATTGTCTATTGGCTTACTCTAGACAATTTAGCCTATTAAGCTGGAAGCTCCTTTTATTATGATACCATAGTCTGTTTTGCAGACAACCACCAAAAATTAGGAATTTTGTTGCCTGGCCGTCACTAGCCCCCTCGACGACGAGACCCTGAAGACCTTGTTCCGGATCGGGGCTAACTTCAACCACCCTATTGATCTCCCAGACACCACAGGACTGGACTGGACATTAGGTGTCTGGAGAGCGTCGCGTCCAGATTCAGAGCACAGCCAGACCCATAGTCCGTTTTATCCCGTACGACCGTGGAGAAGTGACGTGAGCCACCCACCCAAGTGAGCCAGAGCCTGTGGACAAGAGGACAGAGCTTGCCATCGCCCCAGAAATAGAGCCCCAGCGTTGATCTTACCAGGGGAGAGAGCCCACGACACCAGCGGCCGAGGGAACGAAGACTGAGGACTGGCTGAGGGACTTTAATGAGGACTTGTCGACTCCCACCCGGTATCTGAATATTTATTGCACAATGAGAACTGTTTGGACTATGATCTGTCAGTTTGTTCGGAATCGCTGCTGTTTATGGACTGAGATTTATTATTTTCAATGAACTGCATTGACTGTGTCATTCTGATTGTGATCTTGTCAAGTTTCTTGTCAAGCTTTGCGTCACCACCACCACAGAGCTCAGCCAGTCCTCCAGTCCCATCACTACTGGATGCTTGCAGCCCTGCACCATCTTTGGGGAAGCCCTGCTATGACGTCGTGCTACCACCAGCAGCGCCTGGGCAATTCTTAGACTATGGGCACTTTCATGTCCTTTGATCATATTTTATAAAAAACATTTAATTTTGAAAAATCCACACTTTCAAAGTTAAATTTACAATGAAAGTACTTTAGGAACTTTTTACAGGTAATCTATAATGATTTTTTCACCTTTTTAAACATCATTATACATGCAAATATTGCTGTTTTGTGCTTGTCCCACACCCAGACTTCTGATCTTCAATAATGAAAAAGAAGTGTAAAAAAATGATTTATCTATTTTTTTTTTATATGACTGAATAAAGTATCAGTAAAAGAATCAAAACATAATTGAGGTTTTTAAAGTCAGACAACTATTAATGTGATTTTATATACAAAATGTAGTTGTCCCACAGTATTGCCGTCATTTCCACCACAACGCTGTAATGTCCCTTTAAAAAGTTTTTTTGAAAGATTGTTTGGGTAGTTTCTATGGAGATGAACAATGACATCACAGCACATGTCTGACATGGAGGAGATTTTAAATTTCTTCAGCAACTTGGAGAAGAAAACTCAAGGTAAATATTGCTTGAAATGAAAATATTTTTATTGTATGTCATTTCCAAACATGGCGTAACATCAAATGAGTTTGTAAATAAATTGATTTTTTAACACAAATAGATGTATTTTGCATGCATGCAATGCTTGCTACCAATTCATAGCTAATCTGTAATACTAGCTTGGATTTTTTTACAAAATACTGTAGGATTGTCATTTCCACCACCGTCATTTCCACCACATTACCTTCTTGGGTGGAAATGACAAAGGTGAGGTGGAAATGACATTTATGCTTACAAGGTGCAATTCATAGATTGAGTGGCTACATATGAATATTTTATTTATTGAAATGTACAACGTTAATGTATTTATTCAAATATATATTTGTTGAAATGCCTTTTCATCTATTTTTAAGATGCCGCGGAAGTCAACTGGAGAAAGGTCTCAGTCCTATAGGGACAGACTAAAAGAGGACACTGTCAAATATGAAGAGCGACTGAAGAGAGACAGGGAGAGATACATAAAGAAAAAAGAAAGAGGGGTTACATTCGCCACTAGGAGGACTCTGTGCTTGCCTTCCCTGATTCGCCTGATGACCTGAGGGATCAGAGCGATCGGGGGAAATGCGTAAAGGAGAGTGCTGGGCCAGGCGTGGGCCAGAGCATCTTCCTCCTTCGAAAAATAGATTGGGCAGTGAGAGCTTTTTTCTGAGGCAAAGAGGTCTACCTCTGCCCTCCCGAAGATCTCCCAGATTGCGAGAACTGTCTGGGGGTGGAGCATCCACTCGTCTGAGGGGACATTGCTCCGAGATAGCATATCTGCTCCCAAGTTCGTTCTCCCGGGTATGTGAGTCTCTTTGAGTGACTGGAACCTCGGTAATGCCACTTCGGTGGATGGCTCGTCGGAGAAGGGATATGATAGCCTCCCGCCCCTGGATGAAGCGGTGGCGGCTCACCTCTGTCCCCCCGCGGCTGTGGGGTGGAAAACCAAGAGGGCCCTTCCATCCAAGCCCTGCAGAACTACCTCCGCCCAGGCTNGCTGCGGTGAAACGCTCCGTAAAGCCCTCTACGGCTGGCCCAAAGAGACCGGACGGGGAGACAGGGGCATCCAAGAAAGCCGTCTTGTCTGCGTCCTTGATCTCTGTCAAGTTGAGCCATAAATGACGCTCGAGCACGACCAGGCTGGCCATGGACCGTCCGATGGCCTGGGCTGTGGCCTTCGTGGCGCGCAGGGCCAAATCCGTGGTGCTGCATAAATCACGGAAGGCGGGTGCGTCGAAGCCGGACTCATCGAGGGTGCGGAGGAGCTTGGCCTGGAACACCTGCAGTATAGCCATGGTGTGCGACGAGGAGGCAGCTTGGCCAGCAGAGGAGTAAGCCCTGCCTGCCAGGGAGGAAGTCGCCCTGCAGGGCTTAGACGGGAGGGCCCTCTTAGTTTTCCACCCCACAGCCGCGGGGGGACAGAGGTGAGCTGCCACCGCTTCATCCAGGGGTGAGCGGGCCGAGTAGGGCGAATCGGGGTTCTACAGCCGTTATTTCCTGGTTCCCAAGAAAGATGGTGGTCTCTGACCCATCTTAGATCTCAGACTCCTGAACCTTTCCCTCATGAGACGGAAGTTCAAGATGTTAACGCTGAAGCAGATCCTCATGGCCCATTCTGTGGCGAATTGTAAATTACAATTTATGCGCAACTTACATTTTTCATGTGACTATTTGTGGTTAAAGTTGTTTACAGTAAGACTGTAACTGTTCATCTGGTTATGGAATCAAACAGACTAATGACTAATGATTTGTTAAATGAGTTTCAAATAAATGTTTTCTTTTTTTCTACATGGACGTCCATTCATTGTCATTTCCACAACACCCAATCATTTCCACCACCTCATAACTTTTTAAAAAATATGAACAAAATTCTAATTACTCATTAAAAATTTCTGCATAGTTTATGGGATAATGTTCCACTTAATGTAATAACACAAGTAGATATTTTTCTGAAATGTATCTAACCAATGCAATATTATATTTCAGGTTGTGGTGGANAGCCCCAGCGTTGATCTTACCAGGGGAGAGAGCCCACGACACCAGCGGCCGAGGGAACGAAGACTGAGGACTGGCTGAGGGACTTTAATGAGGACTTGTCGACTCCCACCCGGTATCTGAATATTTATTGCACAATGAGAACTGTTTGGACTATGATCTGTCAGTTTGTTCGGAATCGCTGCTGTTTATGGACTGAGATTTATTATTTTCAATGAACTGCATTGACTGTGTCATTCTGATTGTGATCTTGTCAAGTTTCTTGTCAAGCTTTGCGTCACCACCACCACAGAGCTCAGCCAGTCCTCCAGTCCCATCACTACTGGATGCTTGCAGCCCTGCGCCATCTTTGGGGAAGCCCTGCTATGACGTCGTGCTACCACCAGCAGCGCCTATCCTGCGGCTCCTCCTCCAGCCTCTGATCCCTTTCATTCCATCTCAGCCCATCGACCTTTCGGCTCCGTTTTGGCTCCTTCCACCTTCAGCTCTGCCAGAGGCCCTCTGCCTTGCAGCTCTACCGGGTTCCCTAGTCCCACCGGCTCCCCCTCTTTCACTTTCCAGTTTTTCTGCTACAGCGGATTCCATCTTCCATTTGGCTTCGCCTCTGTCCTTGGTTACACCGGCATCGCCCCAGTCCTTGGGTACTCTGGCTGCGCCTCTGAAGCTCATCACCGCGATATAGCCTGGGTCTCCTGCACCAGCGATGTTGCTCAGCTTTATCAACCCTCGGTCTGCACCATTGGATCCCCGGCTCTGTCTCCATCGGTCATCGATCAAATGTCGGCTTCCAAGCCAGCAACATCTTGGCTCCTCCCTTTCTCAACTCTGCCGTAGGCAGTCGGCACTGGAGAGCTCTGGGTTTGTGCCATCGGACTCTCTACATCTTCGCCGTCGGGGTTTCGTCGTCATTCCTCAGTCACTCAGTCATTATTATTATTGTTATGGTTAAAAGGTTCTCTATCTCTCAACTTGTTAAAACCAAGATATAAACTGACAGGGAAATTGTGTAAGATAAGACTTGCTAATATGCTGAGCTTATGGGTACCAAGCAAATTGACTAAAAGGGACCATTATCATTATATCAACAAAGATCTTTCTCTCTCTGTTGGGCTGGCCTGAAGCCTTCCTGGATGAGAAACAGTGAGCAGGGAACATCTCTGGGGACACATAGATCACATACACACCTCATCTAGCATCTATAAGCTAAAGAGGCTTGTGTATATGAGCCGTCTAAACAGGCTTACAGTAGGTGGACACAGTTTTGAAACCAATTAACACTTCAAACTTCTGAATCAAAGCAGACTTAGATGATCATTTTCATTTTTCATTAGTAAATTATTTTTTATTACTTTCTAGTAGAGGTTAGCAAGGCAGCTAAAGCCTAGTGCACACTGTTCTTCTGCGATTGTTGCACAAACTCAAACAAACAAAACTAAAGTAGCTAAAATTGTACTATTTGGCCAGAATTTACCATTTCCTGCAGCTCTAAGCAGGATCCAATCTAACCAGAACCAATTTCTTCATCTTCTGTCTATCAGTAGATTTAAAATTGTCTAGACCGAGCTGAATATTTTTGTCCATTAAAAAAACTCATAAATACACCCAACCAGTGAAAAACTGCAGCTTTGTTCAAGATCTAAAGGTAAAAGCATCGCTAAAACAGTGATGATCCATGCTGTTACAGTCAGTCCTCTTGTTTTAATTTAAACGCTTGTCGATCTTGGCAGAAAATAGGCATACATATTTATTAGAAGCTTCATTTCCTCTGGTCTCATTATGTCAGAGCCAAAAAAGACACCGCTGTTACCAACATGAAAGTATAAAGATGGTAATTAGCATTTCTGATAAGGGCTTTTGTTGGAAAATTGTTTCCATACAAGTGGCAACACAGATCACAGGGTGTGTCTCCATCTTGGGGCTTCTCCAGTCTCTGCCAAAAGAGCAAAGCTGTTGATGGTTTCAATTGCAACAGTAAATCACACACACACACAAAAGAAAAGAAAAGACAGCTCCCACCAGTGAGTATTTTGGTTGTTTCCTTTCTCTGCTCATCTACATCGCCTACACAGGCTAGGCTGATTCACCTGAGCAAAGACCTTTATGTTCTCTTCCAATTTTTCTAACATCTTGATCTTTTTATTTTTTAATGGCTACACATAGACAACTAGTGTGCAAAAAAAGGCCATCAATAGAGAAAATAAATTAATTAGAACCATAGTTATGACGTCACCAACAGGGCTAATGAGGCCATGCAAACCTGCTAAACTTTGACCCCTTGCTGTAAACAGTCCAGTGTGTTAATCGGGTTAAATAGCAACGCTAACTTATTAAACCTTGACCCTGTGCTGTAAACAGTCTACAGAAAAAACAAGAAAATGCTTGAGAACATGGTAAGGATGATTTACATGGTAGAGATACTTTAGCTTTTGTGCACTGTCATTTAGCATATAGCCGTTTAGGACACATAGACAACTAGTGTGCAAAAAAGGCCATCAATAGAGAAAGAAACTAATTAGAACCATAGTTATGACGTCACCAACAGGGCTAATGAGGCCATGCAAACCTGCTAAACTTTGACCCCTTGCTGTAAACAGTCTACAGAAAAATTACAACAAGATAATGCTTTGCAACATGGTTTACATGGAAGAGATACTTTAGCTTTTTAGTGTGCTATTCGGGCTAATATAGCCATGCTAACCTACTAAACCTCGGTCCCTTGCTTTCTACCTTATTTTGCAATGCAGAATTAAGCTATTTTCTGTGAACGTGCAAGACTTCCGATTCATTAGCCGCTATAGGGAAATAACATTAAAAAAAAGGTGGATATAAGCAGCCTGGAGAAAAAGAAAATGCATGTAGAAAAAGTCAGTACAAAAACACTGATTTATATGGAAGATGCTTTAGCTTTTTAGCATGCCAACCAGGATAATGTAGCCATGCTAACCTGCTAAACTTGACCCCTTGCTGTAAACAACCCACAGAAAACAAGAAAATACTTGAGAAAATGGTTGGGACAAAAACAGAATTACATGGAGGTGATATTTTAGCTTTTAGTGTGCTAATCTGGTTAAATAGCAATGCTAACTTGTTACAAAAACACTGATTTATATGGAAGATGCTTTAGCTTTTTAGCATGCTAACCAGGCTAATGTAGCCATGCTAACCTTCTAAACTTGACCCCATGCTGTAAACAGTCTACAGAAAGAACAAGAAAATGCTTGAGAACATGGTAAGGATGATTTACATGGTAGAGATACTTTAGCTTTTGTGCACTGTCATTTAGCACATAGCGCCTGTTTAGGACACTGTGCTTGACGCAAATGAACTAAATTAATTGTTTATTCTGAACATTTTTCAAAAGAACAGAATGATCCACACTTGATCCTTTGAATGATCCATGAATGATCCTTTTCCGTTTTTAATTTTAAATTATGCAACACAGCACATATATAATGGAAATTTAGTTTTTTATTCTGATTATTTAAATTAATCATTTGAATTATTTATTGAACACTCAAAACTAAACATCTGTTAGGCCTATGCATGTGCTGTTGCATAATGTAAAATTTGAAATGTAATCCATTTATTAATTATTATGTTTATCCACAATTATTTATTATATTGCTGTTGTTGTTTTTATGATTTATTGCTTTTTTTGAAAGCAATAAACCGTTCAAGGCTGCATGTTACTATAATATTACCACAGGCAAGCATGTTTTAAGTACTCTGCCTATGAACACCTCTTTACCCATGTTAAAGAATGGCTTATTGCTTTAATAGTCTAAAATTTGTTTGTGGTATCAACAGTCAGGAGAGTCACGATTGTAAAGTGTTTCCGCTGTGTTCCGCGTACAATGGTACACCATCACTGCCTCGTGCTGCTATGTACTGTAAGGCACAATAAAGCATTGGCTGCCTGCATGTCACAAGACCTCTTAACATTCAGTCCTATAAACACATGACAGCATGCCTTGCCCAAGTTGAGCACACTGCACATTCTCCTTCTTCCTCTCTACCAATGCAGGAAAGACATAGATCACAAACAACATTGCAGCAAAGAACTCCATGACCTTATACTGTCTCTCTCTCTCCTGTTTTATTTTTCTTCTCACATTTTTCACATTTTTTTGAGAAACTGTAAGCCGTTGAAGAAAAAGTTGTATTATTGACAACAGACTTCTGAGAAAAACATGCGAGCAGGGTGATGTTTTGAAGAGAGCTGCGCACAAACGCAAACTAGGTCATGGGAGAGCCGTACAGGGGCCGTTCTACTGATTGATAGATGGCAGTGTGTCTTTGCATTTCAGTGCGCGCTACCTTGAGCGGAGATGAGATCATGTGGCCTCTTGAAAAGAAAAACATCTTTCCCCTTCTACTTACCCCTTGAGAGGTCAGGGCACTACACGTATGTTAGTAATATTTTGGTTTTCGCATTCAGCCTAGTACTAGGAAAGGTCTTGGAATTTTCTAAGAAAAAGATCTAAGTAAACTCACATATGTCTCTTTGAGAGTTTCAGAAGAGATAACATCTCACACTGCTTGAATTTGCCAAAGTTTCTGCCAAGATTTTAATATGAACTCAAATACTTCTAAAAAATCAATTAACTTGAATCATGATTTTTTTTATGGTGCAATTTCCAACAATCAGGAAGTTAGGAACATATGTTATGGGCCATTTCATTTGATAATCTATCAGAAGCATTGGAACACTGCGCATTGTCGCATAACCTGATATTGCTGAGTTCAACATGTTCCTGGGTCAACATTTTTGTTGATCCTGGAACAACATTCAAATCAACCAATCAGATTTGAGGGACAAGTTTACAGATTATGTCAAGTTTAGGCTTAAAATCATGAATTGGTGCTTCTACATCAGTGTTATTCATCTATCATTTCCCTCTGATTTTAGGGATAACTTATGGGTACGGTTAGGTTTAGGGGTAGGAATAGGGTAAAGACTAAATTTTCAGACTAGAATGTTGTTCCAGGATCAACAAAATATGTTGACCCAGGAACGCATCTAACTCAGCAATATCAGGACATGCAAGATTGTCTGACCTGGCGATTTCCGACAACAATCCCATGAACTGTCGCAACAGGCAAAGAAAAACGTATTGCACAAAAGACCGAAAGCTCAGCGTTAAGCTGCTTTTTCTTTTCTCTGACAATGGACAGACCAGAAGTCATTCATTTATAGTGGAGTAGAACGGAAGCTAAATGGAGTTCCGATCATATGTGTAAGTGGAAATTTTGCATCTGGTTTAGGTTCTAGGTGCATTGAAACAGTTTGCCAATTTCGGAGTGTCTATTTACACTAAGTGCAAATAGCGTCCCTATTGGCAAACGCTATTTACACTAGCTCCACCCACCAATGTCTGGTTGGGCCACTTAAGTTTTAAAAAAGACACACAGAATTCAAAATCTTCAGTGGCGCAGCAGTAGCAAGTAAGGCTTGCAGACCTGGCTTTTAACACAATCGACGTAGGTTTGAATCCGCCTTTTGCCAAGTTCACATTTATTTTCAATGAAAATGAAAATAATGTTCTAAAAGTGGAAATAAACTGCGAACGAGTGTTTAGTAATATTAAAAGTGTTTAGTAGCTAGGGTTAGGGGAAGGTGTAGGGTTTTTATTCTCCCAATAAGGCAGTATCCATTTAATAATTTTAATAAATATAATCATTTACACTCGATGATATTATTGCATCCTGTTAATGTACAAAAATACTGAGGTGCAAATAGTATCTGCCAATAGAAAGTACAGATAGCATTTAATTACTATTGCAAAGAACTGATACTTTTACATTCACCTAGTGTAAATAGCATATCGCTAAGAAAATGCTGCTATTGTTACTTAGTGTAAATAGCATCTATCGCTAAGAAAGCATGCTATTTTCACTTAGTGTAAATAGCATCTCTCGTCACTCCCTTTAAATATTTGTGTATTTGGCTTTCTGACGAGAGGGCTCCGAGCTCGGAATTTGGACTCCGGCAAATGTCATCTGAACAAGTAAGCAACAAATCTGACACTTTTGTTATGACCAACTGAGAAAAAAAAGCATTGCAATAAATCGCGCTGCCAATGGTGATTAAATCTAACAATCGCTTAGCTCATATCACATCAAACCATGCAAATTATTACAGTTATACTTTGTTCTCAAATTGTTAATAACAACATCAGCATTGCGTGACTACGTGCATTTAGCGTGTATTAGCATTACCTGTAGTTTTCAATTTCTGGACAGTCGAATCTCCAATGTTAATTTGTCATACCATATAATCCGTCATCAAAATGATGTTTAATTATTCCAGTTGCAGTGAGAAAAGGCAATAAATGATCCACCACCTGCAGCATCCTCACATGATATAGCCTACTAGCTGGGAGTCCTTCTTTATGTAAACAGACGTGACGTAATGACGCAAAGACGAACGGCTGCATGCTCGAATTTCCAGCGGAAACCTACCAGTACCACTCAAATTAGAAAACATTATTACAAGCTTACCGTTGTGAATCAGGCTAAGGTAAGGAGATAGTTTTGAACACTAGCTGGTTATGTACTTGCTCAAAAATTGATTTTGGATAATTCTTAACCAAAAAATGTTACGTACTGCAGCTTTAAATGAAACATAAATAAGATTTCCATTATTGCTAAATTAAAATTTCTATTATTTAATTTATCATCATAAAAGTATATAAACAAAATGACAACCCTCTACTACTTGATACTGTTAAGAACCCCCTTTTTAAATCTCTTTGAAATCCACTGATAAAACTACAGTGAACAGTTTTGCTAAATGTTAAGTCATTTTTACATCTTTATGACAGCTGGAACATAGTTCAGTTCTTGGCAAAGTGCCCTAGTTCCTGCATCAGCAGAATTATATCTTCCATACCATGTGTGCCATTAGATCAGCTCTCAGTAAAATGTGTGGGTGTGTCTGTGATCCTTTTGCAAAAAGTTGAGAGTATCCTATTACATGACAGTCATAAAAACACTCACGCATGATGCATTTGTCAATAACAGATAAGCCACCGTTGTGTTTTGCAATTCAAGATATCTCTGAGTTTCAAAGGCAGAGGGGTTTAAAATATGCATGCCAGAAAATTTAGGGGTGACCCAAATTATTGAGCTATTTACCTCCCATAGAGTGACCTGATTTGTGCTTTAAATTCCAGGCCTTTAAAATCCTTCTGTGTATAGTATGTAAAGAATGTCCATCTTAAATGAATGTATACGCACAACAGAGAGTTCATTGTCAGGGTGAGACTTTTCTGGCAGATGTTAGACAGGTGACCTGTGGTGCTGTGTTCCATGCTAATGCCATGTGCCACGACTGACAGCAACTACTGCAGGGATATGGAAGCTGAACACCACAAGACCTGCAGTTTTATACTGGATTTTATTCCAGTTTCGTGGGCTCAATCATATGAGAAGGCAGACAGTCTAATATGGGTGTTGTATACTGTAGACTGAAACAGCAGCCTGGGGCGCTGCTCAAATTACAGAACGTTGAGGAAAAACACACACGCAGGCACGCAAGTCTGCTAGCACTCAAGCACACACCTTTCTTCCACAAGAAGAGTAAAAAGAACCACACGGACACCATAGTTAACAATAAACTAATCTTATTTTGTCTCTTTTTATCCTGCTATTTACATCGGTACCTAATGTGCAAATTAATAATTTAAAGTAGTGTAAAACTCTCAAATGAATACAAAATCATATTTTACAATTCTAAGACAGAGAGAGTCCATGAGCTTTTCAAATATAAAGGAGGGAGAGGAAAAGCAGGAGGATGGGAGGCAAAAGACACATAATTGTGGAGGTGTAGAAATGCAGGAAGAGAACGAAGCAGTGGACATCCTTGGCCAGGAAAGACAAAACACTTACAGAGACACGGCGTTGGTTACCTGGACACTGCCTCACAACAAAACACAACAAGCGCTGCTCTTATGATAATCTTGTCCATGGAGTAGAAAAGCACTTGGTGGGGCCTTTGCTTAGCAGAGACACACAAAGTGGCTAACACGCTAGTCATGCTAGTTAACTTGATTGGCGCAGCTACCTGTAACATCCTGATTTTCTAGCACACGATGAGAACTAGCACTTTGAGCAGTGGTTTAATTGTATGTTTGTTAGCCAGTTAGCCAGTCAGTAGCTTAGCATGTTGTTGTCTGTGACTGTTTTTGCACTGCCGTGATCAAAATCTGCTGTGATCAAAAAAATAATTAAAAAAGACAGGTAGGCTTTTACCATTAAATGTCCAGTTTTACATTTAGAGATTGGGTTACACAACCGGTCGCGATTCTACTAGGGGTTGCACCGACTAGTTGACTTTAACGCTCTGCCATGACGCTTTAAGCATGATGTCGACTAGTCGCAGATCATGTCCTATAAAGGCTGCAACAGAATAAAAAATCTTTGAAGTTCACCTTTACGAGAGCGCTCCACAAGACATGTTTGATTATATCATCTGAATGCTCAATATTGATTGGGTGAATGCACGTTTTAAACAGCTTTTTGAACAGGTAAGTTAATCGCCATTATAAACTGCGCTGCTACACGGGCACATCATGTGCAGATAGATCGCGCGCATACAGAATCATTCAGTAGCGCAGAAATGTATTGTCAACACTGTTCTGTGATTTTATCAATAGAATAGCTTAGAAACTGAAAAGTTCTAGTCTATATTTCTTAGTAACTAAAACCCTCAGCTTCACTATTAGTAGAGAGACGCTGCCAGGTGGAATTAATTTACACGCAATCGCTCTCACTAATGCATTCATACAAATGTAATCTTTACTGTGCTACTGACTTAGAATGAGCAGAAATCCGTGAGATATATAACGACCCAAAGACAAAAGAACTGATAAAAATAAACTTATGTAGGAGCAATAGGCTTGGGGGTAGCGCTGTGTCATATGCCATAGCTGTGCACAAGGCAACTGGAATAGGGGAAAAAAGCAAGGTCTCGTGATGCGTTTTTTAAAAGTTGAACTGATTTGAACTTGAGCGACCCGTTTTTAGAACGCTGTGTCATGCACGAGATGCTGCAAAAGATGCAAGACGCGAGTCATATACACGTCCATCTAGCGCGTATTTACATAGAAAAATAATGGAAAAGTAGCACATTGGAATGGAAAAACACGTTCTGTGTAAACGGCCCCACATTTGTTCATTAATGACGTCATCGTCGACTAGTCGACGCCGACTCGACTTTAATCACATAAATGTCGAAAGTCGTTCAACCCCTAGTTACTACAGATTGACAAGGTGTAAGCTAATCTGAGCTTTTGTCCAAACTAAATATTACTGCACCAAGCAACATTTGAAAATTTTGTCCATTGCTTGGTTTAACTGGGTAGCTCCACCCAAAGTGCAATCTAATTGGTTTGTTAAACGTAAAACACGTTCTGATTGGTTGTGAATTTGTTGTCACCACATTTTCGTTTTCATTGTAGACATGAAAATTGCAATTGTATATATATATATATACCACACTCTTGCCTTGTTAGAACATGATTTTACGCTGCTGTGTAATATATGATTTAAAAATCTAAAATGCTTTTAAGAGGTAGATTTGAACCTTTAAATAACCAATTTTACATTTATAGATTTAGTTGCTTCTATGTATATGATCATCATAATTGTGTGGTTAAGACTAATATTCCTGAGGACAAATGAAATGGAGGTGAGGGACTTTTTTGGCACATGAGAGGCTAGCATGGCAGTGTTAGCATGAGTGCTACAGAATGTTGATGAGCAGTTGCCAGTTGCTTGTAGCCGAGCTGTGCCATCAGTGAAGGTATTAAACAGTTGACACATACACAGTTTCATAAGCTTTCCACCTTTAGTCCACTGCTGAAGTATATACTGTAAGGGTTTGCATTTCATACTTATATCCTCAGGTAAGGTGGTTCTTGTAATTTATCATTCGCTAGCATGACTGTGTTATATATTGCAAATACAGACAGCAATGAGTGGAAGTCAAATGCTTACTGTATCGAATGTCAAGTAGCACACAATAGTGAGGTTTCATTTTATATCATGATGGAATGCAAACCCTCCTATGAAAAGGCTTTATATTACAATATAGTGCATGATGGAAAATCACAAGATCAATCTGAGAGCACACTTTGATATGCCACATATTGAATATTTTCCACCATAATAATCCTTGTACAGCAGACCCTTTACAATCATATCGATATCCCTTAGAATCATATGGTGAAAAGTAGAATATGGCTGACGTCATGAATGCATAGATAAAAGGGGGGAGGGGTGGCGGTTGTTAACAAACTTATTGCTTTCAAAAAAATCAGAGTGCTGAACAGTGGACCTCCCTCCCTTGTAATTATTTGCAATGCACAGCAAAATCAATGTTATTCGATATTAAGATTCCAAAGAGCTATGCTGTGAAGTATTGCATTATAATGACCTCTAAACTGAGTTTTCCTTTCAATGATTTGGGAAACTCCATTAGAGACTGACATATGCTTTTACATCTCTTTCTGCATGTACAAGGAGTTTTACAACACAGACTGAGCAAAATGCACAGACGAGAGCTTTTACTCTAGAACAAGTAAAAGACTGAATTCAATCGGACATAGGACAAACAAAAACACAATCTCTGGCCAAAGCTGTAAACTGATTCTGGTTGCACTTCCTGTTTTTGTAAAGCTGTGTTTGTTCGCTATTGAGAGTAAAGTAACAAGAATACAAGGAGGCTGATCTTAAATATAGTAGGAAAATGTTATGCCAGTTCTTTGTATCACTTGAAAAGTGCAAAAAGGTGGTGGTGTTGCTGTTCTTTTCACACACATTGGGGGTGGCTATATATGTGTGCATGTTTGCAGGGCTATCCAGGTCGGTGCACTTTCACCTCTCGTTCCCTGCGTTTCAGCTCCTCTCTATAACAGTAGGAGCAAAAGTTCTCTGTCTCGGGTCGGCCGTAGAAGGTGCAGTTCTCCCTCCTGCAGCGTTTCTGCTGAAAACAGTACATTGGGCAAACACCACTCTGCCCTTTGGTTTTGTCCTGCCCCAGCCAGGCATGGGGCATCGGGTCTTCATCTGCAAACTCCAGACAGTCCCGGATGTCGCCAGTGTTGAAGCCGTTGGTATAAGTGTGGGACTTATGTTCCCCAGGCATGTTGTACGGTAGGGTGTCTACGGCATTGACGGTACGGATGCCAGACATGCGGGCTGGGCTATAGCTCTGAGAGGACAGTGAGCGGTTTTGCTGGGGATAGGTGGCACAAGTTTTGAGAGTGCCCACCATTGGCTTGTAGGACTCATCTTGGTAGCTGGATGACTGCACATTGACATCCCTCAGGTGGATCACACTGTGCCTTTGGATAGGTGGTGTATGGCTATAGTGAGCAGAAACAGGGACTGGTCCGGGTCTCTTAGCACCATTACTAGGGGAGGAGAAAGGGACAGGGGACATGGAGGCTCCTGGGATGGAGGCTGGGATGGGTATCGGGATGGGAGAAGCAGCAAGCTTTGGACTTCCCCTTTCTTGGACCTTCACAGCCTGGGAAAGATTATGGCTAGGGTGCAACACAGGTGAGCAACTCTCAGGTGGAGAGCTATCTGAACGCTCCCTTTGGAAAACACTCTCCTGCTCAGGCTTCTTTAGTGCCACCCCATTGGTCTGAGGCTTCTTCTCAGCCTCAGCCTTTCTCTTCTGTTCCTGCTCAGCACTGAAGCGTTCTTGGGCGCTACTCAGGTAGAAGCTAATCATTTCTTCATGAAATTGGTGTCGATGGCTGGTGAGCAGCAACCCAGCAAAGATGAATTTGCGCTCACCCTGCATGGCTGCTCGAAGGATGTTCAGGCTGAGTTTGACATCTGTGCTGTACTTCCAGTTGTCCAGTGTCCGATCACCCGAGATTTTGCCAGATCCTGGTGGTCTCTCAACAGGTGAGCTACCAGAAGCACGGTCTGTAGGCGAGGGACTGGTTGTCTTCTCTGAGGAGGATGTGCTGGCCGACTGGCCTGACTCCTCTTTGCTCCCTTTTCGTGTTTTTGAGTCCTTTTTCTTAGATTTCTGCTCTCCGTTCTCTACTGTTCGACCATTTGTCGACGTGGACTTGCTGATCTTGCCATGGACAAGTCCTCCAAGTCCACCCATATTCTTCTTAAGTTTGATACCAAGAGTCTTGCTGAAGCTGCCCAGTTTGTTGGCCACTGAGTCTGCCCGTGTTTTGTCTTTGTCCTTTCGCTGCTTGTCCTTGTCCTTCTCCTTAATCGACTTTCCATTATTGAGGTTGGAGTTACTGCAAACAGACTCCCTGTCCGAGTCCATGGATTCTGCCAAAGACTGTACATCCTCACCTGCAGAGGCAGTTGGAGACTCGGGCTGAGCCAAGGGAGCCTGTAATACACAGATCAGTCATAAGGACTCAAAACTGAGGTTCCCTTTAGCAAAGTACTGTTGTCAAACATTACAGAACCTGAGAAAAAAACTGCTCCTGGAGGGCTAGCATCCTGCAGATTTTAGTGCCAACCCTAATCAAACACACCTGAACCAGCTAATCAAGGACTTTAGGAATATGTGAAAACAACAGTAAAGTGTGTTGGAGCAGGGTTGGAACTACAGGGGGTGGCCCACCCCAAAAGTGCTCTTTTTTTGGTTCGGGAACTGCCTCTTAAAATATCTGTGCATGGCCCTGCCTCCAGGAGCATTTTTTAAACTAATAAATAGATGACCACTTACCCTTGTTTCAGAAGGAATTCGAATCCATGTTACATTCATGTAGTTGTGCAGAAGGTTTAGTTTAGCTTCCAGTGATAGAATAAGACTAGAGTGAAAGGAGAACATAGTCAAAGATCTTTTCTAAAACCCGAATTGTAGCACAAAAGGTTTTTATCAGCTCGCATAAGGCCTGCTGCAATTTCTTGTCATCTCTTACGTGCCAGTGAAGGAATGGTAGGAATCATTTGAGGCATGCAACTAGGAACTAAATCAGTGCATAAATCTAGTTTCCAGAGAATGATAGCAATTAGTTTGCATTCATCAGTCCATTATGGAGCCAATGGAGTTGGGGCCAACTCGTTACAGTTGCTTTATCGCAGATGTTTGTTTTGATTCTTTGTTCTTCCTTCTGTAAATCATGGCAGGGGTGGTGCTGCTGCAATTTATTTATATGATTTAATTGTCTGACCTCTGGAAAGTTACTGGAAACATCCTGCACAAGTCTTCTTAACCATAAGACAAAATGGAAGAATGTGCAATTGCTAAAGTTTGGAACATGTAAAGGCTTTAATTAGTGAATGAGTCATTCAAGGGCAGATCGACATCTGTGAGGATAATGTGACCTGGTGCCATGTGCTGGGACCTTCTGGACAGATTTAACCCTTCTAAATCCCTCATATGGTAAAGATAACATATAGATAGAGGCCCTCATTTGGCCCCAACTGACCTTTGTCTCAGTTACCTCTCATTCAGGCTAGAGCCTGCTCACAAGTTATTAATTTAATTTTGCTAAACTTGCTGTAGGGGTGGATGGAGGATGAGGGAGAGTAAAAGAGGGGTCTTACTTTGCCAGCTTTGCATTGTCATTGTCATCCCTCCCCCAATCCCAGTCCCTCCCAGGGTCCACCGCGAAGTGCAGCGCTAGCAGCTTGTGCTCAGAGTCAGTCAGTGGGATGACGGCTGAAAGGGAGGGACAAAAAGAAAACATGAAAGGTTTAGATGTAACTTTCAGATGTGGGATGAATTTACAGCAAATCAGGTTGCAACCAGTTTTGAAGCAAATAGATGGATACTAAGTCTAGGGAAAGATTGTCCTTGCTCAGATTAATGACTACACTGCTTAGCTTCTCTTAACGGGATAGTTCACCCAAAAATGAAGGTTTTGTCATTATGTTTGATATACTGACGTCCAACCTGTGCCATAAACACCACATTTGATTTGACAGGCGAAGATTATCAGTGCATACAACGGCTAAATTTCTGTGTTGTCTTTTACACAAAGTGAATAAATAATGTGAGATTCTTCATTTTTGGGTGAATTATTCCTAAAAAATTGACACAGTGGTCTGCTCCTCACAAAGAATCATCAATTCCTTCTTCACTACTAGGTATGACAACACTGAAAAACTTGAAAAATCATATTTCCATGCTTCCAACACCCATTTGACAGGAAAAACATTTCAACATTAATCAAGGGGTATGCAAGCCATACGTGAACAGGCCTGGGTGCGGCACTGTTCCTAAAAAGAAAATATCACAGCCTTCCATCCGTTCTAACTACTTCCATTTTTTCCCTTTTCCCATCACTCTATTCATCACTGTACCTGACTAATCTTTTCAGACCACAAGCACTGGAAAAAATGGAAGGGAAAAGAGAGAGTGGGTTGAAACAAGAAAGATAAAGAGAGTGATTCAGTTCTCGTGACTGTTGGAAAATACAGCATGTTTGAACAGAGGACATTCCAGCCCCTTCTGTCACAACCATACTCTCACAAACATGCAGTCACTGATAGAACAAACTGTCTCCTCTCCTCATGAACGGTCTGCCATTTGCCAGGTGACTGCTGGGTAGAACTCACAGTGTACCAATAATGAACATAATGCTCTTCGATGACTCATTGAAACGACACTACGCAGAGTAGGAGTGAGAGACATCGAGTCACAGTAATGAATGAATGTGTGTGAAAGAAAAGGTCAAGGAGAGATACATTTTGTGTAGTAAGGCTGAAAAAAAAATCATGCTAAAGCCATATCAGATTATTATGCAACACTAGTGTATAGAGCAGTGTATTTTTTAGCCATTTTTCACAGTAAGACATGAGAATGCTTGAAACACACTTCCTCCCTGTTGAATTTTCAATCAGCACACGACTTTGCCTCCCACTCATGTCTTTTAATTCACAATCCTGGCAACAACAAGTGCCAAAAATGTCCAGCTGGTCCACTGAACATTCATATAATCCAAAATCTCAGTCCACCCTCTAAGAATTCCCAACTTTTATTCACTTCAACAAGACATTTTGTCTTGAATATGTACCTTTCATTCAGTTTAAGTTTTCACCAACAACAAAACACCATGGAATTACTATCTGATATTATTGTACCATGGTAACAGCATAGTACTTTTTTGCAAGGGTTAGGGAAGGATGCCAATAGAGAACATCTGTGAACAGCTACTTTTTCGGAAGTATTTATCCTATTATTCTCCATATATAAGTTGCTTAAGAGTACAGGGAGACTGTCATTCGTACTACTTCATGGGAGTAGGAGGTCACTGCTGAGCTGTTATGACATGGTTCTTGTTTTCATAGTAACAGCAACTGGATAGGTGGATTCAAGTCAGATCTCTCCTCAGGATTATGGGTAGTGTAGTTAAACAACAGGAATTTGGCAATTAAACAAAAAAATTTGAAAATAAACACTGACTGACAGAAGCATATATATCATTGCCTCACAATCTCAAAGCTCATTTACAACTATCTTTCTTTGATAGGAATGAAGTTCCAAGACCAACAAAAAAATGTTGATCCAAGAAAACATCTAAGTTGCCAAAATCATTTACCCCAGCCATCACATACTTATTACTGTTATTGAAACACAAACTGCTGGCGCATATGAGGCTATGAGGTTTCTTCCAGCATTTTGTGGGTCAAATTCTTGGGGAGTCACACCAGGACAAGAAAGAGCATCCAAAGTCCAAACTGAAAGAAATGTAGGTGGAAATCCCAAAGCAGAGCACACACTGTTCAGAATAACACACAAAATCGTACACGTGGGCATGCACTCATACATAAAGCTAACCAACAAGTACCTCATTGTGTTCCCCATTGCACACACATATACAGTTTCCCACCACAGTGGGGTCAGACGGTGAACGCTGGAGCTATGTGGGGTTGTGTCCTGACTCCTACACTGCAGCTGTCCTCCTTTCTCTGGCCCAGCATACACACTCACACGCTTCAGCTCGCACTGTTGTTACCAGTTGGGCTTATTCCAGGTCCAAACACCGCCACTGCCAGTTCTACCCTGAGGGACTGGAGCATAATGTATTTTGTATCCCTTCTGGCAGTCATGCAGACCTGTCCTTGACTGACCCACCTCAAACGTATACACTCGAAAACTGTGACGTCGAGGGCCGCTCTCAAGAAACGAGGGTCGCTGATTCCTGGAATATTTGTTGGTATTCGGTACCCCTACGCCGTCTGTCTGTTATTACAACCCAAATAAACTGACTGAATAAACAGGAGCGAGTGATAATGGACAAGTAACCATAAGATGACGAGACTGTAAATAAGGTCTTTCACTGAGCTCTGCCGTGATAATACAAACAGAAGTTGTTGACAGACAACATTGCTCATAGAGTCTGACATGCTACATTACAAGCGCATTACATGCAGAGTTTATTCCGTTGGCGTGAGGGGGAGGTTGATGTATGCCGAGTGGGTCTGGCTGCACGACATGGCACCGCCTGAGGAAAGCTATGAGCGGGAATATCTGTCATGTGCTGCATGTGTGATATAATCCTTTTGAGAATGACTCCCAAGGCATTATTTCCCGGGATCGTTGTGGTTTTCTTGACTCTCCCCCCTCTGGTGGGTGATATCAATCACTGCAGTTGTGCCCACTGAGGAAAACAATTAGTCTGCTTTAGTCACGCAAACCGTGCTTGTGCTTGATGAGGTGTGAATTCAGGAGTTTCGTTCGCAGCTGTGTATTTTACAGCCATTGTAAACAATAATCATGCAGCTAAACAAAGCTTCAGCATGAATCCTAAAAACATGAGTGGGTATCTGATTGCCTACATATTTTCCATGGCCACAAAAAACACGCAAACTGTATACAGAAAGTCTGCTGATGGTTACTGCTGATTGCGATGTGAGGAATCTGGATGTTTTTAACCAAAGCTTGGCATGAGCTGGTCATGGCACAAGAAGGTTTTTCATTCCTACGAGATGAAACTTTAAAAGCTGCCCGCCAAATGCCAAAGAAAATAGAGGTCTTCATAAAACTGGACAGGCACGTCTCAAAATAGCAACACACGTTTCCTATTGGTTGACTGGTGTCATATAAAGTGTAACCACAGAAAAATGAAGGTGCTTTAAAGCAGTACTAGCATGGCACGTCACAGGGAAACCATTTAGTATGTCTGCAACCCACAGGAAATGTGCCTCTATAGCAAAAAAAATCAAAATTCTAAAGGACCTTAAAGCCAAAAACAGCTTAAAATCAATGACATATAACAATTACACTGTGGTTAAAGAAAGATTATGAGTGGAAAAAGAGAAAAGTGGATGAAAGGTATATGACCACATTTTGTTCTCCTTGACTAATACTTTTAGCTTATGTCAAACCATAAGGAATAGGGAAAGGTTTTGCTATCTGTATAGCGACCAAATGATGATTTCATTAAAACATCTTAATAAAAGAACTAAATAATCTCTTATTTACACAATTAAATGGCAAAAATGTTTCTGTAAGGTGTAGGGTTGCGGGATAGCAACTACAATTAGCTTAACATAGTCAATGGGAAGTCCTCACCATGATAAAATAACAAATGTGTGTGTGCATGGGTGAATAAGAGTCTGAGGATTTGTTTTTATTTTTAGGAAGAATGACAACAGCAAAAAAAGCCAAAAGTAGACTACTTATGTAAAGACCCCATGAATTGACTTGACACAGCTTTCTTCCCTGTGGTGACACATATTAAAACAGGAAGTTTAAGCTAGACAAGTTTGCCCCCTTTCTTTTTTTAAATAGCTTTATTTTACATCACAGCTGTTAACTATGCTACTCGCTATTGCTAGTCAGAGGAATGTGGTATTAAGGGGCTTGTATTTTCATTCTAAAGAATTTGATTGGACAAAAAAATTGACCCACAAGTGCAGAATGAGTCATCCAAATTTTTGCTCTGCTTTTCTGGAAGAGAAAGGGCCCTATTTTTTAACAATCTAAGCTCATGGTCTAAAGCGCATGGCGCAAGTGCGCTTAGGGCGTGTCCGAATCCACTTTTGCTAGTTTAACGATGCGAAAAATGGTCAGCGCCCCCGGTGCATGGTCTAAAAGGGTTGTACCTATTCTCTTAATGAGTAATGGGTGTGTTTTGGGCGTAAAGAGCAATAAACCAATCAGAGTCTCATCTCCCATTCCCTTTAAAAGCCAGTTGCGCTCGTGCCATGGCGGATTCACTATTTACATGGCAGAATTTGCAAGGGGAAAAACTGAATGCTTCTCTAGTGAGGAAACGGATCTGCTCGTGTGCGAGGTTAAAGCACGTGAGCAGACCATCTACAGGAAAAGCCGGATTCCACCAAAGCTCACAATAATAATCTTTTACATTGTAATATTACTAACGTGCTCTTTAAATAACAAAACAAATATATTGCGCCATTGACTTTAGACCAGGTTTCAGCTGGTCAATGGCGCAGTCGTTTTCCGTTGCCTCAAAATAGCAACACGCCAACAATGCGTCTGAACACACCTTGTTTTCAGACCAGCACGCCCATGGGTGCACAAATGGGTGTAAATGCATTTGCTATTTAAACAACGTGGCAAAAAACACTTGCGTCGTGCCTGGCGCCGCATTGCTCTGGTTGTATAATAGGTCCCACAGAGTGTAGATTTTCAATGTGCATATCTGCTAAATGCAAATTATTTTATGAACTTTTAGAAGTAGACTAAAATATAGATGTTCAAAGCTAGCAAACAACGAAAGCCACAAAACTCATGTGAAAAATGTCACGGGGGTCTTTGACACACAACTCTGACTCTCTTCTCTCTCTCTCTCTCTCTCTCTCTCTCTCACACACACACACACAAACACACACACACAAAAGAGTCTCAGTGTTCTTGGGAAACCGCTGGCACCTGAACACACACTGGGCAGACGGGCACTCCCTGGCAGACCCGAGCGGAAGATCCGGGGGGCGGGAGGAGGGGGGGGTATCACCCACCAAGGCAGCCACACAGAGACAGACTCTCTGTCGGGAAGTGGAAGAAGGGAGGTAGGGGTTTGGGAGGAGCAGATTAGGGCCTAAACCACATGTAGGGGTTGGCCTGGACTGATCTGCCCTAAATGGCAGAGGCCAAGCGGTTCTTTAGGGATAAAGAGAGAATGAGAGAGAGATCGGGTAAGAATAGAATCATGGGAAATGAGTCAGAGGGAGATGCCCTGTTGTGTGTGGATTTGTGTGAAGGAGTGGTAAAGTGTATGTGGTGCCTCATGGCGCTAACTGTCTACAGACACGTGGCATCAATTGACCTAATTTGGCTCAGAGGGAACCCGAGGCAAACACTCCTTCACCTCACCGCATAGCACGAGCAGTGATTCCCAACTAGGGTTACTTTGAAATGTTTAGATTGTAAAATTTAAGGATTTTCCATTTAAGGAAAGAAAACAGTATAGTATGTGTATGTTGTCAGTTGTGCGTGATTTTTCATACTAGCTTCGATGATGGAATTTAATTCCACCATACAAAACTGCAAATGACTTTCCCATCTGGATTTCATTAATAAATAAAATTGCTGTTAGCTCATTCTTAAAGGAAAGTTTCTAACCTGTCAAAACTTTTTCAAACAAAGTAGCTCAGGTGTCTAGTTAAAGCAAGAGGAAACTACTTGAGTTATTCAATCCATTGTGTTTATTTTAAAAGTTATAAATGTAATAATTGTAATATATATGAATGAATGTTAAATGATATCCAGTAAGACACATTTAAAAAAAAAAGATTGGCAACCCACCAATTTCCTGTATTCCAGACGGGAGTGAGCAAGGTGTTTTTCTTTTATTTTCAGAGGAGTCAGTCATTCATATCCTGGAGAAATGGGCCTACAGCGAAGGCCTCTAATCTGTCAACAACCCACTGCTTCAAACCGACCACATGCTTTTGGGGTCATCGGGTACTTGAGGGTGTGCGAGGAGGTTTAACAGAAGGAGAGCGCGCCATCTAGTGGGATAAACACTCAACCAATCCGTTCTCTTATAAAAACATCACCCAGACATGTTATTTACATAAACTACAGACAATGTTGTCTGTATCCATTTTTAAGGCACAAAACCTCATCAAATATGTTCAAATCAGAGTTATTAATTGGCAGACTACCATATGGGGGCTAGAAGTCAATCTTTTCCAATCAAGGTTTACTAAAAAGCGATTTTTCAGTGCTGCAAGTATTTTTGTAGGCCAAAACCCAGAAACGAGTTAGCATTTTAGCACTTCTGGTTCTATCGTTCTGAAGAGGATGGGTTAAATGCTTGAAATAAGGTCTGTGGTGAACACAAGCTCAAGATATTGTCATGTTTTATTCTACAACATAAAATACATCAGTAAATACCCTCTTGTCATTTTTTAAAGCTTTTACTTGTCTTACAAAATGGTGGTTGCTAACAAGTGGCTAAATGGGACTACAGAGGTTAAATTGGGTTTTGGTCGAGGAACCAGTACTCTATTAAAGGGCATGTTATCACACTATGGGGCAAGTTGTCATCACGGAACCTGCCACAAACAGCCTATTATATGACTTTCGGCCATATTTAATAGAAAATAGCTTTTTGCTATAAAGTTAGAAGAAATTAAACACATGCGAACACATACTTCCCTCATTACAAATTTGTCAGTTTTCACTAAAATTCACAAATAAATATTCTGATTTAAAGGGTTTTGAACTAAATAACTGAAACCACTGCTAGAGTGCTACATTTGTGTAATTGGATTTGACTCAAAACGTTATAATGACTGAAATGTGACAACTAGCCCTGGTGTCCCCTACATTATTAATTCATTTTTTGGTAGTGTTCAAATGTCTCATGGCACAAGCAAGGTTTTGACCATCTTTGTGCCTGGCAGTTGGTGTGGGTTTGTGCCTGGCAAATGCCCTGACTGTGAACTGCAGTGTGTGTGTGTGTGTGAGAGAGAGAAAGAGTGTGTGTGTCAAGAGAACAGCTTGTACTGTAATGACAGCTTCAGTGTGTCAGTGAAATGGGGGTTGGAGAGAGAGAGAGAGAGAGAAGTATGAGTAGATCTCTGCCTGCATTCCCATTCAGCCCTAGACAACATCCGCCTGTTATGTGTTGTTTTACCACACACTGGCACCACTGCAGTGTACAGACCATACTTCTGAGGGGGCGGGGCACATTATAGTGTACATTACACTATACTATACAGATTACAAGATAAACCATAATGGTCTAAAATGGAGGCTCTAATTCAGACAGACAGCTAATAATGTCCTTAACTGGGAGCCAGACTCCCTGAGAGAGTCTGAAACAGTATTAAACAGTATAGTTCCTCATTTTTTTCTGTCTCAGTGTCTGATCGACTGGAGTCCACGAAATGTGCTTTTAATAATTGATCAAAGGTAATTCGATTTCAGGTCTGCATTATTCATTCAGCATGAGATGGATTGGAGCCAGTTCTTTACTAAAATTACTTTTTGAATAGGACGAATGAATCAGCAAACAAAATAATTAAACCTCACTGACTTCAGGTTCACACACATTCAGTATTGCATACTAATGTGTTTTCATACTACTTCTACAGTATGTAGTATACAAAATGTGCATATATGCAAATTTACAGTATGCATGGAATACTAGCTTCATTTATGTGCTCTATTTAAGGTGTAATGAATGAACCTGAAGTAATACTAGCTGTGATTTTTAATATTAGAGGTTTTTTACTCAAAATGCAAAAAACCTCTTCCCCCAATTGGATAAAAAAAATTGGGATACAAAAATCCAAAATTAAATTTCATACAAAAGATTACATATTAGGAATGCACTAAAAATAAGTCAATAAGCCGTTATCAAATAAACAGATGATAGTAATATTCTATATTATTTGTCTAAATATTAAAAATAAAACACTAAAAAACGAAATGCTATAAGGGAATTTAGGCATCACATCGTTATAATGTACAATATAAAAAACATTAATTTTGAAACTGGCATTCATTTTGAGATTACATTATTCAATTATTAGTATTGTTAAATTAATATATATATATTTTTTTTGCCATTTCTCCAGATGCATTAATTTTTCTTGTCCCAGCATTGACTAAGTGGCTTGTATTTACTTCATAACAATGCTAGTACTGATTTTAAATATGTTTTTCTCACTTACTTTTAACACTATTTAATCTACTTAGCAGCCTTTCAATAAGTGGGTGGAGCTTCAAAAGCTCAAGCAACATAAAAACAGGACAATCTCACGCACCGAAAATGTCAGAAACTGTCGGTAGCGGTGTTTAGCCTTATATGTTCGAACCGGAGCCTGACAATTATGCCTACAAAGCCAGAGAATATATATATTTTTACTGATGAGTAATAAACTGGTAAACATTATATCCGTAAAACAACTCTGATGAACTGTAATAAATTGCGTGCTCTCCCTTTCATTACTTCCGTAACCAGCATCGCTCCAGAGACTATAAGCTGGATAAAGAACAGTTCCGTCCGTGAATAACTTTTTAGCAAAACCTGTGTTTTGTATTGACCCTTGTTCACAAAGTAGTCTGGTGTAAAATGATTCACGCAGACATAAACAAATTTAGGTATATTGGGGCGCGTTCCCTTGAAAAATAAAACTAATCCGTTGCGTCTGATGTCGGGAGTAAATGAAGACCTGAATTGCTTACGATACATTGTTGTTGCTACAGCTGCTCCGGCATGGAGAAAATGGCGGACAGTGTACAACTCGCTCAGGGCAGAAACTATGCTAATACGGGACAGTCTGTCAGCAGTCGTGGGCGGAGCCTGAGCAGTATGACGTCATACTGCTTAGAAAATGAAAACGGCTTGTTATATGAGACTTTTGTGGGGATTAAAATAAAAGGAGTGGGCATATTTTTATCATTATAGGGTGGTTGTGTACATACACTGCAAACACACAATTAGACAAACCTACTTAACCACTGCTGTATCATTTCATTATGTCATTGTTTAATTCAGTCAGCTGAGATTGGTTGATGGTTTGGTGTTCACCTTGCTCTCTCTGCTGGTCTCTCTGCTCCATGGACACCAGGGCGGAGAAGTGGGCCTGGTCGTAGGCCAGCACCAGCGGGGAACAGTGACAGCGGTTGGGAGGAACCTCCAGTGGCAGGTACAGCCCTCCAAAGGGAATTGGTGCAAAAGCTGCAAGGTAAGCACAACAAAAATGGTAGAAGTTCATTTGTGTATATGAAACTTCAATGAATCTTTTTTCAGTTCAAAGACTAAATTCATGCTACAATGTTTCTTTGACATTGGTGGAACTGAATCTTAAAGGAATAGTTCTCTTAAAATAAAGATATTTTAAAATAAAGCCAATCTTCCACTCCATGGATCATCTTTGGAACACTGAAACAGCAAGTTGAACAAATCAGTCTGAAATGAATTTGTAAATTAATGGAACCTGAGGCAGTTTTGTTGCTTGCCTTTGTCGCCTTTGGCTTGCTTAGTTGAGGACAATTAATGTTCAGCAATATCATTGATCTGATAGGATGAGAACAAAACTTGAACTGAATTGAGCTGAATAATGACACTATTGTCTTCTGTAGAGCTGCTTTATTGCTGAATTTAAGTTTACACAGTTGTTGAACTGAATTGTATCAACAATGAATTGAGCTGAATAATGAGACTATTATCTTGCTACAGCAAAATTTGAATCTGTCTCATATTTGATGAAGTTTGCATCATTAATTCTGTATACTTTACTGTTTATTATCGTGAATCTGATTTGAAACAATTTCCATTGTATAAAGCACTATACAAATAAAGGTGACCTGACCTTTTTTTTTGTTTCATGAAAGAAAGTCGTAGTTTGGAATGTAAATGATGGCAGAATTTTAATTTCTGGCCATACTAATCCTTTAAAAGCATTCAAGCATGTAATTACAGTCGCACAAAGTTGAGTTATCAGTTATTTAATAACTCTTGATAACAGCTTTAATTGGTTTTCCACAAGAAAATAAAGTTGTTTTCTATTTAAACAGGGTTAAAAAGAAAAAAGCTATGAAGCCCTCTAGTGGTCTGAATAAAAGAACTGCACATATTCTAGCTGGAAAAATGACTGGTTGAACTGAGTTGTGCTGGATTGTGAATCTTACCTTCCCCTCCGGAGTCTCTGAGCATGGTGTCAGCTATCACTACGATAGGTCTTCTCAGAACATGGGCCAATACAAACACATGGAACTCCTCCAAACTCTCATAAACCGGGTCTTCTGAGTTGTCCACACTTTAGGAGACACACACACAGACACATATAGCGGTATATTTGATGTACAATATAATTCGCATGACATAAGATTAGTAATGGTGAAAGTAAGGAAATTAAACCAATACAGGCAATACTTTCTAATTACAGCAGTATTTTTATTAATGTGTGCAGCTTCCAATTCACCAATTCCAATGTTGCTTCAAATGATCTACAACAAATATGGCTGTGTATCAGAATGATCTACTTGCACACTGTTATTGCATACTATACTGTATATACTGAACAATGTCTACTAATTTGAAAAAAAAAAAAAATGTATGCAAAATATGTGTAGCATGTGAAAAATACTGTCCCTGCAAATAATATGTAAAAAAAAAGGAAAAAAAGAACAGAAATGAATTACATTAAATTACTAATTTCAAGCACTTCATTAGCACAAACCACCAAACCACACACACTCATTCTGTGGGTGGCAAAACAAATTTCAGAAAATTACCATGTGGCTATATTCACAGTATAACAGTATACGGTAACATCTCATACCTAATTGCCTACCTAATAAACTTTTCAGAATTAATAAAGAATCCAATTTAAATGGACCACCTACAGTAATGATGAAAGAGCTAAAAAGAAAGCTTGATGCTGGTCTGAACATGCCTGTCTTGAAGTTAGAATCCAGCATAATGAAAACCTTATTCTTATTCTATTGTAGAGATGCTGCCAAACTCATAAAAAGCTTTTTAATAGGCAAACCCTTCCAATTAATAACCTTCATGTACAGTATCAACACTAATCTGATTAATCATAATCACGCAGAGTGATTTACTAATGCATCTCTTAAGTTACACTGTGTTTTGAAACTGTATTTGACATTAAAATACTTATTTGAACTTAAAATACTGTACCAGACTTACAAAACATTGTATATATACAGTGGCAAGAAAAAGTATGCGAACCACTTGCAGAATCTGTGAAAATGTGAATCATTTTAATAAAATAAGAGAGATCATACAAAATGCATGTTATTTTTATTTAGTACTGTCCTGAGTAAGATATTTTACATAAAAGATGTTTGCATTTAGTTCACAAGACAAAAAAAAATAGCTGAATTTATTAAAATGGCCCCATTCAAAAGTTTGTGAACCATTGATTCTCAATACTGTGTGTGGTTACCTGGATGATCTATGACTGTTTTTATGTTTTGTGATGGTTGTTCATGAGTCCCTTGTTTGTTCTGAGCAGTTAAACTGAACTCTGTTCTTCAGAAAAATCCTCCAGCTCCTGCAGATTCTTCAGTTTTCAAGAATTTTTTGCATATTTGAACCCTTTCCAGCAGTGAATGTATGATTTTAAGAGGCGACTTTTCACACTGAGGACAACTGAGGGACTCAAACACAACTATTAAAAAAGGTTCAGACATTCACTGATGCTCCAGAAGGTAACACGATGCATTAAGAGCCGGGGGGTGAAAACTTTTGAATTCAAATATCAAGGTAAATTGTACTTAATTTTTTTTCCGGGAAACATGCAAGTATCTTCTGTTGCTTCCGAAGGGCAGTACTAAATGAAAAACAACGACATTTAAACAAAATAAGAAAAATTGTGACATCTTCATCCTGTTCAAAAGTTTTCACCCCCCGACTCTTAATGCATTTTGTTTCCTTCTGGAGCATCAGTGAATGTTTGAACCTTTTTTAATAGTTGTGTTTGAGTCCCTCAGTTGTCCTCAGTGTGAAAAGGTGGATCTCAAAATCTATTCTGGCAAATGTGGATCTCAAGGGTTCAAATATGCAAAAATGCTTGAAAACTGAAATTTCTGCAAGACCTGGAGGATTTTTCTGAAGAACAGAGCTCAGTTTAACTGCTCAGAACAAACAAGGGACTCATGAACAACCATCACAAAACAAAAAAACAGTCATAGATCATCCAGGTAACCACACACAGTATTAAGAATCAATGGTTCACAAACTTTTGAATGGGGTTATTTTAATAAATTCAGCTATTGTTTTGTCTTGTGAACTAAATGTAAACATCTTTTATGTAAAATATCTTACTCAGGACAGTACTAAATAAAAAATAACATGCATTTTGTATGATCTCACTTATTTTATTAAAATTATTCACATTTTCACAGATTCTGCAAGTGGTTCACATACTTTTTCTTGCCACTGTAGCTGTTTATATCATTGTTTATAGATGAATAAAGTGACTGATGTTTCAACCTTTTGGTCCTTTTACACAAGTAAAAAGGAAGCTGTTTATATTTAGCTCACTATTGTGAGAGCACACATAACCCTGATCTCTCTGAGAAAAACAGGAAGCAGTATTTTCCAAGCCAGAAGAGTCTGTAGCATGACCAGAGACCTGGCGGTTGATGCTTTCACTTTCCAGTCAGAGTAACTTCAGAAGGCAGATTAAAAGGTAAGGGGTATGTTCCCCTCTGAAGCAAGATTTGGTCGAAACTTGAATTTGACCGCAGCGCTTCAGTTGACTCTACTGAGAGCAGAAACCAAACCAAACTGCTGTCTGCCAGCGCAGAGTTTCCACCACGCATATCTGTGACCTGAGATCAACTGTTCTGGTTTATACATGTTCGCTTAAAGTTCAGGTGAAATAACTTCTGCAGCACCAAATGGAACTGCAAAAATATTGACTGTTTTCAAAAAAAGTTACCCAAAAACTCGCCCTGTCTGCCATTGGTCGAACAAACAGATAGCTCCAGTCCAAACTCACACAATTGGTTGAGCCAGTGTTGCTATGCTGTGCTGGTTGGAATTCTCAAACAACAGAAAAATGTTTTGAAAACACCACAGAGACAGAGAGCTACATTTTTGAGAGGAATCAGCCTAGAGAAAATCTAAAATGTAGGAGAAAGTATTTTAACACTGAAAAAACTACACCTTTCATATTTAAGGTGAGTGTTTCCAGTTCTTATAATGTTATAAATTTAAAGAACAAATCTCAGAAAAATCATAATCATATTTTCTGAATGCTCTCAGAACTTGTGGCGAGCAGGGCGGGCGAGAGCCGTGAGGGAACGGCGCGAGGCCGGTGACGCGAGTGTTAATGATCGTCACCTGTGAGGCGCACCGGCCTCAAGTCCCTCACGGAGGAGCTCCGGAAGCATAAAAGGAGGAGCGACGACAGTGAAGGACGAGAGAGGACCAGGCCTGGACTTTATTTTATGTTTTATTATGTTTGTGTGGCCGGCAGACGTCCGCGAGGGTCTGCCGGCATTACTTTCGTTTTGTTTATTTTGAATTAAAGATGTTGAACGTTCGCCGGTTCCCGCCTCCTTCTTCCCGTATATACGAACTGCGTTACAGAACTATAGGTGTTTAGAATGGAATACTATTGCATGTAGATGTAACGGACGTAGGCCAATAAGAGCTGTGTGTGGAACCCTCACTCCCCTGGCCTCAAGAAGCGTGCTAGCGACTGACGCTAGTGGTGGTTAGTGTGCCCACCTCCCACGGCGGTTTGAATGCCGCTCAGAGCAGGTCGAATAGGACTTGTTACATTTGGTGCCGTGACCCGGATGGGAGTGAGGTTTAGAGGGGTGAGTGTAACAGAAGTAGGCCAGTAAGAACAGTGCATGTAAACCTCACTCCCCTGGCCTCAAGAGGCAGGTTAGCAGCTGACGCTTGTGGCTGCGGTCTTTAGCATCTTTGTTAGTGCACCCGTCTCCCACACCAGTTCGAATCCCGCTCGGAGTGGGTTGAGTAGGACCGGTTACATTTGGTGCCATGACCCGGATGAGAGTGAGTTTTAGAGGGGTGAGTGTAACAGACGTAGGGCAGTAAGAGCTGTGCATGTAAACCTCACTCCCCTTGCCTCAAGAGGCAGATTAGCGACTGACGCTTGTGGCTGTGGTCTAGTGTGGTCTATACTTCTTAGTGCACCCGCTTCCCGGCACCAAATGTAACTGGTCCTACTCAACCCACTTCGAACGGGATTCGAAATGGGTTGAGTAGGACCGGTTACATTTGGTGCCGTGACCTGGATGGGAGTGAGGCTTAGTGGGTGAGTGTAATGGACGTAGGGTAGTAAGAGCTGTGCATGTAAACCTTACTACCTGAGGCTGCGGCCTTTAGTGTCCTTGTTAGGACCGGTTACATACAGTACACACACAGTATATACTGAATACATATCAGTTTTTAAATAAAAATAGTATGTGAAACAGTAATATGCAACAATAAATGCTTCAGATATTAGCATGCTACATTGTTGCTATCATCTTTGAAATTAAAGGGATAGTTTAAACTTTCCTCACGTTGTCTTTCCAAACCTGTATGACTTTCTTCCGCAGAACACAAAAGAAGAACATTGAAGAACATTGAGGTACAAATTACATTGTCCAAACAATGCTGTTATCATTAACTAAAACATTTTTTATTTAAATAAAGTAATATAAAAATAACTAAACTAAAAATAAAAAAGATAAAAGCTCATTCAAAATAGTAATTAAAACTATAATAGTACAATATATTATAAAAAATAATCCTAAAATAAGACTGCAATGGACCCAATTAATTTTTATTGTATGGCCAAAAAAACAAAAAACAAATGTTGAAATATAGGTTAGAGTAAATGAAAATGAGTAAAATTGACTCATTTGTAAATGCAGCCAGATTTACAAATAAGTCAATAAAAAGATACAATTAAAAATTAAGGCCGATATTACTTCTGGTTTATGTGTCTCACTGGAAATGGAAGGTTATGTCAAGCACATTGCATTGTGGGATACAATGTTGCACACAGTGTTCCTTGATCTATACTGCACAATTTGGCAAACACAATAGCTGTGCAAAATACACATACTGCAGAAAGAGTACAAGCAATATGGTAGTACGCTAATCTGAATGAAGCCAAATATAATGTAACACTTCAGGTAATGCCACCAGGTGGCAGTGTCACACATTTAAATGTGCTCAAAGTAGTTTTTCAATCACATAACAAGCTCAATGCCACCGCACTCTTCTCCATGCTTTATAACAGTCTTATATTGCTAAAGAAAGGTTCTTGATGGGTTCTTTGTGTTTTGAAAATGGAATAGTGTCCATCTAAAGGTCATGTGTTAAGTGTGGCTGCTGGATGGAGTTGATCTCTAGTGGCCTCTAATGGCAGTCTGAGTGCAGTGTGAACTGAAGATGGGCATGCTGGGACAGCCCTTAGCTCGCCCACAGTTCGAGTGCATTGTAGTTGAACTTTGAAGTGAAAATAATCATTGCACATTACCTCTGACTTACTGATGCCTTACAAAATGTGTGTATGTGTGTGTTTTGATGGGTAAATGTGTGTTGGAGGCTGTTATGATTTTTTTATTCCGTAGCATTTGATTTTGTATTGTTGCAAATGGTTAAACAATTGGCATAAGAGGAAATGTTTACAGTTAAATGGAATATCTATACAGCAGGTGAGAATGGAAAGACAACTGAATGTAACATAACAAGATGTAGATGTGTGGGTGAGCATTACCCTCCACTGGAGTTGCCGTTCTTGCTAAAGTGTGTGCGTGGCTCACTGGAGGCCAGCTTCAGCAATTCGTTCCACTCTCTCTCCCATTCCTCCTCTGTGTACACCAGCCCCGACTACAGAGAGAAAGAGATTGCTGATTTACAACATGTCCCACAACATTACTTGCAACATTTCCACTTGCTATTATTCGGAGATGCTCCATTTTATATCCATCACGCCTGTCAAAAACACCTTTCCTCAGACCATAAATAAATACTTATTTATTAAGAACCCAAGAATTTATTAAACTCAAGAAATAAACATCATTTAGATAATTTATATATTTAATTTATTAATTTATTATATTTATATAATACATATATTTTAATATAATATTTTATATAATTTATATCTATTTTTTAAAATTTA